>CM060627.1:11730145-12197645 GCA_030578275.1 Meda fulgida | reverse complement strand
AAAGATTATATTTAACTAATAAACTACTACTGTTTTTAAAGATTAACTATAAGTGATGGCAAACATAAACTAAAAGTAAAAATAGATTATATGAGCATATCCCATATCGACCAATAAATCATAAAACAAACTCTATTAATGGGTCAATGCATCCTAAGAAACCTCTGTAACACTTTAATTTGATGGTCCTTTTGAACATTCTGGTGACTATAAGTAACTCTTTGCAACTATAATGTCAACTAACTCTAGTTAGAGTATTAGTAGACTGTCTGCTTAATATCTGCTAACTCTTTATTGTGATGGTCCTCCAACAGACAGTCTACTGACTAGAAGTAACTTTGCAACTACATGTCAACTTATTCTAACCAGCTACAAAAAAACAAAATAACTGAGCAATACAACTGTCCTCTAAAAAGTTAGTAGAGGTAAAACATTTCAGTCCAAAACTGTTTATACTTGACATAGATCTAATCAGTCTCATACACACTCCTTCTCTCTTTCTCCTCATGAAGTTACACATCCGACAGGTGCTCTGCTTTTGGCCAGATTGCTTTGAGGGACAACAGCAACTGTTGCGTCCACCTGTCTTTCCTCTTTTCTTTTCTTTTTTTTTCCCCTTTTCTTTTAAATCTCTGTGAAACAGCTTCACACTGAACACATTAAGCTTATTGGTCACTGAGGGTTTGATGTCATGTTAGAGTATCAGGATTTTAACAGAAGATGAACTCTCAAGTCAATGTCACTGGCAAGGCTGATATTAAATCTATCACGGTAAGGGTCCATAGAAACACACGCGCACGCACGCACGCACGCACGCACGCACACACACACACACACACACACACACCATACAATCACACTACACAGCCCTGCAGGGCCCCCTAGTGCTGCTGAATAGTCACTAAAATGGAAATGAGTACACACGCTAACTCAAATATGCATGCACATGCATACACTTCTTTGATATTTGACAGGTTGTGTTTTCCTTTACTCTTTGCTGAATGCCTTTAAACACATTTGCTGACTGAGAATTTTCAAGTTTATATTCAAGAATATGAATATCAGTGCAATTTGACTTTCAAGACCACATATGGAATGGTGATGCTAGAGAGGTAAAAAAAGTACTAGCCTTTTACTTTTAGCTAGTAGCTGGTTTGTTGCTGGTCTGAGATGGCCTATCAGGCTTGGACCAGGTAATGACATGCTTGCGCAAACTAATGACCAGCCTGGTCCATTTAATAACCAACTTGGACCAGCTAATGACAAGCTTAGACTGGCACAAAAGAGTTTTGTCTTTTAGTTCATCTTTAGCTTTGATGCTATCAATCTGCATACAAAAATAAAATAAAAAAACCTTTAGCTGATATACACATTTAATATCTATATTCTTTCTCAGAGAAAACACATGTTGCACACAGATTTGCTGATGCAATCTTCAACTGAAGAGCATGCAAATCATGGTTAAAAAAATGCACTGCCTATATTTGTTTTATAGGAAATACATCAACAGGAAGGATAACTGAGCTTGTCAAGCAATTTCACCATATCCAGCTCAATAAATGATGCACAATCCGAAATTATTTCCAAAGGTGCTAAATATTTTAATTAAGCTGGTTTGTTAAACTGTGACTCAAGGCATTGGTCTCACTGGGCCGCTTACTGGCGTAGTGCTGAAAGGTTATGGCTATAGCGGTGTTCTGTGCTGAGTTAGCAGTATTACTATGATGTATGTCGCTCTCCTGAGGGATGCAGAACACATGCTATTGCATGAACAAGCATTCTGAAACATGACAGGGAGGCATTTGGCCTCTAGTTTCTCTCCAATACCGAGGGGGAAAAGGAGGACAGAGAGAAATGTAAAATGCTCACCAAGGAAAAGGGCCTATATGACATCATTTGACATTTTGTTTAAAAACACGCATGCACACAGGAACATCGTAACTCAAGATCTTCCTGCTTCTAAGGAGGGGACACCTTTAGTCCCGCTCCGTTATTCCTGCAGACGTGAATGATATCTCAAATCATATGGCTTTTTGAGGAGAGGTGTGCTGATGTTTTTTAAGCGATGAGACGTGCAATTTCCACCCGATGAAGGATAAAACAGGGACCATATAAGGACCATATACGAAACAAACATATTATATTGTATAGTTTTGCATGAGACATAAATCTAGCTTCATTAGCATCTATTGCTTCAGAAGGGTGAAATTGAAAGCATATTTCTGTAATTTGGCATGATCTACTTTGTGTGGTATTACTCCGTTCTGTTTTTCTTCAAAAGGGGAGGAGGCCACAATCAGTGTTCAAGGTTTGAGATTAACTGAGGAATCTTTTAGGTGAAATCTTTCAAGAGTTGGGTTTTCATGCTTTATGGGGACATTCCATAGACATAAACTCACTCATCACAGAAAGCTTTCTGTAGGTTTATTCCCTGTTTAATCCCCATAACATAGGGTATACCTGAACCACACACACACACACACACAGAGAGAGAGAGAGAGAGAGAGAGAGAGAGAGAGAGAGAGAGAGAGAGAGAGAGAGAGAGAGAGTAAATATAATTCAAAACCCAGATTGCTTATTTCCCTGCAAAGAAAGCAAACATTTTCGTATTTGAGATTTACTCAACACTCACATTTGTGATCAAAAATACCGCAACCTAATGTTTGTCAAATGCGAAAGTGATATTTTCCTTTCCCATTTTCTGAGTGCTTTGCTATGTGAGGTCCCATACCTTTTGATAGAGCATACTGAGAAAGAGCATGACATTTACCAGCATGTGAACACACACACAAACATTCACATCCTCATTTCAGACTCTCATATACAGGGCATAGGTAAATCCTGTCACGCTGACTGGTATCTGTTTCATATATTCAGGAACATCAACATAAAATACATATCCTATACCTGCATGAAATAATGTCTTAACAAATGTTTGGAATCATCTTGGAAATGGGAAGAAATGCTTCACTCTTGCTTTCCACCTTTAACAGGAAACATACAAGCATGAAAGAAAATCTCTTGCCTCTCTCAACACATCAGTTTATATTTTACACATCAATCACAGGCCTGGCATTGGCACAACACTAAACCTGGACCACAGGCTGCATAAACCACAGCTCATTGATATAGACTCTGGCATGAGCACATTCATCTTCTTCCCAGTTCACATATGTTACTGATCACAGTAGAACCAATTTGATTTACACACCCTCATCCTTCGTGATCGAAAGGGTCAAAGCCAAGATTCTAATTACGGTTAATTCAAAGTGCTTGTGAAATTGGGCTTCTGAGATGGTGACGACATGTTGGGGATATAACGTGGGAAAAAAACACAGCAGAGCCGCAATATAGCCAATCTGCCTTCATCCTATATCTATACATAATATTTCTCTCACCTACCCTGAGGCGATCCAGTACTAACAATATTGCCATAAGGCCAGCTGTCACTGTAAAAGGGAGAGCGGAGCTGGTTGTCACCCTTTTTTTTTCCAATGAATATTTTTCAAGATAGGCACATCAAATCGAGTCTTGAAAATCCTGACTACAAAAACTATATGTGACATTTTCACTATTTTGCCAGGAAAAATCATTCACTATAGGTACACCTTGCTAGTACTGGGTTGGACCCCCTTTTGCCTTCAGAACTGCCTTACTTCTTCATGGCATAGATTCGACAAGGTGCTGGAAACATTCATCAGGGATTTCAGTCCATATTGATATGATAGCATCACGCAGTTGCTGTAGATTTTCCTTCTCCACATACATGATGCGAATCTACCATTCCCAAATGTGCTCTATTGGATTGAGATCTGGTGACTGTGGAGGCCATTTGAGTAGTGAACTCATTGTAATGTTAAAAAAAAACAGTTTGAGATGATTTGAGTTTTGTGACATGACGCGTTATCCTGCTGGAAGTAGCCATGATGGTGGTCACACTGTGGTCACAAAGAGATGGACATGGTCAGCAACAAAACGTAGCTCTGGCATGTAAATTATGCTCAATTGATACTAAGGGGCCCAAAATGTAACAAGACACAATTGTACCCCAAAATGTACCCCACACAATTACACTAGCAGCCTGAACCTTAGTTTACTGTTCTTAGCTGATAGGAGTGGTACGTGTGATCTTCTGCTACTGTTGCCCATCTGCTTCAAGGTTCGAAGCATTCAGAGATGCTCTTCTGCAGTCCTCTGTTAAAATAGTATGGTAAGAAATACCAATTTGCAATATCAAGCATGGGCTGTTTTTGTACAGCTAAAAATAACTGGCAGCGGATGACACCAGAAGCCTTGCACATTCAAATTGCAAATGGTTGGGCGTGCACACACCATATGTTAAAAATAAGGTGGATAATCACACTACACGGAGTATGTTGTCAAAGAGGACCTTCCATTAAACAGTCTATTATGGGATGTCCAACAAATGTAAAAAATCAAACAGGAAATAGCAAAAACGTATGTATAACATACAAAACATCTGAAACACATATCTTTCTTACTTACAGTTCTTTCTTTCTTTTTTCCTCTTTATATTCTCCTCACTCAGGCTTTCTTTTCAAACATGATCTGCATTGTGGACAGACTCACAACCCCCTGTAACGATGGATATGCCAACCTGCATCTCTGGCTCTCTGGAGAGGGCCTATTTAAGACAGATTTGCACCCCAGGTCAAAGAATCTCCAACTAGGCATGTTAGCCAGCAACAGTAGGCCTCCTCATCCCGGTGTTTAACCCTTACTCACCATGGCACTAATACAGAAGGGGGTGAAGTGTGTTGACCACCTTAACTGTTCTCTAACATTAGGACAAAGAGAGATGCATGTTTTTGATTTGAGTCTAATAACTTGAAGCAGTGATTATCAGAAGCATTAATTAGTCTTAAATGTAGGTGGAGAGAATTATATATGTTTTTACACAATTATGGACATAAAGTACAATTGACAAGTTCAGCAAAAGTTATTTAAAGCCTCTGTCCATTGTGAATGTGTCTATCGTCTTTTATTCTTGTTCTTATAGTCATTTATTTGATGGAATAAAACATACTGAATCCTCACCTTGGTGATCTGCCTCAACAGGGAAGGAGAGCGAGTCGCCTGAAGGACTCACCCAGGATTTTAACATTAACATCAAGACTCCAGCTGACATTCTTCATGAGTCAAGCAAAAGCCCCCCACTGCTTTTACACCTGAAGCCCCCTCTCTACATCCCTCATGTTTTTTCTCTCTCAAAGGAAAAAAAAAACTTGTGATCCCCCTCTCCTCTTTCACCAGAAGGTATGTATCTGATTTTTCCAGAGAAAACTGAGCCTTCTTAAGCAATACTTCATGTTCCATAACTTTGTTTTACATGCAAGAGTTACACATTCACAGATGTTATAATCAAAAATAATTTACATTTTTTCAAGTGGATAAACACTCTCTGAACTGAATATTTCAATAGGGATTTTAGAAAGAATATTTCTAAATTTGTAAAGAAATTAGGAAAATGTTTATTTTACATTAATGATGGCTGACTGTTTATTTCATGCTATACTCACAAAAAATAAATACATTGACATTACTTTTGTCTTACAGTCTAAAAACTGATAGTATAGGCACATACCAACAAGATGAACACACAAAACAATATTAGAATAAAATTAATACGGACCTGATTGTTCATGCCACCGGTTTCAGCGGTCATAGATGAGGAGGGATATTAGGACATATCAAGATGATGCTTTTGACCAATCAAAATAAAGTATGCAGAGAGCGTATAATTATAAGAAATAATTAATTATTTGTTTCCTGAGTTTCAAACAGTGCTATCAACCCCATGACATGGGCAATTCTAGAGCATTGCTCTACAGTTTGAGCTAAAAACAACAGTAAAGGTCAGACAGGCAAGGAGAGTGGGGGACCTAATTTCAGCATTTTCAGCAGTCAAGGCCTGGTCCTCTATCGTCCTTCACTGCCGTCACTCCTCTTTTTATCCATCTGGAGCTCCTCTGTGAGACACTCTAGGCATGGCACACAGGTGACGCTCATTAGCAATCGCGCTACCGGCTCTCAAACCACCCTGCTTACCACATACCCCCATCGCCCCTCTAAGGACCCTCAAGGCTGTGCTCTACTCCTCCCCTCTCCGGGGGGTCCAGTCACGGGCGGCCACAGCACCTGGGGGTAAGGGCAGACTAGGCAAGAGAAAGGGAGATGGAAGAATGAGGAGAGACAGAGACTAGAGAGGAATAAACATCTTGGTCCAGTTCCCAAAACGCACTGCCATCCGGTCCTTCACCAGCTGGGTGAACTCCTCCGCAATGCCTGGAGGTGGCATTGGATATTCCTCGGTGGACAGCCCTCTAGCCCCTCAGACGCCAGCTGTATGGTGACGGCTCCTTCATGTTCGGGCAGTCGGCAGCGAGTCCCGTTCCCTGCGAGTCCTCCATCATGGCGGACAGCAGCATGCTCCGGCCTCAGCCAAATGGCGGCAACTCTTCCGCTCCCTCTCGGATGGCAGCCGCCCCTCCACAACCCAGGCGGACGGCAGTGACAAACATAAACAAAACATAACGTAAAGTCCAGGCCTGGTCCTCTCTCATCCTTCACTGTTGTCACTCCTCCTTTTTATCCATTAAGAGCTCCTCCATGAGACACTCGCTCTATTCCCGTGGCTCTCTGCCCAACCCAGCTTGCCAAAAACAGACTAAAACAAAGGGCTATAACAAATTGTTACAGTATAATAAGTCTCTGAAAGGAATAACCACAATTAGCCATGAGAATAACAGTTTTTGATATAAATCTGCTCCAACTGAAGAATAGATATGGAAGGAGAAGAAGTTTTATTTGTATAGCGCCTTTCCACAAGCCCAAGGTCGCTAAACAAAGGTAGTTGCAACATTTACAGTTTATAAAAAACACAAAAATAAACATAAAGTACAATTAATTGAAAATACATACATAGATATGGGCTTCGGTATAGTTTCTTTAATGAGTAGGTCAGGTCAATTCCTTTTAATGAGGGTATTACAAGAGAGCATCAGGTTGAAGGATATTCAGATATACACAGAGATGACTACCAGTGCAAATTGCATATAAAACACATACAAAGATAGCATCCTGACCCTGAACATCTGTATGTAGTTCCAGTGTTAAAAGATTTTACCTTTAGCAACAGACCAGTCTCTTATAACCAGTAACAGATCACACCAATCAGTCTAATGCTAGAAGATACCATCCAGACATCTATTGGGTTTAAATATCAGAAAATACTCATCTTCAAAAGATGACATCAAAATATTTCTTTATTCCCATTCCTGTTCTGGCTTTCATTTCCTGTCCCTAGGAGAAGGGTGTGTGTGTAGACCTGGAAGCCGGAGCAGAAAGTCACATGGCTCTGGTTTAGGTGGAAAATCAAACACAGTTGTGGGCAGGCACCGATTTAACCAAAATAGGTGCTTTAATCATTTTTATGGATGGTGGGAGTTTACAACCTTTATATGTATTTATGTACTCTCAGACTAGGAGAGTGGCATAAATCATGCGGTCACTGCAGGAGAGGAGAGGAGATCGGAAGAAAGGACAGAAGAGTATATGGAAGGGCAGAAAATGAAAGAGAGAGCCAAGAGAAAAGAGGATAGGCAGAAAAGCAGAAAAGAACCATTAAAACAAGCCTAATTTGACAAAGGTTTCTTAGTCAATTCAAACGTCACTTAAAATCATTATATATCTGACAGACTTAATGAAATGAATTTTTCCTTTTTTTCTTATTTATTTATAATTACACTAAAAGACTCAACATTTACTCTTAATGGGGGTGGGATAGGGTGCCAAAAGCCAGGTGATTGACCTCCATTAGTTTAAATGAACAGACCGATTAGTCTCCTTTATTACAGACTAATTAGGCCATTAGATAAGGGCCAGGTGTTGGCATGCAAAAAGAGCACTTTTGTCACCTTAAAGTGAACTTTGTTGTGATGGAACTCAAAAAGCTTTCTCCATCCCTCCCACACAGAGTATTTTACAAGTCAACTCCGACCGCTGCAGGAATAATAACAGGGTTGGTTTTGGAGGTTGAAAATAAACAGGACGGGTCCTTGAGCTGTAAACCTGAGTTGGGAGTGTTGTTTTTGTTTCCATGGCTTTCGAAGCTCCACTGAGAGCTCATGGAGAATTGATTGTGTCTGAGTCACTCCCTCCGCCTGGTTACGAGACCTTTTTGTCTGTTTTTCGCCCATTTGCTTTTCGGCCTGACCCCTTTGTCTCCCCTCAGAACAAACTCACATATATATTTTGGTAATTGATAAAAGTTAAATGATTCACACAAACGTTCAAATGTACTGGACGTGGTGATAAAATGGTATCATAGCTGCGAGCAGGGGGTGTACAAATGTTTGTTGTGGGGATATGGGGTGGGATGTTATGGCGCCTGCATGCTAGAGAAAGCACTAGGGGAGAGTTTGACGAATAGCAATGAGAAAGATATGTTTTGAGGGTGTGGAAAGAGTTGGGTCATTCTGAAAATGGGAAAAGGGAGTAAAACAAAATGGATTTCTGAAAGGAGGTTCATAATACCTGGAGAAAGCTATCTGTCAGCATTCCCACTGAAATCAATGTCAGTCTCTTGAATGGCACAGGACGCCACAGAAGTTTGGATAAAACAATAGACAGCCTTCCTGTAGTTCAAACAGTAGAGCGTGGCACTAAGTTTGTTTCCCAGGCAGGAAATGCTTGCAATAAAAGTCTTTGCATAAAATGTGTAAATTACCAATACACTCTAATGTAAAGATGCTTTTCCACCATAGGACCAAACAGATCTCTTTGCTTAAAATCCCCCAGTGGTCAATCATTTTATCCCTTAAAGGAGTAGTTCACTTTTTAAAAAACTTTTGCTGATAATTTACTCACCCCCATATCATCCAAGATGTCCATGTCTTTCTTTCTTCAGCCGAAAAGAAATTAAGGTTTTTGATGAAAACATTCTAGGATTTTTCTGCATATAATGGACTTCATTGGGTACCAAATGGTCCAAGGTCCCAATGACAGTTTCAGTGCAGCTTCTAAGGGCTTTAAACGATACCAGACGATGAATAAGGGTCTTATCTAGCGAAACGATCGGTCATTTAAAAAGTAAATTAAGAAGTTTAAGTTTTATAAGCACAAACACTCGCCTTGCTCTGTTCTGTGATGCGTGTTCGTGACGTCATGTAATACGCAATTACGTTGAAACCAAACGTTGTATCCCCAAACACATTTTTGCTTGTGTCCTTTTGAAGTAGCTCTCTCTGTCATTAAACGGGAAGAACTTGAGGCCTTTCCAGAGAAAGGGAATGAAGAAACCACAAAAGAAGAGAAACAGAATCAGAAATGCCAAAGTAGTGACTTGACCCACAAGGAGAGTCTCTGCTGAAATATCACACCTGTCTAGCACAATTTTTTAACACTCCTTCTAACAGTTTGTACATGACTGAATAGAAAAAATGACATAAAGAAATACAGACTTTGGACAGAATCATTAAATTATTAATTAGCTAAGAATATTGTTTATCTCTGGTTTCATATCACAACTACAGATTGTACATCGGCTGTATTAGAAGATATTTTCACCTCATGTACGAACTAAAGAGACATTTTGGATGTGGTACTGGAAACAACAGTAATTATGTTTGTAAAATCATAATTTCTTTTTAGAACATATTGTGCCAAATACAATTTATTTTTAGGCAGGGTCAGTGTCATTAAGTATGTTCTAAATTATTTGTTACGAAACTCACATTTGCCAGAGCTAAGCACAAAGTTTATATTTGTCTAAATTAAAATGCGTATTATATATTAATATGCGTATTATGATTTATTTAGTTCACAATACTTTGGTATTTTTTCTTTCTGCAGTAGTTCTTTAAACTATTTAAAATATTTCCAGAAGTGATAGAAACTATACACATACGAAAGTGTGGATGATTTGAGCTTAACTGGTTTTTGATATGATATTTACAAAAAGCATGAGCCAGTGTGTTATCCTCTTCTACACTTGACACCCTATGCACCCACCAAGGTCATTCACTCTTAAGGCCGGCTGAGGAAATAGAATGCAGAAATAGAGCTTATGGAGACTAAAAGCAGGGCCATACAGATGCCAATTTAAAAGATGGACAAACAAGATGAGTTATGTGGGAGAGGGAGATATAGCAGCCTATTAAAGAAGCAGATATCCACCAGTAAAAAGCATGAATGGTAAAGGAGCAGAAAGAGAGGACTGAATACATCGTTTTATCTGTTATATAAAGCAAACTGTGATGTTCTTATTCTGGCAGAGGAGAAATCAGCGACTGTAAAAATATAGACGATCACAGTATTCAGCAACCTCCAGGATCCACTGTTCTGAATCAACCCCTTCAGCTAAACTCGAACCTATTCAACGCCGAGCTGGATGCTGTCAGCATGATGGCTGCCGGCCAAACATGCTAACTGTGCAGCAAGAGATTGTAGAGCCTCCACTGTGCCAAACTGTGTTGAAATTAACCCAGTAATCAGAAACATTATGTTCTTGTGGGGAGAGCCCAGGCGATTGGCAGATGGCTAAGAGCATTAGAGAGATACCTGCCAAACGTTAGACCGCTCTCTCCTCATGGTGTGACAGCCATTGTGATAAGGAGAGAAGGGCACCCCTGTGCATCTGCAGCATATGGTGGGGTAAATATTGACTGATATTATAATTATATACAGCATAATCTAATAATTAATCATGCACATGCTCAAATATTCAATACTCAAGCAGACACATACTGGAGGAGAGCCATTTGTACATTACACAAGCAGGGAGACTATAACAGATGCCACAAGACCTGTAGCTGTCTATATTGACATGATGCTTTAATCTGCAATACTGATCACTTTCGATCTGAAGATGCTGTGATGGACATGAGACAAGCAAATGTAAAGTCATATAGAATTGATGTTCCTAAATAGCTTTTCTGTACTTTTAAAGACAAAATCTTGACGAAATCATTTAAGCAACAGGTTAGTGATTCAAGAGTCTAAGATTTATACAAGAGGAACCCGTTTCATATCCAGTTTTAAAAGTAATGCGTTACTTTCTAAAAAAGTAACTGTGTTACTTTGTTACTTTTTATGGAAAGTAATGCATTACAGTACTTTTGCCTTACTTTGTGTCTCCTGGGATGGGCTTGCTTGGTTTATTTTTTTTATTTTAAGTTTTGGCAAATGTAAAGGCCCTTTCACACCAAAAGTGGAACAAATAAGCCTCAGACTGAAGGAAAAGCTAATTCACGCCTGTACAGTAGAGTGCGCAGCTCAAAAGCTTTCAGCTGTGCTGCCATTCAGGACACGGAGAAGAAAGTTCAACAAGGTCTGGATTACCATGGATATTAAAGTGAGATTAAATACATAAGGAATTTGTATTACTTAACATTTAATTATTGCAGGTTTGCGTGATACTGAGTTTGCATTTCACTGTTTTTCTTCAATTTGAGGAATACTGAATCTGCTTTTGTGCAAGTGAGATGAGTAGCCTAAATGCCTCGTTTAGACTACAATAACGTCCACACAGCTCACACAACCTGCACCTCACTCACGATTTCTCTCAACATTAAATAACATTTTCATATTATAGTGTGACCATTAGCATTAGCAAGTTGTTCTTAGAATATATTCTTGTTAGCAGGGCATATACGGCCATAGCATAGTGATAAAAGTGGATCTGACTGGATTATGAATACTAAGACACTCTTATTGTGGAGTAGGCTACTACACAACCATTAAATTTCAAGATTGGCCAACATTTGGCACATAAACAAGTCGAGTTTGATAAGTCATGATAAGTCGAGGTCTACTCCATTAATTACGTACCGTTTCTCTCTCTACCTTGAATTTGTCTTTCTCCCTGTTCTAAGAACGTCAACGTTGCAGTATGAACATAAACAGCCTGCGAACACACACAGAAAAACGCATTCATACATACATTGATGTGATCCATTTAAATATTTTCGAGATCAATAGCTTGCAAAAGTCAAGTGAGATAGTAGGCTTAGTTCAATTCCCTCGAGAGAGAGAGAGAGAGAGAGAGAGAGAGAGAGAGAGAGAGAGAGAGAGAGAGAGAGAGAGAGAGAGAGAGAGAGAGAGAGAGAGAGAGAGAGAGAGAGAGAGAGAGAGAGAGAGAGAGAGAGAGAGAGAGAGAGAGAGAGAGAGAGAGAGAGAGAGAGAGAGAGAGAGAGACTCAAGCCTACTGATCATATAATAGGCTATTCCAGCTGAGGGAAGTGAACGTCAGTCACTCTAACTAAACATATTTATGTTCAATCATTTAAGACACATTCCTTGGCTTTATGGTAATTGTAAAATAACAACATAATTGCATTTGGGTTCCATTATGCACATTTTTTGAAACCTCTCTTTTCTACTAATATAATAACCTACGAGAGAAAGCCAGCGTTAGAAAATGATAATCAATTGTACTACATCTCCCCCTGCTGGTCATATCAGTTACACACACGTAAATGCATATATTATGCCGCTGAAATCAACAGGTGAACTGAGCCATTAAAAACAGGATATTGGGTGATAATACTTTTCCATACGTGTGAAATGCAAATTTCTACACCTTAAAGGATAAATATGAGAATTTGAAGTGTGAAATGCATTTTCTTTTCTCATTGTTCTCTGCTACTTTTTAGTTGTTTGTTTTATTAGGAAACACACAAAATCCAACGAAAATAAAACACCTTATAAAATAGTTGCACAGTTATTTAGTAGGTCTATAATAGTTTGCTAGATGTCGATTGTATTTATTATTATTATTATTTTTATGAATACATGTATTATTATTATTATTAGTATTATTAGTATTGCAACAAAACAGTTATACAAGTACATAGACAATAGGCCTAAAGAAAAACATTATAAGAGGGTTAAAATAAGTAAAATTCCGAAATGAACTACAGCGAATTATTACAGTGATAAAATAATTATTAACTATTTTTTGGCTAATAACAAAGTTTGAGGATAAATTTAATTGAACAAAAATCGAAAAGTCAATCCAAAGCACTGCACAGTGATGACAAAAAGAACATTTGTGCGAATCACTCATACAGGTCACTAGACATGCAGCTTAACACTAGCATGACTTATTCACTAGCATGACATATTATACATTTTCTTGCGAATGCATGGGTTTTCTCAAATAGGAGAGATAAATTTGTATATTTTGAACATAATTGTGAAGTTTCTTTTGTTTAATATTCATTGTATTTTATTTTAACATATGATCAGCTGTAGTAGCCTAGCTGTTAGCGTTATCTGCATTTTTTCAACCTGTAAGGACCGGTTTTAGAGATATAGGCTAAATATTTTTGTAGGCTATAGCCTATAGTTTCAACATAATTGTATGTCATTGTATGCATTGCTTTGTTAAATACACACAGTCTTACTATTACTAGTGCTATTACTGTATTACGTTTAATAAATTATCTATTCAGTTCAAAACATAAACGTACTGTTAATGGAAATCCCTTTGTAAATTGTGTAAAAAAAAATTCAAATCTAGTTTTTCATGCCCTAAGATCCCGATTGTGGTTATCATAATTCATGCATGAAAGGGTTAATACTGGGTAAGCTAAATAAATTTAAAAATGAAACGAAACGAGTGCGAAAACGTCGGAGGAAATGACGTTGTAAAGGTGCTCTCGCCAAGTGTGCACGTCACGGTACGCTTCATAATTTTCCTCCGACAGACAACTTGCGTTCCCTTGCCTACTACAACTATCCTTTCCAGTTTCCATAGGTTAAAGTAACAGCGTCCAATATAAGTGCAGATAAAAAAAAATACATGCATACTGACTTTTAATATAGCTCGATAGACCCCATTACTCTGAATGTAAACATGTCCTGACAGTACGCATGCGCACCGAGTCAAACGCACTCGTAATGTTGGGACATTGTGCAGATTCAAGCCTGAAAATGGGGGACAAACAGCAATAAAAGTACAGTAGAAAGCTTATTTAAGACGCGTTTCTTCTGATCGTTGAGGACTTACCCTGGGTGAACCCGTAACTATGTAATAAATGCGGTATAGGGTAGATTCAGACTGAACTGTGCAGCGAAAACGACATAACCTCGTTTGCTAACAGCGGCTAGTTAGCAGTGAGGATCAAAATGGAGGCGCGCTTTTTTATTATTAGCTCAAGTTAAAATGGTTCATATCTCTTGAACAGTATGCATCATAGCGTTTAGTAAGAAGATTCACATGTATCTTTAGTATTGGTATAATAGACGTGTGCCTGTCTTTATCCAAGTCCAACCGGTATTGAGCTGCAGTGATCTGTTGTTTATGACCAAGCAACTGCTTTTGAGCCTCTAAACAACTTATACCATACGGGATATTATGTGGACGGTTTTTAGTGTTTTATTTAGTCTTTGCTTACCCACTGGTTTTATTTTAACCTTATAAAGAAACATATGTGGTATATATAGGCAGGAATGAAATGCTTTACATTTCCACTGCATTCACTGGGATCTTTAAATAAAAATAATAATGTGCTATGTTCATATTTGTCACTTTGCTATAAAATTTATTCTAATGGAATATTTTATGTTTTTCAGGTACAGGTCTGCAGACATAGAATTGTTGATATCAACTCTATAGTAGCCATGGTTCAGAGGGTAGAGGTTTCTCTTCGCCATGAATATGCGACCTGAATGCTTTTCTAAAGTGGGATTGTACTCAAACAACTGTGACTTCAGCCCATCTCAAACAAGACACCCAGTTAGTGTCCGGAAAGAGCTCAGTGATCCTCTTGGTGACACTCCAGATAGCACCAGACAACATCTGTTCTTGGACAAGACTTTGGGTGGGAAACCTGAACGGACTTCATTGCCTTTAAAGCTCGGCAGAGAGTTGGCTGTGGCTTCAGAGGCTGGCTCTGTGGGCACAGAAACACTGTCATCTCAAGCTAAACAAATGGGGGGTGAAGGCACCCCTGTAAAAAGTAAAACTCCTCTTGGACAGACCAACACCATTGATAACAAGCCAGAGTTTGTATCCATGAATTCACATAGTAATTCTAGAGACCCTGTGGGTGAGAAAAACGCCAAAGGGCTAGAGACCATGGGGGCGTCACATGAACACTCTGAGGGTAAAAAGACAAATTTGAGGAAGATCACGGGTCATCCTCACGCACAAGCCACCTGCCTTAAACAACTGCTTCTGCTTCAGCTGGACTTAATAGAGCAACAACAGCAACAGTTGCAGTCTAAGGACAAGGAAATAGATGAACTCAAATCAGACAGAGACACGGTATGTGCACTGTCATTAGGGTCTGCAATATTTTAGTATTCAGCAAGGATGCATTAAATTAATCAAAATACATTTATAATGTTACAACAGATTTCTATTTCAAATTATTTCAAACAATTGATTTGAACATTAATAATGTTACTTGAGCACCTAATCATGTGGTTATGTGATACCGAAGACGACTAAAATTTCAGCTTTGCCATCACAGGAATAAATTACTATATTAAAATAGAAAACTCTTATTTTAAATTGTAATGATATTTCCCAGTATTACTGTTTTTACTGTATTTTTTATCAAATAAATGCAACCTTGGTGAGCATAAGAGACTTTTAGATAATCTTACAGACCTACAACTTTTAAATAGAAGTGTGAGATTCATGGTTTGTGGCATATTGATTTTTATTTGTTTCCTAATGTATTTGTCCTGCCTTGAAATAGTTGCTTGCCCGTATTGAGCGGATGGAGCGCCGTTTGCAGTTGTTAAGTAAGGAACCACGTGACAAGAAACTCTTCCAGCCATTAGAGCGATGGGTCCCTGACACGGATGACTTTTGGGAATCAGATATGGGGGACAACTCTCAAACTCAGACATCTAAGTCAGGTGGCAAAGTGCAAAAGAGGTAAGAATGGGAAATTCCCGTTAGTAGAGCTGCACGATTTTGGATAAATTGAGAATCACAATTTTTTTTATTTCAAATAGAGTTCACAATGCTGAGCAGACATGAGACAAATAAACAAAATAACCTGTTATTTACTATAGGTTTTGACAAAATGTTAATTGCTGAAGTCTATTTAAAATGTTTAATTAATTTTTTAAAAACTTTTTATTTATATTTTTCACAAAACATAAATTAAAAAAAGGGACTTGGGACAAGTCATAGAATAACAAGAGTAATACAGAGAGAAATAATAAATTATATTAAAAAATATACACACACACACACACACACACACACACACACACACACACACACACACATATATATATATATATATATATATATATATATATATATATATTTATACACGCATACATACACATACATTCTGTATATATACATTGCTGCACCTTATATGATGTGTTCATGTCTCCACAAACATGATACAATAATATACAACCATATAATAATATAAAAATAATGTATATATATAAAAAAATAAATAAGTTTTTTTTTATTGATTTAAGTATCATTTAACCATATGCCACCTCTGATTAAAAAGGTCAGTTTTCAATTGTAATGATGCAGTCATTTTTTTCCATCATATAAATCTGTTTTATATGATTTTATATGTTTAATTAATTTGAATGAATGAATTAAAAAAAAATCAGTTAAATGAATGAATGAATCAATCAATTACTCGCTCAAAAATACTTGTTTCATTACTGGGTGGTTTTTTTGAATGTATGATTCAATGACATACATTTTTAAGGCCCCTGTCGTCACCTATTGCCATAACAATGTAATTGATACAATCTTTATTTAGGCCCCATTTACACAAAGGGAAAACGGAGATATTTCCCTGCGGTTTGGTCTCTCATTTACACGAAAACCCTGTTTTTATCACAGAAAACTATTATTTCTAAAAACTCTGGTCAAATTGGAGATTTCTGAAAACGCCGGTTATGTGTTGCCGTGTCAGCTGGGAGAAACAGGGTTTTATTTTCTCTCTTGTCGATTCTGATTGGCTTGCATGGCTTTATCCTTCTCCCTACACTGCCGCCCATAGGTTTGGCATAGTTATTGCGCTCAACGTTGTATTTATGCGGGTTGTGTGCACGATGTTATTTTTGAGGAGGGAGGGGGTGGGGGGGTATTCGTTTCTCTAAATACCGGGCTATGTGTAAACGTGGCCTTAAAGCGTCAAGCTACTTTTAAATGGATTTTCTCCTTTTTGATCGTTTCCGTAGACATCAGTATTTATATCCAAGCTATAAATCCTAGTAATTCTGTGATGATATGAATATTTGTAACAGAAATAACAATACTGTGTGGTTGAAAAGACTGTTTGTGAAGCTGTTTCATTGTCATTTAGGAATGAGATTGAATGGGTGTTTGAATCAAAATTGCGATCTTTTAACGATTAATCGTGCAGCTCTACCTGTTACTCACTCTTTCCTGTTATTTTTTATCTTGTTCTTTCTTCTTGTGGCTTCTGCTTGGCTGATTTAACCTGTAAATACTCTGTCTAGAAAGATGAACATGTTGGAAACAAAGATGCAGAGGTCAAGGGCTAAGGCCTCAAGAATGACCCCCCAAAAATCAGATACAGGAGGGACGTCGCCATGTCAGCATGACCTGCGAAGCAAAGAGACCCCGGAGAAGACGAACGTGAAATCATCCGGACAGATGGACCTGAATCCAGAGGGAGACGACAGCAGAGAAACCGAAGAGCTTCCGTACATGACAACGACTGAGATGTACCTATGCTGTTGGCAGCAACCTCCAGCCTCTCCGTTACAGGAAGAGTGTCCAAAGATAGAAGAGGATGTTGCAAGTAAGTGCTTGGTTCAAATGCAAAATGGCCGTTATAAACACTGATTTTCAAATTCTAATACAAAAAATATTTCCTTAGTCCCATCATGGAGGGAAATCATCATGGAACCCATCCAGGAGGAGGATGCTGTTGACATCCCCGAAGTAAGAGTCATCATTTGCATCATATATGTATTATACACAAGTCACAAGAATCTTAAGTATGAGGTCCTTTGTCATGTAACCATCATTTGTTTCTGTAGAGTCTTGATGACAGTGTTTTTCTGAAACGGCACGCAAAATTAGAACTGGATGAGAAGAGACGAAAACGGTGAGATTTATTTCTAGAACTGTGTTTTCCTAATCTGTGTTTATGGCATCAACACATTTTTAACCCTTTTATTTTGTTTTTTTCATGTGCACGATAATATTGTACACTACCATTCAAACGTTATGGGTCTCTAAGATTTTATACTGCCTTTGAAAGAAATCTTTTTTGCTGACCGTGGCTTGGTTTATTTGATCAAAAAACATTAGTATTGAGAAATATTGTTGATTTAAACTAACTGTTTTCTATTTAAAATATGTTGAAATGTAATTAGTTTCTGTGATGGTAGAGCTGAATTTGCTCAGCCAATCCTCCAGACTTCAGTCACATGATTCTTCAGAAATCATTCTAAAATTTGGTTCTCAAGAAACATTTATTTTTATTATCAGTGTTGAAAACAGATGTGCTGTTTTTAGTATTCTTTATTAAATAGAAAGTTAAAAAGAACAGCATTTATTTGAAATCAAAATATTTTGTAACAATGTAAAAGTCTTTACTGTACTTTGATCAATTTGATGCATCCTTGCTGAAAAAAATTACTGACCCCAAACTTTTGAATGGTAGTGTATGTCTACAACACTGTGTATAAACTAAACAAGCACACATTGTTCAATTAAAAAGAATTGAAGAATTAAAAAAAATATGAGTTGTTATTTAAGCCTCTTGCTTAAATTTGATATTGGGCAAGAGCCTAGTTCATTCTAGCTTAAACCTATTGCTAGAATAATACCTGCCTACAAATGCATATATAATATCAAGAAATCAATCTTTATGGTTACACTAGTTCCCTTAACTGATTCATTTTGTGGTAGGTTTCCTTCACAACAAAATATAATAATATACTTTAAATGAATATCTGTCAAAAAGGTTTATGTATGGTTACAGACTGCTTAAAACAACACTTAACCCTTTTAATGCTCTTAATATTCTTGCTGTTTTTTCCGTTAGATGGGACATTCAGAGAATACGTGAACAGCGTATGCTTCAAAGACTGCAGCAACGCATGGAGAAGAAAAAAACAAATGTTCAGGAGAGCGAGCCAGAAGTGTCCTCGTTTCATCCTGATTTGGAGAATGGTATGAGCCTTAGAAAGATTAATTTGATAAAATATTAATTTTGTATTGTATTTATGAACAAAGCAGCTGTTATCATATTATATGCTATAATTTCACTGATTTTCCCTTGTACAGTGGAGGCCATCTTGGTCACACCCTTTCTGCCAGTAGTGGCGTTTGGTCGGCCTTTACCCAATTTACCTGCACAGTAAGATACTTTTTTCTGTTGAAAATATCTTCTGTCTAACATGTAACCGCTTTTTTAACTACTGATTAAGTGTCATAACAATCATAAGGTATAGTGAACATGTCGATCCACTTTGGTTGTCTGCTAGGAATTTTGAGTTGCCCTGGCTTGATGAAAGAAGTCGATGTCGCATTGAACATCAGAAGAAACAAACTCCCCACAGGACCTGTCGGAAATAAGGCGCACCGATTCTGGGCACGTGTTTGAGTTGAATGCCACACAGAGGAGAGCTGCTTCATGTCCAGTGGCAAAACAGGGGTTAAAGGAGGCAACGCACTGTTTGGGCGAGAAGGAAGTGGCAGCATTACAGCTGAGTTTTAATTTTATTGTGCCGTGATAATAAAGCAACAACTGCCCGTTAACTGCTATTTTAGTTCCCTCACAATCAGTGTGTGGCCTTGATTTAATTCTTTACTTGTAGTCCTGTTCTGTGTACTTTCACTGAGGCTAGTGATATTGATTATTGCAGGCTCCACTGCAAATACTGTTTTAATGTGCACTAAACTGTGGTTATGGAGTATTGCTGCACATTTGCATGTAGTTGTGTTCCGAATGACTTTAAAGAGCTTGTTTTGTTTTTGAAAATGTAATTGTGCATGAATGTCTTGATAAATCCTCTGCCTCAATTTTTGTAACCATAGCATAGTCGTTTAGAGAGAAAAAATATTGGCAGGATTAGAGTGAGGATGCTAAATTGTTTAGATGAATGACCCTTTGTAAAAGAGTAGCAAGAATTTGTTTGTACTGCATTTTAGGGTTCTCTGAAGCTGTTCAGCATCCCATGCAGGTTTAAGGACAATGCCCTTAACGTTATTTTTGGATCGATTAGTTGGTCTGTTGATAGTTGTTTTTTGATCAACATTCTTATTGAAAATACATTTGTTTCACACCACCATTTTCATTAAACCTCATCCATGTCCAAAAGTGTTGCTTGTCTTTATGAATTTCGCATTAATTCTGTGCCTCATGGGATTAATTTCAGGGCCTTTGTAATGCATTTCCTAAAGATCTGTTCTAACTGAAAATGCATAATTTTCCTGAAAATGTTTTTTTGTGTGTGTGTGTGTGTGTGTGTGTGTGTAAATGTGTTGATTTGGTGAACACCATACACCAAGTTTTTTTTTTTTTTTCGTGAATGTGTACAACTGGACCGATGTAAATAGCCTTGCTGACATATATTGGCTGTAAATAAGGAAAATGTTGCTGTTATTTTTTTATTTAATGTCAGAAATGTTGTATGTCCAGCATAGATATATTGATAGCATTATTTACAAAACAAGAATTTTTGTTTTTCAAAAAAATAAAAGGTAAATAAAACTCACTCTTGTGATTTCATGATTGATGCAAAGTATTTAATGTCTTGTGTCCATATTTGGTTTTACTGTAATATTTCTTCCCTAATCACTTGATTTGGCAGCTTAGCATTACAAAATGTGATTTGCCACAAGATAATGAAAATAGATCACATTTATTCAAAGACATTATGATTTAAGTATTATAACAGCTTTGTTTATGTATTATAGAAGCACTTTAATACAATTTAATCTTGTGTATTCTGCAAAATTCAATTCAATTCAATTTCAGCATAAAATTAAGTCATTTGTTCCTTTTTTGAAATCCACAGAAACTAGAGACGTCTGTGAGAATTACCCATGCGTGCATTTTAATTTAGGGCCATTGTAATGCAAGTGTAACACCAAATGTCACAAAATTCAAGTAGGAAAAATGTTTATTGACCAAAAAAAAAGAAGGAAAATAAGATTTTTTTTTTCTCCAAAATATACCACCTCTTTTGATTCATCATGAGATAAATACATTGATAACATTTCTAATATTTCTTTAGATTATTCTGAGACAAAACAAGTTTGGAAAACTGCCTCCAACATCTTTTTTAATTGAGTGAAAAGTTATTGTGAGACGTTGCCTTGCACAAACTTTAGAGTTCATGAAGGTTTATAGTTCACTGAACTTGAGATCAATCACTTTGAGAAACAAATATATTGTATGTATACCACCACGTTTATTATATGAAAGTATTTACCACTAAAAGAACACAATAAAAATATTATTAGAAGATAATGTTAGGATAATAGCACAGGTATTTCAAAGAGAATTCTGATATACCCTTGGAGTGACTCAATTTTCCATTTTCCATTATATACATCACCATCTGTTTATTAGAATTAAGAGATGATGTGTGATAAACCAAATTTTATAGCAATGAAATAGTGTTAAGGCTTCCTCAAAAAATCCAGTTGGAATCGCAGGGTAATCTTTGTTGATTTTATCACCTTTAAATGGATTTGTCTAAACAGAAGGAGCAGTCTGATGCATTGCATCTTCATTTGGGTTACGTGTTTGGTAACATTTATAAAGCACATGTCATAAAAAGACAGAAAAACAAAAGGGACGCATTAAAGTGTCAAATGTCAGAATAAAAGACAGCATTCACATCCTCTCTCTTTGCATCAGTCTACATTTTAGTGAAGTGAGCTTTGAGCAAACATATCTGAATGAAAACCTTCACTGAAAGTCTTTCTCAGTCTCTCCTGAGGTTGTTCAGCCTCTCCTCTAAGTCAGCATCAGCATCTGCCAGCGTAGGCTGCGGCTCAGCTTTCTTCCCAGCTGCAACCGAAAGGCTCCCTCCAGTAGAAGGCAGGCCTGTTTGAATGAAATAAAGTTAATATGAGAACGACTTTGGGTTAATATGAGAACGACAGAAACAGGTGTCATTTTGGCTTACTTGAAAGTTCGTCAGACAGATTCAGACCCAGCTCATCCAGAACTTGAGAAACCACAGCATCACTGCATTTGAAGCAAAAAGAGTGCATGTCAGGAGAGTGCGAAGTCTGGTATAGAGATATCTCTGTTCTGGAGTTTTATGTTTTTGAAAGAAAAGGCTCCTTTGCACACCAATGCTGCATTTATTTCATCAGTGTAAAATAGCGGTTTTCTATGCAAATATATTATACATATTTATTCCTATGATGACAAAGCTGAATTTCAGCATCATTACTCTTTTTTTAGTGTTACATGATCCTTCAGAATTCATCCTAATATGCTGATTTGGTGGAATTCTCACCTCTCCTCTTCATCGTCTTCATCTCCCATTGCATCATCGATTGCATCATTCATCATTTCCTCTTTCATGTCCATTATTTCACTTTGGCGTTCAAACTCCATCATGATCTTCTGAATCTGTGGCAACTTCAACTGCATTGAGAGAAAAAGAATTCACATCAAATAATAATAATAATAAACAGAGCAATTCCAATAGAGTCCTCTCACCATCTGTGCTCGGGCCCTAATAAATGCACATCAACAAGCTGTCTGTTGACAAGACAAATAAAAACTGAGAATGCTATTGCAGATATACCTGTCTGTTCATGGTGGCCATAGCTTTGGTGACTCCTTTCATGGCCTGCGCCATGCTGTTATTTGATTTGAGGGTTTGGATTTTAAGGCTGACAGCTTGAATATTGGCTTTCATCATTATGAATTTCTTAACGTATCGTCTTGTGCGGACCAAGTCCTTAGCCATGATCTTCACAGCATCCTGTCGGTAAAAGAATATTACTTGCACTCAAGCGAGACTTCATGGACATGTCAGTAACAGAGACATATCAAATTAAAACTTCCCTAACCATCTGTCCTTGTTTGGCCATTTTCTTAATGTCAGCAATTATTTTCTTTTCCTGTTGCTCCAGCCTCTGCCGTTCTCTGTCTAGATCTCGCATGGCTCTGTTTAGCGCTCTCTGATTCTGTCTGAGCATCTCCTCCGGGGTCTTTCTTTTTCCAAACAGGAAATCCATCTGACATGACCAAATACAAAAAAGAGAGAAAAAAGACCAGATTCTTAGGGGTTGAAGGAAAATTTCAAGGATTAATTTTAGAGGGATAGTTCACCGAACACCGTCATTAATTACTCCCCTTCATGTTGTTCCAAACGACACAGATAAACATTGACCAGCGAAAATGAACAGGATAAACATTGACCAGCGAAAATGAACAGGAGCTCAACGAAACCTGCTTGACGCGTGAGAACGGACCTCTTCCGTAAGCTCAAACGTGCGGCGTAACACAAGAATGAACCTCATTGGTTCTCGCATGTCAGGCGAACATGCTTGAGCTTGTTTACCACAACTAATGTGTGAGCTGATGAATGTTTATATGTGAATAAAAGCCTAAATTCAATCTGTTCATCATATAAAGCGATTGAGTTTCTTCAGAAATCTTTGACTAAACTGCTCGATTCATATGGATTAGTTTTATGATCTCTTTATGGACTTTTTGACGCGTCAAATTGGTAGTTGCGTTGCTGTCAATGGAGAAACAGAAAGCTCTCAGATTTTATCAAAAAGATCTTTTGTCTTCCGAAGATTAACGAAAGTCTCAAGGGTTTGGAACGACATGAGGGTGAGTAATGAAATAACTTACTATCCCTTTAAGGGTTTCCACAATCTGATCAATTATCCAAACAACAATAAAGAAAGATGATTATGTCACAGATATGAATTCATATTTCCATTTGTGATTTAATGACAGTGACTCTCGGGCACGTGATGCTATGACATCATTCTTTTCAGGAATGTCATAAGGCGAACAAGTGGTTTCTATAACTCAAATTAAAACATTTTAAAATATTGTTCTCTTCTCAATTTAAGACAGATAAAAAAATGAACACTCCATACTATTTAGCTTATACATATGTTAATGTAAATGAACAACGCAATATACCTCTAACGTTACAAACTCTGTGACTGACTCAAAAGGATACCATTAACACAGACACAAACTTTAAAAAATAACATATTAAAATTATCATCATTTTATAAAATCACCCAGACCTTTCCTAAATAACATAAATAATAATAAGCTCAGTTGCTAAAATTAGCTCAACAAAAGAAAGAAAAGCTGGAGGCCTTCATCTCTCTCGTTTTTACCTTGCCCTTTCTTTATGTGGAAAAACGTCCACCAGAGACAGAAGAAGTTGAGCAGGCCAAATATCACGCCGTCGTCTGTTTCGTTTATTTATTATTCAAAGTTACAGTTCGTCGATCCACCCGATTGTTTTCACCAGTCTAGCTTCTTCCGTATACGAATGTCAATACTTCCTTTGTAAAGATCTACGTAACAGGAAATGCGTCATAAAATACTTTCAACAAACAACAGGTAGCCTACATTTATGACCGACTAAACTTATAAATTACAAATTGTTCTGCAAATTTATTTTGCTATACGACCGTTATATTAGTTTTTTTTGTGTAATTATACATTATTAATCTTGTGATTATACGTGTGGAGTTTCATATTCATCTGTATATATTCAGCAATCTGAAACCTCCTTTTTACGTGGTCCTGAAACAATTAGAAAATTATATAGGCCTAGTTACTATTATGGGGAGCACAAACATAAATGCCGTTAAAACGGTCTCTTTATTTAATACATTTAAGATTTTCTGAAATAACAATGCTTTAATTATTTTATTTATTATTTACTATATTTATTTTTATTTTTGGTAGTTTTAGGCCATTTCAATAGATTGTATTTATTTTAGATATTTTATATGTACAGCCTTGGCATTTTCAAACTATGACTGTTCAAGCATTCATAATAATAAAGTGACATTTATGACTTGTTTATTTCTTATTATAAAATTGTATTGTTTATTGTATTCATCGAATTCAAGATTATACTGGTTATTTTCTTCTTACACAGAAATATATTATTTTATCGTATGAAATCAAAGATACATTTCTTGAAAATATTGGTAAAATCTTTAATTTGTTAGATACAATTCATATTAATGATTCGTATTTAATACATTGTAAAAAGTGATCAGTTGACTTAACTTAAAAAAGTGAGGAAACCCATTGCCTTAAAATTATTAAGTAAATAAACTTCATGCGTAATTAAAAAAAATTAAGGTGATGTGGAATTGTCAAGTTCACATAACTAATTTTTTTCAATTACTCGTGAAGTGTATTTATTTCATATTTTTAAGGCAATTCAACTAAATAAGTGTTCATATTTTTAAGACAACGAGTTCTCTCACTTTTTTATGTAAAATCAAAAAATTACTTTTTAAAATGTAATAATAATAAAACATTTTTAAGGTACCACTTTGATATGCTTTAACCTCTTACATTGCACATACCATCTCTTTGTTTTGGTATGGATGTATCCTACAATGCAAATATATATTCTGCACTGTTGCATATGTTACTTAGGAAACACGAACAAATTCATATACAGTAATAAAAAAAATCAATGATAGTTGGATTAAAGAAAATCTCCAAACAAATTTTAAACTAAAATATCAAAGAAAAACACAAAACAGGCACATTTCAGTTATTTATTCATATATCAAATACGATGACAAATGGTAATACAGTTTAAATGAAATAAATATCTAAATATCAACACTTAAAACACTTGGTTTGGATGATGAGAACAAATGTGTATTACTGCCAAGACCTTCTCTGAACATCTGAACCATAAGCTATTTTGTAAATACAAGGCACTTACTATCTACTATCACTTACTAGTTCGTGCCCTTCAATGACAGTAGATGGCAGTACTGTCGTCCCATTCAGTGCAGCCTGTCTTTAGTGAACCAACAGAGGAAGAAAACCCGACAGAAGCACACAATGCAGTTTGACTGCTACGGGTTATCCACCCAAGCTTCATGTATGCCTTAGCTTCCCAAATAAACTGAAGAAATCTATTTATTCCATTTTGACGATCGCAACGAAAAGCAAGCTTTCATAGGTCTATTTTCACGATACACTTGAGAAAGGAAAGCGCTCCTGCTGCGGACACCGGCGAAATCTCCAGCTTGACCGCACACAGTGGATCACAGAGCGGGCCGCGGAAGGAGGAGCCCAGCCTGCGCTGACGGGGCTGCGCTCAATATCCCTGACGGAGCAACTCCAGACCGAGGCCTTGGGGCCTGTTGTATATTATTATCGTTTTAAATGGAGGCTCGGACGAAAGCAGAAGCCAGAGGAAAATGGCCCTCTGTACAGCGCGAGTGGTGGGTGTGATTGGAAATATTGTCGTTGTTTTGTTCGTGTCTGTGCCTTTGAGTATCGTTAGTAAAGCAAGAAGGAGTGGGTTAGTTTCGAGCAAAAAGAAGGGAAACGGTTTTACAGTTCAGTTCAGATTTAAGCCCATCGCACAGTGTCCTCTTTTCTCCCCTGCTCGTTAAAGTAAGCTGAAGGGCTAGTATGTTGTTTCAGCTGACGGGTTTTATTTTTAAATCCGCAAATAGACAAGTGGTTAAGATTCGTGTTACATTCGTCGGTTACATTATTGTACTGAACTAAGTCGTTTAATTTCCTTTTTAAATTCGAAGTGCTAGGTGGGGTGTCAACGAAGCACAGGCTATTGGTACGTTACATGGTTAGCTTGTTTAATTGGAGTCATATTGAATGGCTTTGGGCCCCCTCGACAGATGTTTTAGAAGAGATATGACTACCTAGACAATTGTAAAACGAGTAATTGGACTTTTAAAATGACATTTGATATGTGTTAAGGTGGTTCACGTAATGTAGGCTGGTGTTTGCTCGCCTGGTTGTTTATACCGGATATAACGTTATAATAATCGTTGAATAATTGGCAACATCACAATCGCATAATTCCAATACTGTCATGTATAGTACAATAAACTAAAATGTTACGAATTTGGTCGTTTAAAATCGAGTGTTTAATCCGCGATCCTAACCTGGTTAGCTAACTAGCAAGCTAACCTCGAGCGATTTAACTCGTCGCTTCATTAACCTATTTATCTGCTTCAGATTGAGAAAAAAAAATACTTTGGTCAAAATGTTTTAGTCTATAAGGATCTTTTTGCGCCACGGTTGGCCTTTGTTTGTACAGGTCATCTACCTTTTAATAAAGTTTACTAACGAAAACTCAGCCCTAACTTATAAGGTAGCATATTTTTAGGCAGATATTCTCATGTCATTAACATATGATAGTTATAGTTTGTAATTTTAGTAAAAATATATTTTTTAGTCTTTAGTGAATATTCTATAGGACGAAAACCAGTTGTTTCCAACATAACCAATGCATATTTTCTTAGTTAAACAGCCATATTGAATTTTTAAAAGCCTGACTGCGCCACTCATGGGTAGTTTCTCCCTTTTTCCTTCCCTAGATGAAAGTGACAATGTCTTGACAGAAAGACAGTAAGTGGATTATCTAGAAGCTTTCATAATCGCTGTGTTATTGGATAAAACAGGCCCGGTGATGCCCAGACATGACTGAACTCAGACTGCAGTGTGCTCGCACCATACAGCTTCCACTGGATTCTATTAAATTATAAGACAGAAACCTTAAACCACAATAACATCTGAGATCCAGAGCACTGCTCCTGGAGGCGTTGGCTTTTATTCAGTAACAGTTGTAAAGTCTCCCAGGCCGGACCAGGGTGTGTTTTTAATAAGTGCCTTTGTACGGACATTGACATGGATGGTCCCAGTCGAAGCGGAGGCTTCAGGCAGAGCCGCCGCTCCCGCTCGCAGCGTGACCGAGAGCGGCGGCGGAGGAGAGCGGATCTCGCGGAGCACAGGGCCTCGTCGCCATCCTCGGCCTCGGACCAAGAACTCTGTAGAGGAGACTCCCTGCTTCGTGCCAATGGAGGAGAATGCAGACCCGGCTTCCCTGGGGCCAGACACCGGCCTCCGCGTCGGAGGAAGCGAGAATCGGTGTCTTGCGAGGAGGATATCATCGATGGATTCGCCATAGCCAGCTTCATTAGCCTGGAGGCCTTGGAGGTGTGTGTGCTTCTCCATCTTTCACTACTCTGTAGTAAATGTTACATTACTGTATGGAGATTAGAAGTTGTGAAATTTTGAATATTAAGTTTTGGACAAAATATGCTTGTAATTATATACTTATAATAAAACCGATAGTGTAAATTGTGTTAAACAAATAAAAGCACAGTGAGTTGAGTTACAGCAGTCTTAGTACAGAGCTTGAAAATGTGCTGCTCTAACATGTTTTACTGTGTTACTTTGATAGATGGACTGTTCCCTAAAGCCTCCAGAGCGATCTGGCTTGTTAATGGGTAGAGGAAGCAAAAGAAAGAGAGGTCTAGATGAAAACGGAGGGCCTCTGTCAGAGCCGGAGGAAGGACCTCCTGCTACGTACACCAACAGTTGGGAGCAGCGCAGGAAGATCAAATCAAAACTGAAGAGAAATAGAGATGCTAAGGTTAGTACAGCAGTTTCATCACACCTTAGTTGAAAAAATAAATCAAGGATCTGATAACGCCCATTTAAATGCCACTACAATATTTTTGGTGCAGCAAACATATCTAGAATAGTCCTTCGTAGACGCGCTTCTGAGCTGATAGACCAGTTGGTTATGTTTAAAAATACGTTTTTAGTATTGAGCAGTAATGGTGCCGTATTGTTGGGGAAATTAGACGCAGTGACTGGTCTAAACAAAATTTGCATCACATGTGCATTTGCTTCTCGCTGTCCTAGCAGCAGTTAGAAGACTGCTGTACAGACTCTGTACAGATATCTGGAGAGCAGGGTAACCACTGGCCAATATGTGTACATGTATGTAGTTATGCAATTCTAAGGCAGCAAAAATTGGCAATGTGTCGATTTCAGAAATTATGCCAGGGGGAAATGCCACTTCTGTTAATCAAAGTGTACATGGTTATCAGCCATTGCAGTAATCTCATAATGGCCAAATGTCAGCTGATTAGTTAGTCTGACCTATGTATCAGCCTGTAACTAACTACTGGCAGCCGACCCTTTTAATGCACGATAAAAATAAATTTGCTACACTGTATTCTTTTCGCCATGGTTTGACTTTTCCAAATGTCGGTTTCAGATATCTGGGAATCACATGGAGACAGGATACATTGTAAGTTGTTTTTTTCCCGTGTGTTGTCTTTTCCTTGCTGCCCATAAATGTGACTGAAATGTTTTCAGAATTTCAAAATACATATATTTTGCACTACCATTACCACTACCACGTAAATTCTTCCCCTTATAGTATTTATTACTCTCTCGCAGAAAGTCCAAAACAGACTCGTAGAAGTAATAACAGAGATGTTCTTATTATTGGGAGATGAGGGTCCGTGGCTCTACCATTGGAGAAAGCACATAACTTGGATCATGCGTGCCTTGATAACCATTCACATCAATGCCTTGACGTCATTGAGTTTTGTTCATAGTTGTGCGACAGTCAATGCATTTTTGCGGATACCATAAAAATAAATGAGAATTGCCGTAAACTGAATCATACCTGTTGCCTAATTATCTGTGACTTCTCTAATTAAAAAAAGAAATTTCAGCGTAAACTCTAAAAAGAAAAAATAGATCAGTCCAAAATGAACGTTTAAGTGCAAACGTGTTGAAGATTATCCGATGGGCTGTTGATTCATTAAATAAGTCGTTTTCCCACAAAAGCTGTTTATTCAGCGTAGTGAAGCCTCTCCTCAATTGACATCCATTAAAAAAAAACGGCATCTGGTCTCCTTCCCTGCATACCACAGCGTTTGCAGGCATTACTTCTTCTTTTTTTTGCTAACCTTGCAGGCATGCCTTCAAGTGGCTTTGACAAAGGCATCCAGCTATTGGTGTAGCTGGAAAAAAAGCAGAAACTTTTAGACTGATGAAACATTAAGACAAACGATTGCGACAATGCATGGTTTATGTGTGTTTTTCAAGCCATCTTTGGGTATTTTTAATTAAGTAGCCTATATTAATAATGCAGTGCTAATTGACAAAGCCAATGATATGTTTTGGTTTGTTTGCATGTCATAAATTATATTCATAAACAGGGAAAATTGTCATTGTACTGCTATCACTTAATTCTTTTCAACCCACAGTGCGATACAGAGAGTGAATCGGGAGATAAGGTAAAAACCTTTCTGTGTTTACCTGATTTTGCATTTCTGTATGTATTGTGAATTGTTTTTTATTAGTGACATTTCTCTTGCTATTATTTAGGCTTCTGACAATCTGGAGCCAGCATTCATCGTCTGCACAAGAGAAGGTAAATATCAGCTGCCAGTGGCAGGTTTGTATACTAGGAGTGGGTATTTTAGCCATAATCATCTTATTGGATTGAATCGTGAGGTGCCTAGAGATTCCCACCCCTAGTATACACTGTATGTTTTAAGGATTTGAATTGGGCAATCGTGTTCATCATGAATTAAAAGCATATGCAATTTAAATGTCACACAGATATTTTTTCATGAAGAACAATGCTTTTGTGCATTTTTGCATAAAATTGTTGGATTATTTTGTTGTCATGCATGGAAAACAGTATTACATGGATTACATTGTAGCTCTCTCTTTTTCCAAAGCAGTTAACTCCAACTCTGCAAGTGCTGCTGTGGTCAACGGTTGCCCTCTCTTGCCCTCAAATAGCTCAATACCCCTTCTGTCAGTCACACCCCGGGTCTCTGGCCTAGAGAGGAGTCAGGAGAGGAGTATGGAGCAGCCTTACCCCGAGCCCATCTCTACCTCATCCTCTCTGCCTAGCCTTGCAGCCCATTCCACTGCTTCTGTCTCCAACTCACTTCCTGATCAGCGTAATGGAAATGGTGGTCCCCATCACCGCCATGATCCTAGCCCACCACAGCACAAACACAAGCCTTTCCTCCCTTTCCATGGAAAGTCACAATCGATCTATTCAATGGGCAGCAACAACAGGTCAGTGCACTGAAATAGCATTTCTATGTATTTTAACTTAAATAATGCGCTCAGCCTTTTAAAAAAACAATCATGCTGTTGAAGCTAATAGAATAATCTCGGCACACCTACAGTCTGTTTACATATCTTCTCATCCATATTGTATACAATATATTTCAATGTGTTTGCCTGGCTCGACACAGCTTCCGTAAAGGGTACACGGGTGTTTCAAGTCCACCTGGAAACAAAGTAAGGTTTACAAGATACTAGGTTGATACTGCACATAGTTTTTCAAGTTACACTTTCGTACAAAATTTTGGATCTAATTGCTGATAAAAAATTCAGCTTTGGCATCAGAGGAGTAAAAAACATTTTAAAATGTATTAAAATAGAAAACAGTCATTTTAAATTGTAATAATATTTTACAATATTACTTTTATTGCATTTTTTAACAAATATTTTGATCAATGCAGCCTTGGTGAGCATAGGAGATTACTTTGAAAAGAATTTGAATGTTCTCCAAACATTTGAAAGGTAGTGTAGGCCTACATCTTTTAAATAATTTGTACTTAATGCGTTTGGCATGGATAACTACTTTTTTATAGTTTCAGTACTTCAGTGTCACATGATCCTTCAGGAAAAATAAAATATTAAGCAGCACAACTGTTTTCAGTATTGATAATAGAAATGTTTCTTGAGCAGAAAATCAACATATTTCCTGAAGGATCATGTGACACCGAAGACTGGAGTAATGACTGCTGAAAATTCAGCTTTGCCATCACAGGAATAAATTACATTTTAAAATATATAAAAATAGAAAACCGGCATTTTAAATTGTAATAATATTTCACAAATGACTGTTTTATTCTATTTTTGATCAAATAAATGCAGCATAAGAGATCTTTCAAAAACATAAGAAAATCTAACCGACCCCAAACGGTAGCGTATAAGAAATAATTGATACTGATACATACTGATGTTTCAGCTATCACCCATTGAATTTATGACGAATATTTTTTTATTTACATGCATCAGATGGTCCCTATCATATTGCGCAGCCCTTATTTAGCTGCAATCTGAATTAAGTGCTTTTTCAAAAGAGTGTCTATTAATATAATAGACAGATTGTATTCCCTAAATATGTGATGTGACATTGGTTTTCCATCAGGAGCAGTACCTCAGGCAAGCCTCCATCTTCATCAGCCTCTTCTTCATCAATCAGACCCCCTACTCCTGCTACAAGTGTGTCCCTAGTTCGAGGCCAAGGGGGTGTGGGGACAGTAAGACCGTCCTCTCGACCAAGTCCTGGTGCCGTCTTCACACCGTCGCCCAGCCTTCCCCCACCTCCTCCACTAATGCAGGTGTCACCCCACCCTTCATCAGGTAAAGTTTACTAACCAATACACTACAGAAAGTCATGAAATGCTAACAGCTGTTATTTCACGTGTGTCGGTAAAATCTTCATAGAAACGAAGCGTGTATGTTCTTGTTAAGAAAGATGAAGTTCGTTCTTTTCTATTCAATTAACAGATCAGGATTTAACACAATCAAATGTTGCCTCTGTAGCTGGAGGACCTTCTGTTTCAAGTTCGAGCTCTGGGACCGGTAGCAGATCTTCACAGGCCCAGACGTCTATCCCACCAATGGCCTACCAGTTCCATCAGCACAATCACCAGCACCAGCACACTCATACTCACCAACACTTCTTACATCCCACAGCTGCACCACCACCATTGGTGAGGAGTCAATTATAGCCCATGGATGGCTCATTTTAGAAAGTGGCTGATTATGACATTTCATGCTTTGACATTTCTCTTGTGGTTGTTGTCTTTCAGTTTGAGAAGTATCCAGGCAAAATAGACAGTCTCTTTCGACACCCAGTAAGTGTTGTATGTGGGGCAATTTTCAAACTTTTGGTTGAATATAGCAGGGTTTAAGGCCTCTATAAAACACACGTTTTTTTAGTTTGTGATTATTATTAATTTTTTTCCTCTCCTGCAAAGTTTTTTCCTCAGTACCCACCATCTGTGCCCGGAATACAGCCCGTTCTTCCGCCCACAGGACCTTTCAGTTCATTGCATGGAGCATTTCAGCCTAAGGTAAGCGTTGCTTTTCATTTGGTCCGTGTTTTGAATATTGATATCTAAAAGCTCTGTGTATAAATATTTAAAACGGATGAATAATGATTTTATTTCCACAATATCCAGTGATCATAAGGTTCATCAGTATTAAACCATTTTCCACTCTTTCTTTAATTTGCAGTTTTATACTGTATCTTTGAAAGGACTTTATGAATGACCCACCTGTGAAGTTGGGCTGCGGTATTGGAAAAAAACAACATTTTGTTTTTCTGCAATATATGGCGAGATTCAAACAATTTTGCCAGATATAATTAGAATTAAAAATAATTAATCATCCTAGAATGATTGGGGTGATTTTGTAGGGGAGTGCATCTGCATAAAATAATAAACGGATTGCAATCATAGATAAATACTAAAGAGCAAAGATACAAATGAAATAAACCGTGCTTTATTTTTCAGGTAAGCAAACGTACTGAACCATGAAAATGTGCTAAAATAAATATATAAATATGAATATATTAAAATGAGAAGTTCTACAGAAAATTATTTAAACATTAAAATATTACAGGTCAAATGTGTTTCTTTAGCTATAACCTAGAAACATATGTTCATGTCATAGGTAACACTTTGCATGTCCCATTTGTTAACAAGGATGTATATTCACTAGCTTACATGAACTATATGCATTATGCAAAATACATTTTTACAGCATGTATTAATATTTGAGCTATACAATTGTACCTTGATCATTCATGTTAGTTCATAGTGCATTAACTAAGGTTAACAGATAAAATCAAAATTAGTAAATGTTGAAATTAACAAACTAACAATAAACAATACGTATACAGCATTTATTAGCCTTAGTTAATGTTAGAATAGAATCTTATTGTAAAGTGTTGCCATTTCATATAAATCCAAACAGTCATACTTAAAGATGGCCATCTTTAAATATCTACACAAAGGCCATAGCATTGAAATGACATTAGGACTGGGGCGGTATGGATTTTTTCTTACCGCGGTTGAAAAGCAAGAAATTCCCGCGGTATTGCGGTAAACCGCTATTAGCACCATCCCGCTGGGCGCTTGCACGCAATACATCCCACGTGCACACAAGCACACACAGGTTGCGATTTGCCAGGGGGGATGCGTGGGATTTTCCCCTTTCTGGTCAATGTATCCCTGCCTCTGCTTAATTATTTTTATCCACGGTGGGGATAAATTTATCCCCTCTCAAAGTGATCAGTGCTACTATAGTGGCGAGACGGATCACAAAACTTAGGGGGTGGTGCATAGTATACAAAAGTACATTGTTTAATTTGTCATTTAATGAGATCTAACGTTGTTAGTGGCGAGAATTTTTTACTTGAATAAATACATAGATCCGACTACTAACCCAATGTACTTTAATGGTTCAGTGGCAGAACTTTTGCCAAGCGAGTCAGAGGTTCTGGGTTCTAATCCGCACTAAGTAGTATAGTCCCCCCCCCCCCCAACCAAAACCGATTGTTTATTAGTGGTTATACCATGGTCTGGGTGAATACTCGATTCTGATTGGCTGCAGGGTGTCCGTTAAAAAGTGATAGAGGACACCTAGTAAAGGAGTTCTGGTGAAACTGACTGTTTGCCGTTCGAAATTAATAAATAAATGCGCTGCTTATAACAGCTGTGAGTAACCATAGCAACAGGCAGTCAAAGTACAATACACTAATGCAATGCAAAGTAATACAACAATGAGCGACTTCGTTATTTCTTTTAACATTTATGGAGAATATGACAACTTTGACGACTGGTATGCTGCTGAAGAAAGAAAAAATGTAAATAAAACGGAGAAACGACACAAAGAGATAACATCGGGTGAATTGAATCAAATAGAAGACGAAAAAGATGAGATCAACACGAAAAAAAAAATACTAAATGGGCAGTAAATACACTCAGAGACTTTATTGTTCAAAAAGAAATGGACTCCAGCTTTGAAATTTACACTGCTGCTGCTCTGAATGAGACCCTGCTGGAGTTTTAAGCAGCTGTCCAGACAACAAAGGCAGGAGGAGAATACAGCTTGTTTGATTGTTGTTTGATTAATTGTTGTATGTGTAATAATAAAAAAAAAACTATGCCTACCTTTGTGTTTCATGAAAAAAAAATGCATTTTTGAACCTGAAGGGTTCTACAAGCTGAGCGGACTATAAATATCTCCGGTTGCTAAATAAACCGTCAGGCAAGTTATTATTTGTAAAAACTAGAGATTTAGCCTAATTAAAATATAAACTAATGTTTTAAAAATGTTTTATTTGGCAAGTGACCATGGTATAAGCATTAACCCTTACTTGTATATCAAGCAGGGACACGTATTTTTGTGCATTATGTTTTGTAATTTCACCGTAACGAATAGAGTCTCTCCGCAACGGATTGAAGCGCTCGTCCGAGTGAAGACTATGCGCGAGTCACAACAGAACACTGTATCCGCGGCAACGAGCACTTTAGTCACTTGATTTAAAAAAAGAACACATTTCAGATCGCCTCTTATTTAACAGACAAACGAAATTAATGCTCTACTAGAGTTAACTGGAGATGTTTTATGTATTTGTATTGGTACATCAATGCAGTGATGAAGTTTTATGAAGATTTTTTTTTTTTTGAGGTGATGACTGTGATGAGCTCAGACCCGCGGTAAGGTCACGTGACCGCGGTATTGCGGTAACCATCCCAGCCCTAAATAACATAAATGAATATTACGTTTATAGTCTTACACTTAATCTGCTTAAACTGCATAAACTATGTATTGCAATGATGATAAAAAAAAGATCTGAAATCGAATGCGTTTCTGATTTTGTTATTGTTGTTTGTGTCTGTTTCTGTTGGCTGCATGAACATATCAATTTGCTTTCTAACGTCAATAGCTTTAAATATGGAATTTCACCAGCTAATACATGCATAAAAGTGACCAGCCGGATATAAACTAATGCAAATAGATGGTAACAATTGTGACATTAAACATTTGGGGCGGATTAGATTTATTTTTGTCACATTGTTTTAACCGCTTGAGGTACTACTAATGTCAGCGTCCTCTCAGCCTTGACGGCAAACAAACATACTGCTGTTCTTTCTCTGCTAATGCAGCATCTAGTTGGAAAATTAATTACTTTATAATGATATGGCAACATGTACTTTAGTTTCTGTATTCATACTGTTTCACTGTCTGTCTTTCAAATGCGCATCTGAAGTGTGGTGTCCGTGCAGCGCGCAGCCTCGCGTTTCAAAACAAAACACGAGGCATCAGTAATTCTGCCTTTAGAATGACAGGTGACCCTTCTCAGCCTTTCAGCAACGGCACCAATTCAGCCACTTTTTGCCCTGTTTTTATTTTGAGTCCCATAAAGTGGGTTTGAATAGTGTGTTGTTATTGACAGCTTGTTGCCCTTCAGGGAGCTGCTCCAGAGATGACTTCTGGTTTGGGAGTTGTACCGCCCCATCTGCAACCTAAAGCAAGGGTAAAGATGTTGTATCATGTACATTTGTATCATACATCATTATCAAGAAACTTTAGTTCGAATAATGCATGGTGTTTGTGTTTCTGTCCACAGCTAACAGACCCATTTGCACCACCACCAAAAGTCAGTAATGTAAGTTTGACTCTCTTTTGTTTTGTACTTGATTTATTTTAGTTGTTGACCTCTAAATGAGTAGCGGGGAATTCCTTTCTAACTGTACATAGACGGTCTCTTTACAGAAACCTGGAAAATGGTGCGCTATGCATGTCCGTGTGGCTTGGATGATTCTAAGGCATCAAGAAAAAGTCAAGGTTTTTGCGTTCATCTGTGTTTTCATTTAAAAAAATGGGTTATCGACTGGTTGAAATATTTAATAGTATTTTATAAAAATGTATATTAATATACAATCAAATTTTTTACCATGAAACAATTCGATTTTATAAATGTTTTTTAGACACTGGTGTCACTCCTGTTGACCTTCTCTTTGTCACCATCTTCCTCAGCTTATGCATGCTGATCCACAAAAGCTTGACTTCCGTAATGACCCATTGCCTCGACTCCCTGGCCCTGGTATTGGCGGACTAGGAGGTCTAGGACCACTTGGTGGTCCCCTTACCCCAAATCATGATCTTACAAGGCCAGGAAGCCTGTTTGCAGCTGCTGGTGGGTGATGCTCCTTACACTTGCTGCAACCAATTTAGGAATTTTGCAGGTGATATAAGCCTGTGATTATTCTTAAGCTGTTGAAGTGAGTTGTTTCCACCTAAATAATAGTTTTTAAAAACAAGACACTTTGACAGCACTACTGAAGGATTTTTAGAGCACTACTGTGCTGTCAAACAAAGGTTTTAAATTAGACTTAAGAAGTATGTAATGCACAAACTTGGCTAAATGTCAACACTCAATGGTAGTCCATTTATGGGTGTTTAAGCTTTTGTCTGAGTTGACCTATGTCTTCTCAGGTGGAGTCAATCCGTCCTCCACACCATTCATGTCTCCATCAACGCCCCACACTTTCCTCCCAGCAGCACATCTGGGTAAGAGACTGTCTCTGAGAAAGTAGGGGCATCAAAAGCCAATGTTACCCATGCTGGTCTTGTTGCTCTGTTCTTCAGGCTTGCTTCACTCGCTAGCTTTCCAGAGCATAATTTTCTCTTTTAGTAGAACAATGATTGATCTGATTTCATCATCACTAACAGCTATGTTTCTTGTTGCAGAACCATATGTTCGTTCACCTCCCTTCTCCTCTTTGGGAGCCCTGGGTTCTGGTGCCTTTGGAGGCCTAGGCAGCCCCACAATAGGTTTGTCGTGCTGTTTTTGTTTTTTATGAAGATATATTAATCAGTAGGATTGCTCTTACTTATTAGCCCTGGAGTCAAAAAGATTGAAAAGATAGTTTTTGTGTCATTGTAATGCTAGTTTTGTCTCTTTTAAACCATTTTAAATCATCTTAAGGCCCCCCTGGAAGTTTGCTGAGGCCCCCTGGTTAAGAACCACTGCTTTAACTTGAATGTGTTTTTATAACATTTCTTAAGCATTTTAATTAAAAGGTTTCTCAAATGTTATTTTAACTACTGCTTTATCAGTCACATTCTTCTCTCAGCCAAAGACTAATCAAATTTGATACCTTTCCTTTTAGCGGCCAGTGTTTTTGGACATAAGACTGAGCCCTCTGCAAGTGCAGTTGGAGGATTAGGTAACCCCCATGATCCATGGAATCGTTTGCATGTTACCCCTGCCTCTTTCCCCTCTGGATCGTCTTGGGCCAAGGGACCGGAGAAAAAAGATGATCGAGGAAAGGAGGTGGAGAAAAGAGAGCTGACCCATATAAAAGATGAAAAGGACAGGTATGACATTACAACAAAATAAATTTGTTCACTTTAACTTTAAAGGGTTTGTTGTCATTATGGGCTTTTAAGATAAAATGTGTATTATGTTGTCTCTCGATTTGACACTTACTTAAATGGTTTAATACTGTTTCACACAGAGACAGTGTCATGTATGGACGCCCACCAGTGCGAATGTCACCTGGTGTCACATCCCTCAGGCACTGCAGCAACACCTCCAGTTCACATTTGAATGGCTTGGGTCCACTGAGCGTAGGTGGGGTCCCTTCAGATGGCCAAAGCAGAGAGCGTGAACGAGAAAGAGAGTCAGACAAGAGACAACATTCTGCATCCAGGACACCAGCGTCGGCTTCCTCCACAGCACCCGACAGACCTCGATCTTCAACATCATCTATTCTCACAACCTCTCCTTCTAATGTCCGCTTAGCAGCTTCTCCTCTGGATCTATTTCTCCGACAGCCACCACACACACTCAGCACTGAATCAAGTCATTCTTTGCAAAGAGAGAACAATGGTCCAGCCTCTTCCTCTTCTAGTTCGCTTCCAGTAAAGAAACCTGATCGGACCACAACTCCTGTATCCAAGCCTGTACTTGGTCTAACCTCTGGGCTGCTCCTCCCCCAAGTCAAGGTCAAAGAAGAGCGTAAAGAGGAGCCTGAGCCAGTGCCCATCTCCTTACCCCATCAAGCCATACCTCAACACAACTTTGAACGGCCCAGTAGTCGACACACACACCATCCATCCACCCCTTCCTCAACCCTCTCATTGACACCTACACCTGGCATGTCTCTTCCTCCTCCAACTCCACACCCTCCCCATCATCATCATCATCATCTGTCCCTTTTAGATCGTTCACGCATTGATGCCTATCTCGGTGGTGCTGGAGGCCCAGCCGGACTGGTATTAGGTGCTGCAGCTGAACGTTTTCCACCCCATCCACATGGTCCTCCGCAAGGTCATTCCCAAGCCACTCACAGCTTTCCCTGGGACCCTTGGAGGGATCTGGCTGCCCAACAACAGCAGCAACGCAGGGAAGTATTGACTCTTAGGTCAGATCACCACCTTGCACTTCGCTCTGATCCACACTTGTCTAGACTTCTCCAGCATCAGCAGGTACAGCGATTTTTGGAGGCTGAGAGAGCTGCAGTAGCGGCCGCTGTGGCGAACAGCCCGCACCATTCACAAGTACCTACCTCTACGTCTTCTGCTTCAGCAGGCAGGTCAGAGTTTGGTTTGATGCCCCACCCATTCGATGAGGAACAACGTGCTCAGATACTGCGGGAAGACTTTGAGAGAGCACGGTACTTTGGTATGCATCCACATCCGCATCTGTCTGCCCCTCACCTGCCTAGCCCGTCTCATGCTGCCCACCTTGAACAACTTCACGCAGGGCTACTTTCTCACTCTCATCTCCATCCAGCTGGAGCACAAGCATCACATCACCCTGGCCTCTACTCTAGACTTGGACCTCTGCATTCACACTCTCATGTACCTAATGGCATTCTAACAAAGAATCCAGGTCTAGTTGGGGCATTGTCAGTTGGGGCTCCACCACCTCTCATTCCATCTGTTAACAGATCTTCTACTCCACCCCGTGGCTCCAGACTTGGAGGGGCTGGAGACTTGGCCCTTTTTACCACACATAAAGATGGCGAATCGAGATAGTACTAGGTAAAGCTTGAGGAGCTTCCAGAACTACTTTGCTGAAGAAACTGCTCCTCACATGGCAAGCTTCTGTTGGACACTCAAAAAGAGCTAAGCTTCAATGACCATACACAAGTGTTGAAACAACCTGGGGAGGGAACAGAGACACTTCCCAGGGCTGTTTGATACATTTATCCACTGTGGTTATGTTGGTGCAATTTAGGTACTCTTGCTGTGGCCTGATTTTTATGTAGGGTTTTCTTTAAAAAAAAAAAAGGCCTATGGATGCTCAAAAGACAATTCATTGCTACTAATAAAATGAAGACAAGTTATGTTGAAAAGTGGTGGATCAAAAATTGCGAACCTGTTTGTCTTAGTGAACTTAAGGAAACCCTATTGTAGAGTTATTGTCCTCCGCTTTGCATTTGAAGAAAGAGAAATCAGACCCTGGCTGAAGTAATCAAGTACTTCTCACTGTCTGAATCAGCACTGTTGACAAATGTATGAATTAAAAGAAACACTTGGTCCACATTCTGCTTTAAATATTCAAGTCATCCAACAGACAACTTCCATTAACATCAAAGTGAACTTAAGATTTATTTTATTCTTTAAAAAAAAGTTATTATGAACTGTATGTACATCTTGTTGGAAAATATTTTACAATTTAAAGGGAAAGAACTGTCTCCCATTCATTAGTCTGACTCAGTACAAGAGCTGGGCCAAAATATAGTAGAATAGTAATATTGCTTTTGTAATAATTATTGTTAACATTAATTACCTTCCATAATAAATATATTCACTGTTTTATGTTATGTCATGTTTCAGGTCTTACCAAATGCACTCACTTGTTGAAATAAGTCAGAGAAATGATTATTGTCCAGCAAAGCACTCCAGTGATATATTTTGCTCCAATATACTGGTTATGTTAAAGTCAATGTACTGACGATGTATCAAAGCCAGCCTATACAGTTCAGAGAATTGTATATCTTCATACTTTGGGATAGAAGTGTGTGCGTGTGTGTGTTATGTCTATGTTTTCCACAGTTGAAGCATTTGGAAGTCTCCAACAACCATCATCCAAACAGTTTCACGAGCCATCTGTTGACTGGACAAAAAGAGTGCACGTCTTGTATTTGCAGCTAAACTATAGGATTATAAATACTCTTGAGATACAGGACATTCTGGATTAATTATTTGAGCAAAATAATTTTATACATTTTAAATATGTCCTTTTCCCCCTTGAAAAGAAAAACAAAGATTAATTATTAAACAAATGGTTGGTTATTTACATGTGTTAGTGTATTGATTCATTGCGCAAGTATAAATGATGCATGGTGTATCAAAATTTCAGGGCAAATTTGTGACTTATCTGACTAAACTTTGCATATGTTGTTTTAATTAATATATGTGGCCCATCTGCACTTAACATTAATTGTCACCATAAGTCAAATTCAGGAGATCTGAAAGTGTATCTCGAGTCATAATTGTTGGCATAATATTTGTTAGTGTCTGTGGATAAAAACCTTAATATATATATATTTTTAATTAGTGAATAGAATCATATCAATAACGTTTACCTTGTCAAACGGCTGCCAGTCAGGCACTGAGAGATAATATTTAAAAAACACTAGGTTGAAAAAAGAAATATGCGTTATAAAGTTCCGTGCAAACAAGTCATGGGTTTGTTAGAAATAGAAAAACAAAGTGAACTTTCAGTAACGGCTGAGGTATCTGTGCAGTCTTAGAAGCCTGCAGTGAATGAAGTGCGCGCTGAAGCACGTCTCGCGAGATGTCTATTCGCTCCGCAACTTGGTCAGCAGTCGCTCGTTCCTCCATTTCGCTGCGTCGAAAGTCTCCTCCCCGCAACCGCTAGATTCAGCGATTCCGGACCCAGTCTCTCTCGGACCGTTCTTTAACTTGATCCTACGAACCTGCCAGTACCTCACTGGGTACCGAGAGACAGTTCGGAATAGACTCAACACGGATTGAGTACGATTTGAGGCGGATGGCGACTCCTTCAGCGAGAATTTAGTAAAAGAAAAGTGCTCGGAAATTTCAGGTAGGTGGGAACTTAAGATGGCGGTGATGAGAGGAGGGGGGAATGCTGGGGAGGAAGTGATAGAAGAGGGCGGGGGAGGAGGGTAAGGGGGTCACTGGGGGGGGGGGGGGGGATTTTGACATGGCGCGACAAGTTGACTTTCAAGCGATCGGGTTCTTAAAGTATGGGTTGGTTAAGATTAGAGTGAAGTACGGCCTCTATTGGACTGACTCGATTTGGATCAACTGCACATTTGTATCATTGCACCTAACGTTACCTCCGCATAACCTAATTTAATTGCAAAATACAGAAGTGTACCCAAATCCGTAGCAAGTCAGATGGGTTCCGGTTTCTTTTGTACCGCACACTTTTGAGTGGGCAAGCTGGAAACGAAATTGTCGTCTGTCACTGCGAGTGCAACAACAACCAAGTTATTATGTGCATTTTACGTTATACTCCAGTACGTTTAAAGTGTCCTTATTTAAAGCATTTATTCAAATTTCATATCAACCAATTCACTGCTATGAGTCATGAAGATAAAGTCAATCCTGTATATAGTAAGCATGACCGATTGTGGAATTATTGACTCTAGTGATGGAAAGTCCAACTCATTTCAGCGCATCAGTTCTTTCGAGCAAAGAACCGGCTCAGGAACCGACTAGGGATTCTTTGTCATCCAGTCGTCCCTTAAAAACTTCCCCAATAAAGCTACATGCAGGCACATTTAGCTGTATATTACATTTTCTTACAAGCTATTTGGAACCTAAATATAATAAAGCATACATGAAATAGTTAGTAATGCTAGTAGTACTGAAATGCACTCATATATTGTCAATTATTTTACAAAGGTTTTAATCAAAATGTTATTTATTAAAAATAAAATAGTGCGACTGTTCCGTATGCGTGTTGATCGAACTGTCAAACAATTAGCGCTACGTGACCGGATAATTGTTTATAAAGCTCTCATAAGATTAAGTAACGTATTTTTTAAAATTAACAATCGGGTATGAAAATAACTTTTATTTCGAAAAGATCCGACTCAAAAGAACGACTTGTTCGCGAATCGGGCATCGGTAGTTGACTGGCATTTTTGTGTAGCGTGACTCCGCGCAGTGACGTCGTTCCTGTAATGGGTGTATAATAATAAATATCCAATAATGTTTTTTTTGACAACTCTTTAAAAAACATCGATATGGATAATGATGAGATATAGTTTATTCTTGATCATTGCATAACTTATTATGGAAGCCGATGTATTCACGCGTGCTCTCTGCCCGAGCAGTGTTTTCAGCGCGCGCGTGAGAGCTTGAGACGGCGTGTGTATTTATATAACGTTATATATAAATATCAATGTGTTTGTCTGAGTCAGATAATAAGAGACACCCTCTCACACACTATTACACAAAACAGTCAAGGAATATGTCTCCCTGTCATTTAAACGCACATAACATAAATGAAACGTTATCGTGTCTGTCGGCTCCATTGCAACGTCTATAAGCTATTAGCATTGCTTGCTAGCCTGCTAAAGGCCCATGTGTGTGCGCGCGCCTTATGTATACAGAACTACCGGCTGCATTCGTTATCTGTATAAGATTTTACACGTTAACCGCCATACTATCATCTGAAGTTTATGAACAATCGTGGGAAAATAACGTCCGAACAAGCTGTAACTCGTCGCTAAAGGCTAGCTGAACGTGAAGCACCCTCACTATTGTACTGAATGAGACTGTTTGTCCGGCAATATATGTCCGGCTATACAACAGTTTTTCTTTTTAACTTTTAAGTGATTAGATGCGTTTTAAAACGTGTGGGCAGTTAGTGTTCCTGTTCAAAACCACACTATTTTATTTCGTTTAGTATGCTCGATAGAAGCCGGCAGTTTTAAATAATTAATATTAGCAATATATACTTATGCATTTCCTATAGTTCTAAAAGAGAGTAACGTCGGCAGTTTTAAATAATTCATATTAGCAATATATACTTATGCATTTCCTATAGTTCTAAAAGAGAGTAACGTTACTGCCAACAAACATCATTTACCCGAGTTTGCTCTAAATTATTTCGCTGCACTTGCATTTTAACCACCGACCATATAGAATAGATAGGGTTTTAAGGGTTTTATTTCATAGTCCTTCTGCAGCTAATTCATCTATAATTTGCAATCTAAAAAAATCTCATGTGGCATTATGCACTTGCTGTATCTTAAGGATAATAGATTTGATGTTACATTCATGAAATTCACTCTAAATGTTTATCTTTAGACCCTCAGATGTAGCGGTACCCTTGATCTCAGCATCCTGGAAGTGGAAATCACGGAAGAGACTGGTGCTTCATCACATAGAGGTATTTATTAATTTCATTCCTTTTTAGTTATATGCAGGCCCATTTGGAATGTGCAGCTGTAGTAGAATTACACACTTTCCATAAAGCTAATGTCTGTCACCCATAACATTCTTTAAATCTTCCACCACTTGCTTTTGCTCTCTCAGCTTTGATAACACCATGTTTAAATACTGCTTGGAAAAATTATCTTGAAACAAAACAGAAAATTAGACAAAAAAAATGTCAGCAGATTTCACATAGGTGTTTTATTGTTTTAGATGTTCATTTCAACATGCGTGTCATGTATTTTTGTGTTTTGTAAAGGGTTAGTTATGATGTGACTCACTGTTCTTTCAGGTTCAGTGTGTAGCACTGCTGGTTCTGAAGCAGGGCAGTCTGGGGAAGAGGCGGTGCAGCAGCACACCTGTCCGGCAGTGGCTGTGCTGGGTGGCACCTCCGTGGCTGCGCAGAATGTGGCTGGGCCACCCCAGCATGCCCTGCAGCCAGTCGCAGCTGCCACTCTACCACTGTCATCGGTTAACATCGGCACTGGATCTCAGCAGCAGAAAGGAGACTCAAAGGCTGCATGTAAAGAACAGACCATTGCTCGCGTTCAACGAAGCAGTGACATCAAGGAACCCGAAGAGATATTGGCGGTCCAAAGAGGACTGGTGTCAGCTACTGATAAAAACTCGCAAAAGCTTACAGACGCATTGGAGGGTCAGACTCCCTCAGACAAACTTTTTGAGAGCGGGACTGATAGTATTGGGCAAAAACAGGATTTGCTTTACGGGTGTAACACAAAGCAATCAAGCCTTGCATACATGGAGGCCGATATGGCGGAAGGAACCAAGGATTGGAACCAACACCCTGGAGATGCAGGGGGTGTCACTGCCCCTATTGAGGCAGAAAAGGGACCCTTGCCTCCAGAGACAATCAAATTGGACTACAAGAACATGTGTGGAAAGCACACACTTGGAGAAAGCCCCTGTGACCCAAGAACAGAAGTCATGCCACCAGTCTCGAGTGCAGTTAAGACAACAGACAGAGACATGGAGCAGCTTCAAACAACTCCCATTTTTCAGACAAATCAGACTGCCGCCTCATCTGCATTTGACGTCCTACAACAACAAAATACGACAAACTCAGCGACGCAGGCTAGTAAACTTGACTCTAAGGAGGCAATGGAAGTTGTTACACAAGATCTGCCTAAAACAAACAAAGGTGCCGTTAGTCTAGGTAAACAAAACTTGTCAGCTGAGGGAACAAAACAAGGTATTAGTGGAAATTCTCTTTGCTCAGGATATTCATCATCAAAACAAGGGGGGCAGCACATTACCCCTGAGAGTGGAAATAGCATGCAAAATGACTCCGATAAGGGCAGCTGTTATCCCTCAGAGGACTGCAGTAAAACACAAAGGGCTACACAAAAGACAAGCCCCCTTCATAAAACACCTGGTGTGCCCACCCTGACTGAGAATACTAAGTGTGTGCAAGAGCTAAGCTCTCAGAATGTACATGTAAGTGAAACCCCCACATTTATTTTGTTAGGTAAAGAGACTAGTGCAAGGGAGGGACAAGGCAATAAGAAAGTCCCTGTTGATGGAGATTTGTGTTGTAACGTGGCTGCTAAAGAAGTATTTCACAACATTTCTGTTGATGAACCAAAGCTGTCTGGGCATGTGACATGCACTGACAATGTACAGGTCCCCATTGTGAGTGAAAGGTCACAAGTCATGGTTTCCGGCTCTTCTGATGCGATTTTGAAGCAGAATGACAGTGCCAATCCAATAGAAATATCTATGTCCTCAAATCACCAACAGGATAGGAGCATGCTGCTCGCTCACACAGAGAACTGTGTGACTTTAGAGGGTCAAGAATCAGATCAGCCAATTCTTTCTGACTCTATGGTCCAACAAGTAAAAGAGTCCATTCCAGCAGATCATAAACAAACACAAATTCAGATATGCCTAAATGACAACCCAGATATCGTGACTATGGAAGAAAGGCAGGAAGTGAGTGCAGAGACTCTCAATGCTGTCAAGGTGAAAGATTTGATTGATGCAGGTATTTTAATGCAGCCAGATTTGGAGGATACATGGCTGGTTGTAAGTGAGATAGACGGGCAGTCCGAGCATGCAGAGATGGAGGTCAGCGAGGAGTCTCTTGTGCAGTGCCCCGAATCCCAGTCAACTGTTGCTGTATATGAATGCACTGTGCCCTGCTTTACATCAGCTGCCATTCACAGTGAAGTTAAGCTCCTGTTAACTGACAACGAAGAGGAGGAACCAATGGAAACACTGACGCAAGACTCACAAGCCCAGAGTAATCTAGGGACTCATTCTGATACACTCAAACCCACAGAGGTTTTTAACACCATACCTTCTATGCAAAAGGAAGGATTTATAATTGTCAAGCAACATGATGATTCAAGTCCCACTGATCTTGTGAACACATTGACAGGGTTAACGTCCACAGTGTTGGATGTCACGCTTAACTCTGTGGAAGAGCAGACACCTTCTGATGGAGTGGAAAACACACGAGGTGTGTCATTAATTTCATTGTCTTGTGGCACGATTGACCCAAAGCTATTGATCTTAAAGAAGGATGACAACCCTGCCCTTAAGCAACCTTCTTCTCTGTCAGCTAGGATCTCAACCAGTCAGAACTCCCTTGTCCAGGCTGGATCCCCCAATTTTGGATTAAATAAAGCTTCAGAGTGCCTTTCTAAAACTGATACAGCTGCATCTCCCACAGTAAAGGAAGATGCCACGTTACCTGCTGACCAACCTGTCTCAAACACTTTCTTTTTGTCTTCTCAATCTGTTTCCACTTCTAATGTACTATCACAGAACAGATCTGTGAAAGGAAACGTAAATAAATCAAATAGTTCTGGCAAGATGCTTCAAAATGAATCCTCTGCTAACACTTCATCAACTTCAGTACAACTCCATAACTCACAAAGCCACCTTACTCTATCTACCGGATATGTGTGCAGTACCGTATCCAGTGTTGTCCCGGAGGGGAATCAGTGTAAAACATCATTGGCCGCTACACCATGCGAAGATTCAATGTCTTTGGGAGGTGAACTGGAGTTGGAGCAGCAGCAGTTACCAGACAAACTTTTGTCAACAATGCAAAATGTTCAACACACCATCCTGGAGCCACTTGATGCTTCTGTAGAAGAGAGCAGCGACGGAGAGGTTGACAGCTCTATGGAGGTCCAGAATGTGGATAGCATTGCTATATCCAGTCCAGCAGTGAACAAGGTAAAAGCAATCAAACTATTAACTGTAATGACTTGTACATCAAATACAACAAATTAGACTTGAGACCACTGCTACATCATAGTTCATGTTTTGTCACAATGAAGGTATCAGAGGTAGTTAGGAAAAGTGTTTTCATTATTCAGATAGCCTGTGTACACAGTCCATGACATTTTCAAAGCCGTAGTCTGATGCTAGTACACTTCTTGGCTGTATATTAAGCCATGTGTGTTTTCCAGCATGGGCAGAGCAGGACAGACAGACAAGGCTTGTTATTGAAGGTAAGAGGTGTCAGGCATCCTTCAAATCTGATCATTGCAAGCTGATGCGATGATCCTGCTTCTTCCAACTAGTGGTTGACCGATATAGGTTTCGGTATGTACTATTTAGGCTAATACAATTTATTCTTAACAAATATGCTGACATTAAACTGAACATTTATTTGACCAAATATATAAATTCACAAAAAGGGGGAAAGTAAAGGTGTGTTCAATCATCCAAGCTGGCATGGTTTCTGACTGATGCCAAAAAGCTCACAATAGCCAGGTAATTGACCTGGAATATATATCGGTCTGTCACTGTTTCAACTCACTTTCTTACATTTAGAAGAAAAAAAAATCAAGTACAATCTGGAAGGAAAATAGAGCTGAGTGTATGAAACTGTTTTATCACCTAGAGAAGCATGTATTATTTAGAAATTAGGTGAAATCTTGTAAGATGTTTGCTCACCAAGATGTCCATGTAGACTTTCCTGTTTTTATGAAGCTCTTTTTATCTCTTATGGGTCACTCTATCTCTCCTTTGTACTCTACGCTGAATAATATTGTGCTGTCACAGTCAGATACACTGTTTTATTTGTCTGTCCCAAGGTTTGCCAGTGGATTGCAGGCAAGGTTACAGCAGCCTCTACTCCTTCCTCCTCCCCCGTTCCATGTCCGTCTCCATCTCCCTCATCAGGCTCACCTTTACTCAACTCTCATGGCAAAAACATGCCCTCCACTTCCTCCCAGGGTTCTGGATGCTGTTCTCAGTCAGAGCAAACAACCACCCTGAAATCCACCCCGAAACACACAGACATGGCAGAACTGGCAAAACACGTGAGAGAAGGACAAATTACATAATTTACTCTCTGAAACAGTGATTGACATTCATAAGTGGACTTTATTCTTTTTTTTATTCTTTTTTTTTTTAACTTTTAACAGGAAGCAGAAATAGAACATCGAACCCTTGCACTGAAACGTGAAGGTTTCTGGTCCCTAAAACGTCTGTCTCGTATAACCGAACCAGTTCGGCCAAAAGTTCATTGGGATTACCTCTGTGAGGAAATGCAGTGGCTCTCTGCAGACTTTGCACAAGAGAGGCGATGGAAAAGAGGAGTGGCCCGAAAGGTAAATGTTGCATTCAGGCTATCCTATTTGAAACATGCTGTTTGTATTTTGAAAATCTCACCAGTCTGAACTCATTTTCAGGTAGTACGGATGGTGATGCGCCACCATGAGGAGTTGAGGCAGAAGGAAGAGAGAGCGAAACGTGAGGAGCAGGCCAAACTGAGGAGAGTTGCTTCTTCTATTGCCAAGGAGGTTCGTGCCTTCTGGAGCAGTGTTGAGAAGGTGACTTTCATTGTTTCTGTTTTGTTTTATTGTACTAAAGACTGTAAATGATTCACACTTTAACTGTTCCCCCGCCCATTGCTGTACACAGGTGGTCCAGTATAAACAACAGTCCAGACTGGAGGAGAAGCGGAAGAAGGCCCTAGATCTCCAGCTGGATTTCATTGTGGGTCAGACAGAGCGTTATTCTGACTTGTTGAGTCAGTCCCTGCATGCCGCTCCAGAACACAGTTCAGACACCGCAGCTGTCTCAAAAGAACCGCAACTGAATGCTGTCGATGAGGATGGTGAGGACTGACTGTTTTGTTTTACTGTGTTGTTGTTCAGATTAAGTATCTTGGAAGTGAATTAACTAGGGCTGCCCCCTAATAGGCGACTAAACGTTAGTCGTTGAGAAGAGGCTTAGTCGACCAAAATTTGTTTAGTGAATGTATGAGGTCAGTTCCACAGAGAGACTGATATGGTTTAAATGCAATCTTCATTTTTCAACAGTTTCTAATGTTGCATTCAAAACCTAGCAAACATGGTATTTCTTTATTATATTAAGCTTGTGCTATTTTGATTTGATATTTGATGTAATGCAATGGTAGCCACTGCACACATAAAGATTATCCTTTAATACATTTAGTGAATTAAAAATCTGCTCTTGTGAGTGTTTTTGTTTACGGTATAATTGGATATGTTTTGCCCACAATTAAGAAAATAATTTTTTACACTTTAAGTTAGTTCATAAATTGTCCCTTTTCTGCTACAGATAGAGACTTTGAGCCACCTTGTGAGGAGGAGGATGATGAAGAGACCATAGAGGTAGAGGAGCAGCAAGAGGGAAATGATGCAGAGACACAAAGGCGAGAGATAGAGTTACTGAGGGAGGAGGGCATCCTGCCTCTGGACCAGCTACTCAGCACTTTAACTCTCCCCCAGGTACAGCAATCTCCCAGGATCAACTCTAACACTCATTGGTCACATGCACTCTAGTTAAAGGCTTAGTTTACCCAAAAATGAAATTTATCCCATAATTTTCTCACCCTCAAGCCATCCTAGGTTTATATGATTTTATTCTTTCAGCCAAACACAATCTGAGTTATTTTAAAAATATCCTGGCTCTTCAAGGCTTTATTGTGGGAGTGAATGGTTTCCTAGATTTTGAAGCCCTAAAAAAGCACATACATCCATCATAAAAGTAATCCATACGGCTCCAGGGAGTTAATAAAGGCCTTCTGAAGCGAAGCAATGTGTTTTTGTATAAAAAAAAGAATCCATATTTATAACTTTATAAACTATAATCTCTGGCTTCGGTAATGGCCGTACGTGAGTGTAGTTCTGGTGGAAGAGTGAAATCTAATCCGACGCACTGACGAACGCAGAAGCACAGAGGATAGAGCAAAACAAAACACCGGTCATGAATTAGAAGCCTAAAATTAAAACAAAATTCTAATCCTACATCATAAGTCGGGTCAGAGGTCACTCTTCCACCGGAACTTGACTAACATACAGCCATTAGCAAAAGCCATTGATTATAAATTATAAAGTTATAAATATGGATTTTTTTTTTTTATATAGGCCTATAGCCTATATAAAATATAGGCCTATTCGCTTCAGAAGGCCTATATTAACCCTTTGGATGCGTGGATTACTTTAATGATGGAGGATTGTGCCTTTTTTGCACTTCAACATCTAAAGTACCATTCACTCCCATTAGAAAGCTTGGAAGTGCTAGGATTTTTTTAAATATAAATCTGATTGTGTTTGGCTGAAAGAAGAAAGTCATATACACCTAGGATGACTTGAGGGTGAGTAAATTATGGGATAATTTCACTGATCTATATAAATGACTGGATTGCTCATTGTCTTCTGAACTGCCATCAGGCGGTGAAGTCGTCGGAAGTGTTGACCTGAAATCACCCAATTTGCAGCGTCTCAGTCTCATAGGATTAGTTTTACGATATATGCATGTGCAAATTAATTATTATTGCAGACGTTCTATAATGTTTATGGTCTTTTAAGTGTGGGCGTGTCTACTGCACACTTCTGACACAGGTAACCGACCTAACACAAAATTATATTTCTTTATAATTATAGAGGAAATGTTAAAAATGAACATGTCTGTTTATTAAGTTATGAATAAGCTGAATAAGTTATGATGCGTGTATTTTATTTCTTGATTGAGTAACATCTATTTCAGACACTTGAAGACAACTCAAATTCTATGGCGTTTTACTAGAATTACACTTTCCATACGAGTAAAGTGTTATGTCAGCCATTTGATCTTGAAGTAATTATTAACTTAACCATCGTTTAAATCATTAACTGCATCGAAATGCATGCTGTTAACAAAATCATTGTTGAAACATGCAGTATTATTGCAGTCATTTTTACGATTTCAGAATGCGCACTTTGACATTTGTAGTAGGTTACATATGCTGAAGTGTCTTGTCGCCCACCGAGCTGATGTTCACTACTGTAATGGATATGAACATAATGTTTTAATAAGCAGGGGAAATTCCTGACTTTAAACAAATAACCATTTACAGGCTCAGGTAATGGCGTTATCAGATATAATAATGGTGTCTCGTTAGGGAATGTTTCTCAGTAAAATCATATAATTTTTTTATTTTTAATTCAATAAAATGCGTGAGCTTACTAGCGAATACCAATATGGAGGCGTGGTGGATTCCTTTTTATGATGTCATGAGCAACAAAATCAGTGGATGATTTTCATTTTGGGGTGAAGTAACCCTTTAAATACTGGTTAAGGATGTGTTCACACTTGGCATATTTGGTTTGATTAAAACAAACCCTGGTATGATTGCTCTGTTCGTGCGGTTTATTTGAATAAGGATTAACTCTGCCATCCGAACTCTGGTACGCACCAAACAAGAGATCGCTGTAAAAAAAAAAATAATAATAATTTGTCCGGACCAAGCAAACCAAACTACAAGTGTGAACACACCCTAAATGCAGTTGTCACCTCCAAAACCTATTAGTCTTTACATAGCCATTGACTCCTAGTCAAGATTCTCTGATTAATGTGGTCCATCACTGTTCACATCAGATGTTTCAGTATGGCATCATATATATATATATATATATATATATATATATATATATATATATATATATATAATTTTTTTTTCAGTTCTCACATATTAAAATATACTTTATTTTTCCTTGCAAAGGTTGTTGAATCAGAAGAAGAGGCCTCAGATGCTTCATCTTCTACAGTTGAAGATGAAGACAAAGAATTCAGTGCCAATGAAGAAGATGGTTAGTAGAGTTTTATTTAGATAGACAACTTGGGTATCCTGTTGATTTGGACAGAAAGATATAACTTAAATTATTCAATGCTTTGCTTCAGCGAAAGATGAAGAAGACACTATTGCAGCCCAGGAAGTTATTGAAGGAGAGGGAGACCATGCAGAGGAACTGGATGACCTTGCTAAAGAGCGTAAATGAAATACTGAAATATACACAACACGCTAATGTTCAAAAGTTTGGGGTCTGTAGCAATTTTTAAATATATATTTTTTTTACGTCTCTTTTGCTCACCAATGCTGCATTTATTTGATAAAAAATACAGTAATATTGTGAAACAATTTAAAACTGTTTTCTCTTTTGGTACATTTTAAAATGTAATTTATTCCTGTGATGGCAAAACTGAATTTTCAGCAGCCATTACTCCAGTCTTCATTGTCACATGATCCTTCAGAAATCTTTCTAATGTGCTTATTTGGTTAGCCGTGTTTAAAACAGTTGTGCTAATTAATATTTTTTGTGGAAACAGTGGTACATTATAGAATAGAAAGTTCAATCACATTTATTTGAAATAGAAAGCTTTTGAAAAAAGCTTTCATCAGTTTCAATAACAGTATTAATTTCTTTTACAAAAATCATACTGAACTCCAAACCTTTGAATAATATTACAAAGAGGGTTCATGAATTTCTTGAGGTCATATTGTTACTTGTGGTTTATTTATTTCACAGGGGAGATGAGCATGGAAGAGCTCTTAGAGAAGTACAGAGGAGCGTATGCCTCTGATTTTGAGGAGCCCTCAGCATCACCAGATTCCTCAGAAGAATCAGAGGGAACTGAGGAGGAAGCGGAGGAAGAGACGGAAGGAGAGGACAGTGCTGATGATAGTGGCTCCTCCTCAGGTGAGCGAACATTTATGGTGATAGAACCACTCAATCTTATGAATTGTTGTATGAAGTGTCCAAATAAAGCACATCATCAGATTTTCCCACTGTGATCCACTCAATGTTCAGGTTCCCCAGCGGCTGTAGACAGTGACGAAGAAGAGGTGGATGAGGACGTGCAGGAGAGTGATGATGAGGATGATGGAGGTGAGGGAATGGAGGTTCTGCTGAGAGAGGGAGACCATAGTCCCACTGTCACGACATCTCCCCGACCTAAGAAAGAAATCAGCCACATTGCTGCTACTGCTGAAAGCCTTCAACCTAAGGGATATACACTCGCAACAACAAAGGTAGCAACACAAATCCCCAGAAACAATGGCTGAAGAACACATTTTCTGTTTATCATTAACTGTAGTTGTTTGTTTTCTTTTTAATATAAGGTCAAAACACCGATTCCATTTCTGCTTCATGGTACTTTGCGTGAGTACCAGCACATTGGACTGGACTGGTTAGTCACCATGAATGAGAAGAAACTCAATGGCATACTTGCAGATGAAATGGGGCTTGGCAAAACCATCCAAACCATCGCTCTGTTAGCTCATCTAGCTTGTGTAAAGGGTAAAAAGTCCACATAAATACATATTTCCCTATGATTCTTTTTGAAAATATAGTCGATATATACAGTCCGACAAACATTTTCTCTATATCTCTCACAGGTAACTGGGGTCCACACTTGATCATTGTGCCCACCAGTGTAATGCTCAACTGGGAGATGGAGTTAAAGCGCTGGTGCCCAGGGTTCAAAATCCTCACCTACTATGGCAGCCAGAAGGAGCGCAAACTCAAGCGACAAGTAATGAATACAATAATGAGCATATTTATTTCAAATTAAGATCTTTTAAAAACACAAAACACATCTTTTAAAAACGCCTTACAAAACACTCTAAAGCAATTATTGTTCATTTAGCCTTTAAATCCTTGTGATTTTAGAATTGTTTTTTCTCTTTTTATAATTTCTCAGGGCTGGACTAAACCCAATGCTTTCCATGTTTGCATCACCTCGTATAAGCTAGTACTGCAAGATCATCAGGCTTTTAGACGCAAGTCTTGGAGGTACCTCATTCTGGATGAAGCCCAGAACATCAAGAACTTTAAGTCTCAGCGCTGGCAAAGCTTGCTCAACTTTAACAGGTACTTGTATACAGTCGTTTCTATGATGCACTTGATAATTTATCGTTACAGGTCCCATTCTAACTTTAATTTCTTTACATTTTTAGTGTAAAGCCCATTTAATTATGAGAATATAATGAGTTTATTTACTATTTTTCCTCTCAATTCTCTGTCTTCCATGCAGTCAAAGGCGATTGTTGCTCACAGGTACCCCTCTCCAGAACAGTCTAATGGAGCTTTGGTCTCTTATGCACTTTCTCATGCCTCACGTTTTCCAGTCCCACCGTGAGTTCAAGGAGTGGTTCTCAAACCCGCTCACTGGCATGATTGAAGGGAGCCAGGAGTACAATGAGGGCTTGATTAAACGACTTCACAAGGTAGTACTAGTTTCTGAATTGTGTTGGACATTTTATTTGATCTATTCCATTTATGGATGTAGCACAGGCAAATTTCATAAGAGAAACATGGGAACTGTCTTTATTTGTAATATTATAGAGAAGCATTATTGCATTTGGCTTTACATAAGCTTCCTTCATCTCCCTTTCTTTCTAGGTGCTACGACCCTTTCTGCTGCGAAGAATAAAAGCAGATGTGGAGAAACAAATGCCCAAAAAATATGAGCATGTTGTGCGCTGTCGACTCTCAAAAAGACAGCGTTTTCTCTATGATGACTTCATGGCCCAGGCCTCGTGAGTAACCAGGGCAAGCAGACATGGGTTGGGTTGAGGAAGATACTTTGAAGCCCAGGCCTTGGATGATAATGATTTGGCTAATTTTGTTCATACTACAGATGGTATATGTTTTTTTTCTTATTGTTTGTCTTCTTTTTTTTTTTTGCCCATATACCCCCAGGACACGAGAGACTTTAGCCAGTGGTCATTTCATGTCTGTCATCAACATCCTGATGCAGCTGCGGAAAGTGTGTAATCACCCTAACCTGTTTGATCCAAGGCCCATACATTCTCCCTTCATCACAAAGGCCATCGTCTATTCTACTGCTTCACTGGTTCAGCGGGCTCTTGAGACCTCACCATTTGAGGTAAATGGTTGAAGACCAGCAATTACTAAACCTTCACTATCCTCTAAATTTGCTTGTTTATCTATACTAGGTGTGTCCAGTCCTGCTTCTGGAGGGCTATTGTCTTGCTGAGTTTAGCTCCAACCTGCCCCAGCACATTTGCATCGAAGTTAATAGTAATCCTGAAGACAGTTGCTGTATTTGAAATCACACTATACTAGGGCTGCACGATACTGGGGAAATATTGCGATAACGATATTTCTTGCGATATAACATTTCCCTTAAGAAATGCTATTTTTATTAAGCTTTTTTATTTTTATTATTATATTTGTAATGATCATACTAAAATAAACAGATAAAAGATATTCTTCTGATCTTCAGAAGTTATATCTAAGGACTTACACTTGCAAAACTTTGATTAATGGTTGTCTGTGAGACTGTGTTATTGTTACTTGGCATTTCGTTAGTAGTTTTGGTTGATTTGGGCTTACACATTTTGAAGTCTTCGTATAGCTCCTTGAGGTTGCGTTTCAGATGACTGGAGATTAGTTGTACTTTCTCTAAACGTGGCCACAATTTTTTGGCACGACTTAGTGACACTGTCACTAATGTTCACATATCGCATTATTTGCATGTGCAAATTTATTATTTCAAATGTAGGCTGCGGCGAGATGAAAACATCTCAACTTTTCAGCCACAAGCATAGCCTACAGGTCATGTGACAAAAAACAACCGATCAGCTTCAACCTTTCCGTAACAACATCGTGAGCTCGGCCGAACAGCTGATCATAGCTGTACAGGGCAAGTTTTTATTTCTCGTCTCAATAATATATATCTAGTAGTAAAGCTAATGCAAGGGCTAGAAATCAATTAATCCTTTGCTGATACTTCCTCGTTATCATGGAGTGCGCAGTTCATGGTTGCATAGCAACGACAGACGCCACTGGAGCGGAAGCGCTTGTGGAAAGGAGAAATGGCTCGGCCGCGCTTTCCACGCTTTTTTAGAAGCGATATGTGAACGGCCCCTTACACAGTACCTGCATTTGTGACACGTCTTCTCTCTTAAAGCCATACTGCCATATTTCAGACGTACAGTTCTTTTTAGGCACAAGTTCTTCGCTGTTGTCATTTGTCCTCGCTTCTCTACTCCCGCCATTAGTTTTTATTTTCCACTCTCTTCTCTGAGCCACTAGTTTCCCCTTTGGGCCCGGTCTAGCCTATAGCATAATATCACCTACTGGGGAGGCCGGTATTAAGAAAGTAAGGCTCCATCTGATTGGTCAAATTTGGATAAACCTATGCATGCAACACACAAATGCTTGGCACATAAAATAAATGTAATTTATCGCACCTCTTTGCGATTTGGATATCGCATATACTAGTATCGCGATAACGATAGTTTTTCGATGTATTGTGCAGCCGTACTCTATACCCTAATGTAGTGCACTATTTGTGGGGACAGTCATCTGTAGTGCTGTCCAAAACCATGGTTAATCCCACAATGCACCTCAATAATAAATAATTGTATAACCGATGTACCTTCAAATGGCTAGCAGCTAGAAAATGCCCATGCACTGTTAGTGTTTCACATTAAAGATGCATTCACGCCATATTTTAATTACTGCAATTATCTGATTTCAGTTCACATCCTCGTAGAGCTCATAATTTCAGTTTGTAAGGTGGGAATTGTCTGAGAGCTCCCACTTATACCATGTGACTGCTGTACCACCTGACTGCTGCAGATTAATTTAGTCATTGATAATGGTGCCATAGAAACGCATAATTTCCAGTCCGAGGATGTGAACAGCTCCGAATATAATGTCACGTGTTGTCATCTTGAGACTACGGTAATTACGACATGGTGTGAATGCAGCATAATTTCCCATGTCTTGCCAGGAGATGCCACCCATAGCATTTCTGGTACACAGTGTCGCTTTCACTCATTCAGTGGACTGTTTTAGTAGAATAATGTAGGGAATGAGGGAATATGGGGCATTTTTGGATACAGCCTTGATTAGCTGGTTCAGGTGTGTTTAATTGGGATTAGAGCTAAACTCCGCAGTATGGTGGTGCAGGACACCTTTGATCTGATTCTGAACCCTTTATTATTATCGTCTGTCTTCGGACAGGAGTGGGCAGTATTCCCCATATTACAATGTTTTGTGAAAAGCACTATACAAATAAACATGTTTTTTTTTTTATTATCGTGACTTTATTTGGGACTCTTTGAGCTCTGTATTTTCTGTATGTTTTTTCCATCATTCCCATTTGTAAATAACGATGACGTAGCCCTGTCCATTGATCACATTAATGTATGGCTAAGGGGGTATGAATGGTAAAATCTTTATCGGTTTCTACACATTTCTGTGTTTTGAAATTTTTTAAAGTCATATTTGTGTGTTTTTTTTTCTTTTCTGAACCCTCAGTGAAGGTTAATAAAAAAAAAAATTATATTCTTTTCAAAGCGCTGTGACATGTCCATTTTTGACCTGGTTGGCCTGGAGCAGCGCGTGTCTCGATACCAGGCAGATGTTTTCCTGCCTCAGAGGAAAGTGACACATCAGCTTGTTCAGGAAATCATGGAGTCCCCTGACCCTCCTCCCAGACCAAAGCCTGTTCGCATGAAGGTCAACAGGTATGTTGTTTAAAATAGTTAAGCACACAATTCTGATGTACAATATATTCACTTGAGTTTTTTGTTTTTGTTCGTATCTTTTAATTAAGTACTGGTATGTGCTTGCTTCTCTCTAGGATGCTCCAGCCTCTTCCTAAGTCTGATGGGCGTTCAGCAGTGAACAGCCCTCGGTCAGCGTGTCCTTCCACCACCACAGTTCAGACTCACAAGCCTCTAATCACAGAGGTTACCCCTTCACAAGCTCCCTCCCAGCCAGCACCTCAAGGTCAGCTCAAGGGTCCAAGCCTCACATCCTTATCAGCAAGTGTCTTTCTTGTAATGGTGTAATCGGGAAGAGAATAACATTTTACTCTCATTTCAGTTTGTCCTGTTACTCCTGTCACTACACTAAGAGCTTCAGTGGCTCCTAGTAGCATCCCTTCTGCACCTGCAATCAGGCCACCAGTTCCCCAGCCAGTGACTGTGCGTCCCTCAGCACCCTCCAGCATCACAACTGTGTCCGCTCCTCCTCAACCACCAAGCAACATTATGACTCAAAGGGTCCTGCTCAGTCCAGATATGCAGGCTCGTTTGCCATGTAAGTTAATTGCATCACACTTGTTTCACTTCATTGTTTATCGCCATGAAACAATAGTTGCACATAAATTATTTTCATTTGTCTCCCACATGTACAGCCGGTGAAGTTGTAAGTATCGCTCAGCTGGCCTCCCTGGCAGGCCGACCAGTGTCGTCCTCTCAGGGCAGTAAACCAGTAACCTTCCAGCTACAGGGCAACAAGCTCACACTCTCTGGGACTCCACTGCACCAGGTCCCTGTTCCACAGCCACGACCCATTCAAGGTATCCACTGTCTTCCACATAAATAGAAAAAAAAACAATCTGCTTGTGGAAATAATCCACTGCCTGCTTTGGATAGGTTTCGCTTTTCCTGCACGCCTTCAGTCTTTCTGTGAGTGTATGGTGTAGCCTAACACTTTCTTCTGTGGTTGTGCCCTTTAGGAAATGTAATGCATCTGGTTTCCAGTAGTGGGCAGCACCACCTTATTAGTCAGCCAGCTCAGGTGGCAGTTCTTCACACAGTTAGTCAGACAGGTAGCAGCTCAGCAAATCCCTACCCAGCCAGCACAACCCCAACCTGCTCTGGACTAGCATTACCTTTCACCGCTACTCAAGGTATTGGTGTTGTCCTTGAGTTCCTTCTTGTTTGGGTACAGCCTGTATCCTGGGTACCAAACTACCTGTTACTCAGCAGAGCATGTGCATGGGTATTCTGGCACTGGTTCTTTTTTTCTAACTGCATGTGACCGCTTATTTGGATGGTTTGTTGGTTACTTAATAGGTCTGGTTGAATTAAGTATTTTAAATCTAAAAAAGATAAATGCAAACAACACTGCAAATATTAATTCAAATGTTGTACATGGTACATGAGGTTTGAAATGGTTTGGTTTGGTGTTTTGCATTTTTATTTATTTGTCCATTATTTTGTGTAGTTAGTGGATTAAATTGTTCTCATTTCAGAATTTTTCTTTATTTCTCATTTTTTTGTTTTATTCTGTTCCTTTAAGTCTAATGTATGCAGGTTAAATTTATGAAGTTGTAATTGTCCATTCTTCTATAGAGTTAAAAGACTAAAGAATTGAACTACCATTCAGTTTGTGGTCAGAATAGTTTTTTCTTTTGGGAGAAATTAATACTTTATTCAGCAAGGATGCATTATTTTTTACAGTAAAGACATTTATAATGTTACAAAGGATTTTTATTTCAAATAAATATTTTCTATTCATCTTCTTTCTACTTTCTATGAATCAAAAAATCCTGAAAGAAATGTGTCAGTGTTTCAAGACATATTAAGAAGCAGTTTTTCAACATTTTTAAAAAGAAATATTTATGGAGCGCCATATTGAGCATATTAGGATCATGTGACACTGAAGTCTGTTGTAATAATTGTTCATAATATAATGGTTTTACTGTATTTTTTTATTTAAATAAATGCAGCTTTAAGCATAGGAAACTTTTTTTCAAAAAACCTTTAAAAAAATCATACTGACCCCTAAACTTTTGAGCATTAGTGTATTTGATAAATGCAAGATGTTGAATTGATAGCTCTGCTACTGTAATCAATAGTCTGGTGCCCAGTCTAACTGAACTTTCTTTCCAGGCGAAATACTTGTGTAGTTAGTAAACGCTCTTTCGCTCTCTATTTTTAATTCCAGTCCCAACATCCATGGTAAGTGGACCCGGAATTGTAAAGATTGTTGTACGACAGGCACCAAGTAAAGAAGGAGGGTCAATCCCTACTCTGGCCGTGCCTCCTTCTCCTCGTCCTGCTCCTCCTCAGTCGGTCACCCTTCACCCACATGGCACTCCCAGCCCTGTTCTTAGAGCGTCCGCTGCTTCACAGCCTCCTCACAGGCCTCCGTTTTATGCTGCTCCACCCCGTACTGTTGCTTCCTCCCAGACTCCACCCACTCGTCCTGTGCTGAGAGTAGTACAGGGACAAGCACCACCACCACCAGCCCCTGAACCACCAGGTAAGTTGAGCCCATTTGGTTTTGAGAATTTTTATTTGACAGAAGCTTAAGCAGTATATTAAGGAAAAAAGAATATTTAGTAGAATAATTATGCATTCAATACTCTGCACTTTTCAGTTATGAAGGCAAATTCATCATCAGTACGTGAGGACAGAAATAATGATGTGATAACGTTGCACATGAGCACTCCTAAGCCTACATCCTCATCTCAGAGTAGTGGGTCAACATCTCAGCGTCCCCGCATTCAGCCGCCGCCACCACCACCACGTTCCCCCTTCTACGTGGTAAGAAATGGAGTGTTAATCTTACATTGATTAATTCTTTAACTTAAAAGGGAGCATAAAACTGTTTCTACTTTAAATCTCAGTTAAATGACAACCCACATTGAGTGTGTAATATTTTACAAATATAGATGCAAGCATCAGTAACTACATCATAATGTATTTAGGTAAATTTTCTGTACCAGGGCTCTAGACTGCAACCATTTTTACTGCTGGTGCGAGCAAATTTTGTTATAGGTCGCGCTGGTGCGACCACAACCGCAACGTTGCCCAGCAGCGAATGGCTATCAAAATGAAAGCAAATCACCAACATTCACCATGGATTTAATGTAGTAACACTAACCGTAACTACACATCTTTTTCCAGCATTTCAAAACTATAATATCATATTTGTTATTTTTATGTGATGACTAAAACATTTTGTCCAGATTGTCCCCATTTATAAAACTAAAAGTTTTAAATTGTAGGAAAACTCACACTTATTTAAAAATATTTAAAAAAAATATTAAATTACCATTGGTAACAAATAGGTAGCTGCAGATGACGCTTATTGGATATTTTCAGTCCTTAAGATCTATTTTTTAACTCGTTTTGCTTTTAAATTAATATTAAGACATTATGAATGATAATAATTAAAGTTAGTAAGCTCAGAGCTTTATTGTCAGCCCCGCAATGCTACCAAATACTTTCTGTAGAACTCAGTGGCTCTGGTGCTGCTGCCCTCAAATGTTAGTCTGGAGCCCCTGTGAACTTAAAATAAAACTGTATATTGTTATTTCTGTACTTTAAGTCTATTTATTATCATAGCATTTGTCAGTAATACAGATATTTTGGGGGGAAATGTGAATAATTACTTTGCACGCTGATTTAAGGTGTGCCCCTAAATTCTCTGCTTGCGCTCCTAGTAAAAAAGTTAGTCTGGAGCCCTATGTACCCTTATTCTTGGTATACAAATTTGGTGACCTATTAGTTTGCCTGTTTCTGTTGCTCTTACTTATTTTTGCTTTGGTTCTGATAGTCATGGCTTGCAGACAGTCGAAAGGCTCAGCGAGACGACAGAATCTCTCAAATCATGCGCATCAATGAGCTGCACTGCAGTGCTAAGCCTGTGTATGGCCGTGAGGTGCTGGACTTTCTAACCTTCCTCCCAGGCCATTGTCCATCTCCGCCACGTCCTGTTGTAAACAACTGGAGTTACTCGGGTTATAGCTCCTGCCTCACTGCTCAGTCACACGATATCAGTAGTATTTTGGAAAAGAGCAAAGTCCTGAAGGAAGCCATCAACAACTCAGAGGACAAGCTTCATCTTCTCTCTGAGGTCATAGAGAGGTATAGCTCACAAACATGCATAAAGCACTAAACTTTTATTTGATTTAGAAATGAAGTATAAAAACTGCATCTGAAAATAATAGTGTCACACTGCGTTTAAATGTGTGCCCTCGTTCCACAGGTTCACTTTTGTCATTCCTCCAGTAGAGGCAAAGCCTATCACCATGCACAGCTGCCACCCACCTCCCTCCCTCAGACATCAGCAATCTCTTTTCTCCTCTGTTTTATCTTCCCGTCTCTCCCCGCTTACACACACGCTCCATCGCATCCAGTGTAACATGAGGACCCATTTCCCTGATTTGAGGCTTATTCAGTATGACTGTGGTAAGAACTGGGACCCCAGAGTGTGTATTTTAGTATTTCATTGTACTTAAAGGGATAGTTCACCCAAAAATGAAAATTCTGTCAGTAATTACTCACCCTCATTTTTTTTCAACCCCCTAAGACTTTCGTTCATCTTCGCAACACAAATTAAGATATTTTTTATTAAATCTGAGAGCTGGATCACTCCTCCATAGGCTTCTTATTAAAGACATTGTTAAAATAGTCCAAGTGACTACAGTGGCTCAATCTTAAATTTATCAAGCAACGAGAATACTTTTTGTGTGCAAAAAAACAAACAAAAATAACAACTTTATTCAACTATGCATTTAATTCTCTGTGGGCCTCAAGTGAGCTCACGTAGTGTAACAGAGCAGCGCTTCTGTGTTGTACATGGAGTGATCCAGCTCTCAGATTTAATAAAAAAAATCTTAATTTGTGTTCTGAAGATGAACAGAGTCTTACAGAGTTGGAACAACATGAGGGTGAGTAATTACTGACAGAATTTTCATTTTTGGGTGAACTATCCCTTTAAATTTACCATGTTTATACGTAATACACATATAAAATGTGTGTTGTACCAAAAATAAATAGAAAAGTTTTGTGGCTGTTTATCTGTGTTTAGGTAAGCTGCAGACACTCCACCTCCTACTTAGAAAGTTGAAGGCAGGAGGGCACAGAGTCCTCATCTTCACTCAGATGACACGTATGCTAGATATACTTGAGCAGTTCCTCAACTACCATGGGCACATCTACCTGCGGTTGGATGGAAGTACACGTGTAGAACAGAGACAGGTGAAGTACTCGAATTGTGTATTTGTGATTTTCATATAACTTGACTTGGGCAAGCAGAACAAAGAATGTGTTTTGTCTCTCAGCTGTGACATTATTGGAATGTTTTTCTACCATTCAGGCTCTGATGGAGCGCTTCAATGCAGACCGTCGCATATTCTGCTTCATCCTGTCCACCCGCAGTGGAGGTGTAGGTGTTAACCTTACTGGGGCAGATACAGTGGTGTTCTATGACAGTGATTGGAACCCAACCATGGATGCCCAAGCTCAGGACCGGTGCCACAGAATTGGACAGACAAGAGATGTCCACATCTATAGGTAAAGGCAAAACTTCTTTTTTTTTACATACAGGACCAATTTTTGTTCCTATACAGGACCAATTTTTGTTCCTTTTTAAATAAATAAATGATTAACATTTTACAAGCACATTTGACATTTTTAAATGTTATTTGTTTAGGCTTATCAGTGAACGCACAGTTGAAGAAAATATTCTGAAAAAAGCCAATCAAAAAAGGATGTTGGGAGATATGGCTATTGAAGGGGGAAACTTTACCACTGCCTTTTTTAAGGAGGTATGCTTTAATTTTAATGTAGTTTTCACAGTGAAATCCTAGATTGGAATAAACTTTAGAAGGATTGATTGCCCAACTCTCTTTCCCACAGCAAACTATCAGAGAGTTGTTTGATGTGTCAGAGGGAGAGAAGAAAGTGGCTGAACTGACTGTGCCTCAGACAGATGATGATGAATCTGTCAATAAACAACACACCACCATTTTGGAACAGGTCATTTTAAATATATCCATTTGGTGTATTTTATGTATTTGTTTGTTTCTAAGAAATGTATTCCATTTGTTACAAACCATTGAACAATTTATTTTATGTGTTCTTTATACTAGGCCCTGTGTCGTGCTGAGGATGAAGAGGATATTGTGGCTGCATCTCAAGCCAAGGCTGAGCAGGTGGCTGAGCTTGCAGAGTTTAACGAGAACATCCCTCTGGATGATGGTGACAGCCGAGACCAGGAAGAGGAGGAGCTTTCCAAAGCTGAGCAGGAAATCAATGCCCTGGTGGAACAGGTAGTCATGATATTTATGCTTTTATTTATAGAATGTGAATTTACCTGTTTTTATAATGTTTTCCACTAAATTTCAAATGTCCCTGTTCTTAAAAGCTCACTCCCATAGAACGATATGCCATGAATTTCCTTGAGGCTTCCCTTGAAGATGTTTGCAAAGAGGAGCTGAAGCAGGCAGAGGTAACAATTAAAACAATAACCAAGCTTTGATTACTTTCTGGTTGAATAAACTTTTAGCTGTCATGCCCACAAGATTTATCTTTAATTTACAGGAGCAAGTTGAGGCTGCAAGGAAAGGGTTGGATCAGGCAAAGGAGGAAGGTTTGAAACTGCATCAGTCATCTGATAGTGATGAAGAGGATTCCATACCTCCCAGTACCGAGGAACCTACTCCAACCCGTCGCCCTCGCAAACACAAAGAGAAAGGTGCTCCTTCTACAAGGGTCAGTGGCAGGCTCAGAGGTACACCTGCTGATGATATACCCCTAACCCGCCAGTCGCCAGAAAGAGGCAGGAGGGGGGCATGGATGAACGCTGAGCGCAGTATAAGCCAAACCCCTGGGTCCACGCAAAAGTCGCCCCAACACAGAGAAGTGCCTGAGAAGCTTCGCAGTGGTCCGCGCGGGCGAGGGACTCCCAAAGAATCTGAATCGCTCATGTCATCAGAAAACCAGACAGTCCAAGCCAACCAGCAGCTCTCAGATTCAACAACCTTGGCCCCTGCTATGCAGGGCTCAGTTCAAAAAAATAGAAATGTGCCACCCCCCCACCTGCAGCCCATCTCCCCATCAAGCTCTGTGCCATCAGTTGCTGTATCTCCTGCAATAGACAGAAACAATTGTGGCCATCAGTCCTCCACTTCTGCTGCATGCAGAGAGGACAGTGAAGAGCAGGAGGGAGAGGCAGTGCCTGAAACTGTACAGTGTAGCAGGAGAGATAGGAGAGCATCTGCATCATCAGACTCCATCTGTTCTCCTGAGCATCATTCTGAACAGGATGGTCAGCTCTCCCTTTCTCCTACTCTTGTGTCACCTAACTCTCGTTCACCACGAAAGCGGCAGTCTGCTGAAAGTGAAATTCTCAAGGGACTTCCAGAAGATTCTTTATCTGCCAAAGTCCTTCGAAAGCTTCCAGGTCGTCTAGTCACGGTGGTGGAAGAGAAAGAACCCAAAAGGAGACGGAGGGGAATGAGTGGAAGTGGAGGACCGCACAACGAGGGTTCATCAGAGGACTCTGAACAGGTAGAACCAGTTCAAGAACCAGCCACTCACTCATCTGATGGAGCAAGTCATACTCTTAAAGACTCTTCTCCTATATCCGTCCCCACATCCTTAGCTTCTTCGTCACCAACAGCACCACCACCACCACCACCACAAGAGCAGGAACATGCCTCCTCTCCGTTACAGTATAGTCCAGGGAGAGGGCACCACCACCCCTGTTCCCCAACACACTATTCACCAGATATGCCTGTCCTACGGAACTTACCAGTGCGCCGAAGGCTTGAGACAGAGTCTAGAATGGCAGCACAGTTAGGAGAGCAATTTGTAGGAAGAGGTAGAGGGGTGGATCGGAGATCTGCTTTGTCACCAAAGAAACCAGAAACTAATTCAGACAAGGACAGTGCTGCTCAAAGTGACTCAAATGTCACCAATCTTATATCAGTGAAGCGCAAGAGGGGCAGGCCACCTAAAACACCCCCAAGGGCACCAGAGCTGTCAGAAGACAAGAAACCAGTAACCCAGAAAACCAGTCCTGAGCGGAGTCCCCCTCACTCACCAAAACGGAAAAGGGGTCGTCCACGTAAAGATTCCATCACAACTACAAGCTCACCACCATCTTCTCCTTCTACAGGTGCTCCTTCCTCCCAAGAGCCTAATTTGTCAACGTCCAGTGTTATGCCCGTGACTTTGTCTGCTGTAAGTAAAACTTCACCAATAAGCTCTCCAACACTCAACCCCACTTCACCCTCAAATGCTGCTGAATTGTCGTCTTCTAAACCTGATTCAGAAACAAATCAATCCACTACGTCTGTTTTACTGTCCTCTATGCATAGAGACTCTCAAAATAGGACCTTGTCTACATCAGAACATGGTGTAGACTCACAATGTGATACTCACAGCAGTCCAAACCCTATAATTGCATGCATTGACTCTGACACCAACACACTCAAAACTTCACCACACAAAATTTCTACTGCAGAGGTCTCTCAGACTTGTACTGCTTCTTCCTTTACACTACAGCTTCCAAGTCCCCTCAGAGAGCCTCCCACTTGTACCCACTTGTCTCTCATCCATACAGAGGAACTTACCCAAATGCCTGTACATTCTAAGACCAGTGAAATCACAGCATTTGCAGAACCATCAGCTGCCTCAGTGACTGCTGTAGAAGCTGAGGAAAATTCACTCACAGCTAACCAACAAATAGATAATTTGCAGTGCTCAAATACACCAACTCATGTCACTTCACAACCCTTGCACATAAGCAGTACAACTTCAGACTCTTCACAAACCTTTGTAGAACCCATGTGCAATATAGCTGCATCTCCTATTGCCACTCATCAGTCATCCACCCAATCTTTTCCACCTGCTTTGACTTCTGGGATTGAGCCAGAATCATCCTCATCTAAATCAGAGGCACCAGAGGCTTCGGTAACACTGACTCTGTCAACAGTCCAACAGTCAACACCTAAGTCTGATCAAACTTCTGTTCCTACCTCACAACTTCAAATTACAGCCATCGAAGCAGCAACAAACTCAGCACCCGTATCACACAAAATGTCTTCATCTTTACAATCTCCATCTACAGCTAATCAGACAAAATCAGATTCTCTGTCAACATTCAGGGATACAGATGCAGATTCTTCTCCACCCCAAAACATGCCAGTGGCTGATAATCATGAAGGCCAACATTCATCCAAGGATGAGGTTGTAACTGAGCAGGTGGAGGAGGTTGTAACTGAAGGGATAGAGAAAATGGAAGTAGACTGTGTTGCTGAGAATAATGCAGGAGGAAATGATGGTGTTTTATCTCAGCCAAAAAGAAAGAAATTGGATAGATTGCCAAAAGAACAGACACCCAGTGCCTCTGGAATGGCCTCATCAAATTCGGACATTGAGACTCATGATGCTCCCAAGAGTGATGGACCTGTTAAGCCATCAGAAGAGGAGAAAAGAGAGGACAGAGAGACCAGAACTTCTGCCAAAAAACGAAGCATTAGTAGACAAAGCAGCCAGGAGTCAGTTCGTTCCTCTTCCCCATCTTCTGTATCCTCCAGTGGTACAAGATCATCTCAGTCCAAAAAGGTTGGAGAGAGTAGGAGGCCTTCAAAAAGGAAACGAGATGATATAAAGTCTGAAAAGGGGAAAACTGAAGAGGGGTCTGACAGAAAGCACCAGTCCAACTCTTCCTCCTCATCTTCAGACTCTGAGGACTCTAATAGTATAAAAAGATGTCTGACAAGATCAGCTCAAAAGAAGTTGGAGAAAGATGGCACGATTGCTAAAAATGACGAGAGCAGTAATAGACAAAGGGGGAGGTCAGACAAGAAGGGTCAAACCACCAACACCACAGAAGGGGAGTCCAGTGGTGAAACGTGTTCAAGAGCAACCCGGAAATCTGCTGGCCCACAATCCAATACTTTAGCTTCCCCTGAACCTGAGGTACTGGGCAAACGCTGCTCAGCCCTTAATGCTGCAGCCAAGCTCTTTGCAATGAGGGGAAGAGGACCAGATACACCCAGTCCTAGCCCCAAAAATAAGACTGCTGTACAGCAAAGCAGAGCACTGTCCTCTGAAAGAAGCTGTAAACCCAAGGGGAAAACAGGACAGGACTCTCCTAAGATGTCTAACAGTAAAGCAGAGAGTGGTAGGCAAACCCCCAATCAGACAACTGAATCACCACAGTCGTCCTCTTCTGCTCGATCCACTCGGCAGCGACCGGGCAGCCTGGTCCCCCCCTTGGAAACAGAAAGGGTTAAAAAAGAAGAAAAGAAAAAAGCATCTGATCAGAAGGAAGGTGAATATGAAAATAGAGAGACAAGGTCTTCAAGAGGTCATAGTGCCTGCAGTAGTATAAGCAGTGAAAGAGGAGCAGGCAGCAGTAGAAGTCGGAGTAGCAGCAACAGCAGTCAGCGCACCCACAGTCTAAGCTCACAGAGTACAGAGCCTACCCGCTCCCGTTCCAGAGCAGCCTCCTCTGGTAGTGATACAGAGAGAGGCAAAAGTATTCGGCGGAAGAGCGATGGAGGCAGAGACAGGGAGAGCAGGAAAGAGAAGAGGTCCCAGAAGCATGACAAACCTGAACTGAGTGCCGGGTCCAGTGATGGGACTCCGGACAGGGTTCTCAGGAGTGTAGCTGCACTGGCAGCCGCTCAGGCACGTACTCCAGCTAGCAACACACGCTCTTCATCCACCCAACACCGACACTCCAAGACGTGATATGGAGTGGAGAAATCATCTCTAGGTTTAAACAAGGAGTTAGATGACAATTTCAGCAAGGAGATAATGCAGATTTTATGGAGGAATGGAGATCAATTTTATTTAAGGGCATGGTTTAGCTGTGAGTGAAGATGTGGGGCGGGGGGAGAGAGATCTGTTGCACATTGTAATTAGATCTGACCTCAACTTTGCCACTCAGCTATCTTAAGTCAAGCCATTTACTGTGTGGAAAGGGTCTGTAGATGCAGGACAATTATGAAGATCATTTGGTCACCTATTTAAAAATGTGTCCTAATAATTTGAGTTAAAACCAGAGAATATTTTACCCTGACACAAAGACTTTGGAACTGCAAAGTAGCTGGGCAAGAGGCAAGATTTATTATTTGTTCACACTATGTACTGTAATCATAAAGACTGGAAATACTATGTGAAGTATATGTTAGAAGATTGATTGCATAGATTGTACACTTTTTACAGAGTTTACTAGTGCTACAAATGGTATTGATGAGGAAGAAATTCATTAATGCTACATTGAAATGATAAGTGGGGATTGTACAATTGTAAAGTTTTTAGACCATTGCATTCTGAAAAATGTTTGTCAGCTGTTTTGACTATTGTTTAAGTCAGTTGATGAATTACAAAAATATCTTCTATATCTTCCAGGGTATGAAGATGGCAGGTCTAAAAAATGAGATTCCCCCCCCCCCCCCCCCCCCCCGCACTATGCTGGAGTTACAATTTGCTTATATCACCTGTCTTTTGTAATGTTTCAGTCCGTTACTTTTAAATTCTGCTGCTGCCTGCTTTCCCCCGTTGGCACATCTGAAATGTCTCAGACATTGGAGTTGTGCATTGTGATTTAGGTGTTTTTCTTTTTTCTTTTCAGAACATCATCTTGTCAGTACATCTTTACTGGTACCTCACTGCATTTTGTAAGCTCTAAAGTATGTGTATCTCTTGAGCTTGTGATGAATCTTGAAATTTGCTTGTCATTTGCTTTATAGCAGTACAGAAATGGGAGACAACATCTTGCTATTTTTCTTATCTCTTTCCCAGTGTTAATTGTCATGATCATCTTTACACGTTCAATTGTATTCTCAAACACAGAATCTAAATGAGTTTGATAAAATGAGAGTGCCTGTTGATCCATACAAGGATCCATGTTAACGTATAGACATTTGGTCATCTGTAGTGCTTTAAGTGTAATAAGCTCTTCCACCTTTCATCGTAACAACGCCATTTCTGCAACCAAAACTGAAATCAGTTCTCCAGTGAAAATTGCTATGGTCAGCTATTTTTTCTAATGGAGTATTGGTCCTTTTTTTACGAAGGGACCGATGCTGGGTTGGTAGGATACACCTGAAATAACTTAAGAGGAATATCTTCTTCTTTTTTTCTTTTTTTGCTGAACATTGGCAGTCAAGTGAAATGTAAGATAGCTTTTCTTTGCCCTATTTGGACCGAAAGATGTTTGGGGGGTATTTAGTAGAATATGGTGATGGTCTTATTTTCATTTTGATTTGTCTATTCTAATTTGTTACATTCCTTATGTTCCCTTGTAATTCCACATTGTTTTACTTGAAAGATTGAAACAAAAATGTAAGTTGAATAAAAAGACCAAAAAATACACTAATTTGTTGATGTCATCTTAAATTCTTATTCAAATTGTAAATTATTTTAATCATGATTGTCTTGTTCTACAAGGAGACTTTGGAATTGGGTCATTTACAATGGATGTTAAGGTTGTGATTGTAAAAGTGGAGAATTACCTCAGTAGATTTGATTTGAAGTCCCTCAAGCCAATTAGCCCCGTCTAGTTTAATCTGCTAGTTTTCTTTTCTTTTCTTTTTTTAAAAAAAAACGTTGTTTTTGTTTTGTATGTAAGTTTTTTTTTTGTGGTGTCGTTTAAATAGTAACCTTTAATACGGTTTGGATAAATGATCTAAAAAAATAGATTAGCATCACCAGAGTGACAACCAATCAGAGATCAAGTATTTGCAAACGTGAATTGAGATTGGACATCTCTGTTCCCCTGACCTCTTGCTCTCATTTAGTTTTGTGAGCACTTTGCAGCATTGTAAGCATGAGAAAATACAATGGCATTTCCTTTTGAACAGCCAATAAAATCCGCGATACCACTGGCCCCCTCTGAAACCACGGCGAGTTTCTGACAAAAACAGAAACAGGTACGTGCTTTAATTCCACCGGACTCATTGAGTTTATTCCCTGTATTTATTTAGCTGGCTAACCTGCTTTTGAAACGCGTTCTGTTGCCATGGCAACTGTACAGGGAAAGTCGTGCGCAGACTTGTATCGCAAGGGAATCAAGTACGTTAACTTACGCCATTATTTTGGTTTAGCCTGGCTTGTAAAAAGGTAGTTTAATAATCTTTGTGTTGTGATTAGTTAGATATAATGCCCTAAAGTAGGCTAACGTTACTTTAGATTGTTTAAATTCTTTACTTTAATTACATATGGCTAACGTTACAGTTTGAGTGTTACTTAACGGTAAATGTCAAGTAACGTTAACGTTAATTTAGGTTGACCTGGAAAAAGGAAAGATTGTGATTATTGCTTTCTGCTTATTGAAATGTAACAGCATCTGTTATTCGTGTTATAATGAAGACACTTTTTAAAATCTTATTCCTTAAAACGGAGCAATTTGATTTAAGAAATTCAGTTATATTTAATTATGAGTTTCAATTTATGTCCTTAAACCTGCCATCTTATTTCAAAGATTTTATTTTTTGCAAATCCCAGTGGTGTAACCAACAGCTTTTTTTTTTTTTTTTTTTTTTTTTTTTTATAAACATATGTAATATTTGTTCCAGGAACCAAGCACTTATCTCATCATACTTGACAAGTAGGGATTGTCTTTCTTCTCTGATTCTTGCTCGCCTCCTGGCCTTCATTTTCATGTTCATGTATCAGGTTTAGGTCTCCTGTGTTTCTAATAGGTCACTTGATCTTAAGGTTTCAGTGTTTCAGTATGCAAGTATATCCAAGTTGAGCCACCCATCACAGAAGAGGTGAATTTGTTCCTTTTTGTCAGGGATTACGTGCCAGTACCCACTCCGGGAGAGCGGACAGCTCGGATAGCCTTCGATAGCCTTCTACTGGACAGCTAAAGCCAAATGGTGTGTCTGTGGACAGGAGACTTATACGTCTTAGAGCCCTTTGAGCTGAAGAGATCACAGGTTGGTGTAAGTGTTGAATCGGATATGAAAATGTGTCGATTTTATTGGATAAATTGGTAGTTTTACATATCCTACATTTGATCGAGTTTTAAAAAGCCATTGTTTTCCTTCCACCAATTTTTTTTGTTATCCTTTGACGGATCATAGTGAAATGTTTCTCCTTTTTTTTTAAAGTTCTCACTAAATAAATATTATCTGTCTAATAAGTTCGTAGGCCATTTCATTTGAGCTCAGTCAGGACCAAGAGGTCATGGTCAGGATAAATTCTCTAGATCAGAATACAGTAATCTCAGGCGTCTGACCTTCTTTCCCTCTGCTGACTGACACTTGCATAGTACCTTTAACTTCAGTTGGACCGCAGTGATGTTGCTTTGTGCATGCTGTGTGGCTAGTTTTTTTTTTAAGTCATCATGAATTTTTTTAATTCATGTGCTCTCATAATCTTAAATCAAAATAATTTCCCTTCACTTATGCAGCGACTCTTCTCTGATAACGACTGGCGTGAGGGTGGGAATACCTGTCACTCACATGAGATCCCAGCAATAGGCAAAGTTGGGTTCCGGAAGTAAAAACTCAATTCATTTTCTCCATATGGTCCTGAAGCCGTCAGCTTACATTATTTCAGCATATTTTTAAAATAATGGTGATGAACAGTGGAATTACTGTTGAAAAACTACATCAACCATGATGATCTACAGAAAATTACACCAATCAGAGTAAGAAAAAACAACATGCTCCAAAATAGCTCTTTAGCTCCACCCACTCCCATGAAGCACTGCGACTGCGAATGACATTATGGAGTCGATCTCTCTACGCTCTCGAAATACTGAAATGTTTGTATATATGCATATTTTGCAATAAACTTAAAATGTAATGTTTTTATACATGTAATCAATTGTAAATGAGTAGTTTTATATTTCTCCATCATTTTTTATTTGATTGTGCTGTTCGCAGTGCTTCATGGGATTGTAGTTCCTTCACTAAAACTGTATTTTTTTTTCATTTTTTTTTTTTTTACATCACATTGCTTCGAAGTTTGTAGTGTTGTGATTCACTTTATAGCTGCATTGCTTGGTTTATGGCTTATAACTCTTTAACAAAGAACCAGCGGCGCTAAAAAAAAGGGGTGGGTATTGTTGCAATTATATGGCAAATGACAATAAACCAATACATTTCCAATGGATAAAGTCAAGTCCCGGGGCCCGCCCTATATTTTTTCTTGTTCATGAAGAATTTGGATTACGTCACAATAAGGAAAAGACTTTTCCAACTTCCATTTCAAGCCAACTTTGATATTAATGATATAAATTTATTGGACCCATTGAAATGGTTAAATACTGAAAATATGGTTCAGTTTAAATATTTAGTGACCTCAATCCTCAATCATGTTGTTGACAGGTGTGGTACTCAACTATGGAGAGAAACGAGGACAGAAACATGATGCTAAGCCTTAGCATTTTGCCCTTTACAAGCACACTACCGATAGGGTTGATTAAGTTTCACATTGGGGATGTGACATCACGCAGCAATATTAGATCTTTCAGCTCATAAGTTCTTAAATAGGTGTTTCACTAAGTCTCTCAGCCCTCGCTCAGTCTTCATCAAAGTTTTATGTGTTCTCAGAATGGGGACACCAGCGGAGTACTCAGTGAGTGAAGTGTGCAGGCGTGAGTCTGATCCAGGGGTGGAGGGAGAAGGCTGGGGAAGTGACACTCAAGCAGAGCCCTGTAACACACCAATCCCTCTGCCTGCAGCGAACAAGAAGAAAAAGAGAAAGAAGAAGTAAGCCATTTCTATGTCATGGTATTTATATATACTACTGATCAAAAGGTTGGGGTCTGTAAAGTTTTGTAATTAAAAAAAAAAGTATAATGCTCACCAAGGCCACATTATTTGATCAAAAATAGAGTAAAAACAGTAATATTGTAAAATAGTATTTCAAGTTAAACTGTTATCTATTTTAATATCTTTTAAATGTGATTTATTCCTGTGGTGGTAAAGCATTTTCAGCAGTCATTACTCGTGACTTCAGTGTCACATTCTAATTTGCTGATGCTCTTTTTATTTTTAATTTTAGAAACTTTGATCAAAAGTGACAGTAACGAGTGACAATAAAAAGTATCAATTTAATTTATTCTTGTTGAATAAAAGTGTGAATTTCTTGAAAACATTTGAACGTTAGTGTACATACGATATTAAATCATTAACATTAGTTAATGCATTTGGAGACACAAACTAACTAAATTAATTTAGTAATCTAGGTTAATGTTAATTTTAGCATATACATTTTTAACAATTCAAGTTGTATAAATTAACATTAGAAAATGTATAATGACCACCACCCAGTCCCGGATAAGTGGCAAGAAAATCAAGTAATTAATTAATATATTATGAGAAAACTATAGATTTTTTTTATTAATAAATACAGTAAAAATGTTGATCATCACTTAGTTCTTGATATCAATTGCATTACCCAGTGTTAATAAATGGAACCTTATTTAGTTATATTTATTACCTTAACTTATCAATAACTATAAGCAATATGGGTAGGTACGGGACCTTTGAACAAGATTATTGTAATTAAACGTGTAAAAACTGTTGTGTAAAAGTTAAAAAGGGAGCTTTTCAATTCCTGAACAATGCACAGGTCTGTCTCTTTGTCCTCTTCCTCTTTTTCAGATGACTGTGGATAAATCTCACCAACTGCAAATATGAAAGTGGTGGGTTTTTTACTCCAAACATTAGTCGATATAGTCTCAAAATTAACTGTATTATTAAAGCCTTGAGTATACGTTTTTTTTTATCCAATGGCATTTTTTTTTTTAAGTGCGTCGTGCTGCTCGCAGATATGGTCTACGAGAGGCTGCAGAAGGAGAAGACTGGACCCTGTTTTGGACCGACTGCTCTGTCTCACTAGACAGGGTCATGGATATGAAGCGTTACCAGGTGTTTGCTGTCAAACATCATTCTTCTCTTGTTTATTGTCCTGTTCGTTGTATACCTGGGGTTAACAAGATGCTTAAATATCCCCCGCACAGAAAATCAACCATTTTCCTGGCATGAATGAAATCTGCAGGAAGGATTTACTCGCACGTAATATGAACCGTATGCTGAAACTCTTCCCGAAGGAGTACAACATCTTTCCTCGCACATGGTGCCTCCCTGCAGAGTGAGTCGATTCGAGTTCAATCATACATTCGAGTTACGATACAGATCTTTTAATGAGCATAAAACGGAAGTTTTAATCTTTTCCCTTTCCCCATTCTCTCAATATCCTTCAGTTATAGTGACTTCCAAGCCTACACCAGAGCCAAAAAGCACAAAACGTATATCTGCAAGCCAGACTCAGGTTGCCAAGGTCGTGGTATCTATCTTACCAAATCCAACAAGGATATTCGGCCAGGTGAACACATGATTTGCCAGGTGTATATATCCAAGGTAACAAAATGTTCATAAAGTCACAGTTACAACATGAAGCCTCACTGTTTTGAATCTAATTGGATATTATTATTATGACAAAGTTGCACTTTATTTTACAGTACGTGTACTTACAGTGTACTTACCTAGGAAAGTACTGAGTAAAATAAGGTAACTACATGGGTTAAGGTTAGGTTTAGGGGTTGGTTCAAGGTTAGTACTAGCTAGTTATTACCCAGTTATTGCAATTACTATAATAAGTACATAGTATGTACATGGGGAACAGGACTGTAAAATAAAGTGCTACCCAAAATAAATTAGAAAATATCATTATAAATAGCCACTGATACAATGTCTTCCATTTATGTTATTTTTATTATATAATTAATCTTTTTTTCAACAGCCGTTCATCGTTGATGGGTTCAAGTTTGACCTGCGCATTTATGTGCTAGTGACCAGCTGTGACCCCTTCGGCGTCTTCATGTACAACGAGGGACTAGTCCGTTTCTGCACCACTGAATATAATGAGCCCACTGGCAGCAATTTGGTGAGGGGCTTTAAACACAGTAAATAAACGTGAAACAGATTCATGCATTTTAGTAGTAATTATTGCTTAAAACAGACTGGTTCATAGAAGATAGATGAAAATTGCTTGTAATGAAATGCTGGCTTCAAACCAGTGGTTAATGGGGGTTACGCAAAGCAAACTTCCGTATTCTGTAAAACAGGTCGCGTTGCTTCAGGTTCAGGTCTTTTGTATGTGTTTTGTTAAGAATAAAGCCATTTTACTCAAATACCTTTGAAGGAGAGAGCAAAGATGAGCATAACCAATGTCTATCGCATATGCAGATTGATATCTAAAAGTTTTACAATTTCCTTGTCACGAACATTTAGTTATTTACGTCAATAAAATAAAACAATTAAACGGTAAATAAAAAAATAAAAAGAACTAGCTAGGTTAGCTGATTACCTTAAAAGTCCATAGATTTAAAGTGCTCGAAGGACCTCGAAAACCCTTGAAAACAGCCATATTTATAAAGAGGTACTTGAAAAGTGCTTGAATTATTGAAATACAATATAAGAAGTTAGTGTTTAATTCATTATAAGGCGGTGTTCAAAGTTAAAATCATTTCCATGTTTACAACCTTGCTTCATTCCAGTGTTTTTTAATGAACTGTCGACTAACTCACTCTTAAAGGGATAGTTCATACAAAAATGAAAATTCTGTCATCACTCACCCTCATGTCGTTCCAAACCTTTCTTTCATCTTCGGAACCTAAATGAAGATCTTTTTGATGAAATCTGAGAGCTTTCTGTGTCTCCATAGGCAGCTATGTAACTACTACTTTAACGCTTCAAAAAGTTCATAATGATTGTAAAACTAATCCATATGAATTGAGCGGTTTGGTCCAAATGGCTTTATAGGATGAATAGATTGAAGTGCTAATTTTAGCCCTTGAAAACCAAAAAACTAATGCTTGAAAAGTCCTTGAAAGCCATGGAATTTCATTTTACAGAATCTGTAGGAACCCTGTAGATATAGCAGTCAGTATACGTACTACCGTTAACTCTCTCCGACAAGTGGATGCAATGAGACCTGTTTGTTCATGTGACCGTTGGCATAAAGCCTATTAGATATTTTTATTTGCTTTTCTTTATGCAACTGTACAGGAGGATGTTTGCATGCACTTAACTAACTATGCCATCAACAAGCATAGTGAAAACTTTGTACGTGACGAAGATACCGGCAGCAAACGGTAACCTAAATGTTCTGACAGAATATGATTTTCATCTGTTTTTCTTTATAACTGTATAGAAAACCCTTTTTCCATTTTACATCTTCATAGGAAACTCTCCAGCTTCAAGAAGCACTTGGAAGCCATGAGCTACGATACTGAGAAGATGTGGACAGACATTGAGGACGTCATCATTAAGACACTAATATCTGCCCTCCCCATTCTCAAACACAATTACCACACCTGCTTCCCCAATCATGCATCTGGCAGTGCCTGTTTTGAGATCCTGGGATTTGATGTGTTACTGGACCGTCGACTTAAACCTTGGCTTCTTGAGGTTTGGGCTCCTTTTGAGGCTTATTTTGTATTTGAAGTAGTTAATACCATTTTCAATGACCTGTAACATCACAATCTATGTGAATTGCTTTCATTCTAGTTGCATGCAATCTTTGAACCTGTGTGTTTAGGTCAACCATTCCCCTAGCTTCACCACAGACTCCCGTTTAGATCGGGAGGTGAAGGACGGTCTGTTGTATGACACTTTGGTGCTGATTAACCTGGGAGCCTGTGACCGCAGGAAGATCACAGAAGAGGAGAAGCGCCGGGTAAAAGAGAGACTCCAGCAGAACCGCTCTAGAGAGGCCAGGTACAACAAAGACCACAGCTGCACTTAAACACAGCACTAGTTAATCGAAGCCCGTTTCCACCATGGAATAACATTTTTAAAAAGGTAGGCCTAATTGCTACTTTGTATCTCACAATTATGACTTCTCGCAATTATAAGTTAATCTCGCAATTTCTCAGAATTGCGAGTGCAGAACACGCAATTCTGACTTTATTTCTCGCAATTCCATGTTTATGACTCACAATATAGAGTGCAACAGTCAGGTTCCGGAAGTAAAAACATTAATTTTTCCATAGGGAAATTGGTTTTTAATGATAACGATAAACCTTTAAAGACAGACCCACTGTGAGCTACGAGGTTGTTAATCCATAGTATGTGCTTCTGTTGAAGCCATTTGCCCACATTATTTCAGCTTATTTTTAAAATAATCATATTTAACAGCGGAATTGGTGAACTGGTGAAAAACTACATTACCCATGATTCTGTACAAAAAATTTCACCAATCAAAAGTCAAAATGTCTCTTTAGCTCTGTCCATTCCAATGAAGAACTGCGAATAAGCTTAAAATATATTGTTTTTATACATACATATGCTTCATGGGATTGTAATTTTATAGTTTATATTTTTTGAGGGGTGTCCAAATTCATGTCGAAAAGGATCTGTCTGTATCATGAAATCTGATGTAAATTCAGAATTCCAGAGAAAAAAATTCTGATTTGCGAGATGTCAAGATCTCAAAATTGCGAGAAATAAAGTCACAATTGTGATATGAAAATGTTAGATAAATAATTATGGATCTTCCTCATCGAATTATAGAGTGACACTGATATCAGGGACCAAGAATGATGCAGACACAGAAATGTAGTTCACTTAGTTAAATCTATATTGAAAGCCTTGACCTTATATGCTACGTATGTGCGTAAGAGGAAAGGTGTGAATGAACCACAACCTTGATATATATGAGGTGTAATAAAAACAAATGTACAGAAGAAACCAAAACATCTCCATGTATGGTAAATCATGCGATGCACGTCTCATGCACAATGGAAAAACATTGAGTTCAATATGTGCAAAGACTTCTTTTCTTTTAACAAAAATTGTTCTTTGTCTATTAAAAATCTACATTGTTTAAGTGCCAAGTGTATTGTCTCAAAAGGAATGAGGAGATTCGTCAGTCTCAGGCTGCTAGTGTGGAGCAGATGCAGAAATATGAGGCAAAAAACATGGGTGGATTCCGGCGGATCTTCCCTCGGGAAGGAGGGGAGCAATACGAAAAGTATTTTCAACACAGCAGCTCTCTCTTCCAGGAAACTGCAGCCTCCAAAGCCAGGGAGGAGTGTGCCAGGTGTGCACATACTGCTTGTTGTTTTTGAAGGAATACATCAAGCTAAATTTAGACAGAAAAATGTTAATTCAAAATGTGTATACTTGTAGGCAGCAGCTGCAGGAGTTGCGTCTGAAGCAGGAGCAGAAAGAACGGGAAAAGAAAGGATCACGTAAGCAGGATCTTCAAGGTGAATCTGCTGGAGAACGAGCAAAACCAAAAAGAATTCTGCCTCCTCACCAAAACCCCAATGCAGTAAGTCATTCTCTTGTGTTTATATGTGTACTTTGATAATGCATTGTTTATTACAATTTTCTTTGGTTGACTAAACATTGGGTCCTCTGACCTACCACTAGAGGGACCCTGCTGTCTATTTTTGATTAGCACCAAATAACTCATGAATAACTAATGAATTCCTTTTGGTCTTATCAATTTCTTTAGCTACCAACTATATTAGATCAGACCACATTGAGGGGAGAGACACCTGTTGCTCTAGATGTAATAGAGGAAGAGGAGGCAGCGAGAGTCAGTGAACTTCACCAGCGAGAGACTCTGCTGCTGAACATGGGTGTGGTTAACCAGGTGCGCCAGCTGCTTCAAAGTGCCAATCATCTTACTGAACTTATCAAACACTCACATGAACAAGCCAGCTTTTCCCCACACTGCAGACATGAACACAAGGTATGTGAACAAAAAAAGCCCATATTTTCGGTGGCCGAGAGAGCTCAACGTGCTGCAACCTACAGAAAACGCATGCAAATAGCAAAAACGCATGCAAATAGAAAAAAACACATGCAAATTAAGAAAACATCTTCGTCAGTTTCACAACACACGTGTGCACCAAATACTCACAACACAACCAAATACAGAAACGCTCCGCAAAAACTCATAAAACAACCAAATACAGAAACTCGCTGCAAATAACAAAGACCACAACGGAAATGTTTCCGGGGGAACCAAACAAGTGACGAACCCGGCTGGGACGTGCTTATTGCTCGTGAGCATCCCAATGCCATACTTCCTTCGAAGGGCAGACGGCAGAGCTCTTCAAGTGGGATTTTGGAGTGCGCAGGGCACTAGTGTGCCATTTATGTAGCCGTTTGTAACGCACTTGATGAAGGCAGCAACGAAAGACAACGTCATTTCCAACGTAATTATTTTCACCTGGGAGGTTCCCATGACAACCAATAACGCAGCACGTTGTCCATCAGCTGAATAGTTATTCTGACGACAGAAATATAATGCTGTTAACATAACGTTTGCAAATACATTTTTTTAAATTTGTTTTACTTTACTGTTAAAATATGCCTAAAATATATCTGTGTGTCAGTGTCTCAACTTTAAAACTTTGGACCCTACATTACCTAACATTTCTTATGAAATTTTTCTTTAATGAAAATTTAAACATAACATGAAACCATTTGTATAGTGTAACAATGTATAAATTAATATCTTGCATTCATGTTCTTCTCTATCTTTTTTATTTATTTTAGTTTTCAGCTCATTGTTCTTTTCTCATTTATATTCTGATGACATTGAACATATTGTTAATACATTTTGTATATTGTATACGGTTGTTTGTCATAAAAAACTGTAATCTCTGTATGTTTTGCGGGAAAAAAAGTTATAAGAAATAAAGTAGAATTTTGAGCTATAAGCAAAGAGTATAGAAGAACTATAAAAAAAAGTATAATATTACAATGTTATATTATAATATTATTTATACAATATATTACAATATTATTTTAATATTATAGTTTATTTATACAAATTTCACCAGTTCTTGTAAATATACGTTCTTTGCTGTAAATCGCGTCCCAGCCGGGTTCGTCACTTGTTTGGTTCCCCGGAAACATTTCCGTTGAGGTCTGTGTTATTTGCAGCGCGTTTCTGTATTTGGTTGTTTTATGAGCTTTTGCAGCGCGTTTCTGTATTTGGTTGTGTTGTGAGTATTTGGAGCACACGTGTGTTGTGAAACTGATGAAGATCTTTTCTTAATTTGCGGTTGTTTTTTCTATTTGCATGCGTTTTTTTCTATTTGCATGCGTCTTCTTTAGGTTGCAGCACGTTGAGCTCTCTCGGCCACCGTACATATTAACCAAAAATGAAAATACTTTTATCACACTTATGTAATTTGAAACCTGTATGATTTTCTTCTTTGGAACTCAAAATAAGATATGCTGCAAGGTATTGTGAAATAAAAGTTAATGAGGTCCAGTGCAGTGTTAGTTTAGTATTATTTACATTACTGTTATAGTATTTATTCACATTTTGAATTAGCTTTATTTTTATATTTTCAATTTTCATTTTAGTTTAGGTTTTAGACATTTTGTTGTAATTTTTATTAAGTTTTAGTTAACAGTAACAACACTCATCCAATGTTGTTTTGGACCCCAATGACTTTCATTGAATGGACAAAAACAGTTAAAACACTCTTCAAAATATCTTCTTTTGTGTTTCCACAGAAGAAAGAAAGTCATACAGCTTAGTTTCTCCTTTCTGACTAGACAATATTTTAAACCACCTTTTTTTGTCAGTTCTCCTGATAAATTACTCTTTCTATCCAGTTGGACTCCATTGCAGAGATCTCTTGGAGACAGAAGAACATCTGCACTATCATGCAGCAGTTGTCTACAAAAGCCAAGCCCTGTCTGCAGTGTGTGCATTCCCAACCGCTGCAAAACCGAAAGCCGTGGCCCTCTCTGGAACATGGTCTGCTCCAGCCAGTCCAGACTGATCCGGGCGGTTTGGCGCACTGTGGAGCAGAAGAGGTGGCGGAGTCAAATGCAGAGCGACAAGCATCTGCTGGTCTGATGAAAGCTGCTAGTGCTCAGCGGATACCTTTCACAAGTGATTATTCACTTTTCAAATAGTTCTCTGGCACTCATATCTCATATCATAACACTAATAAGGGATTGTTCATAGAAAATACAACTCTCTTCTTTCTCTGCATCACAGTAGGTGGGACTTTCTCTTGGCGTCAGAGCAGTATGAGTTCCTCTTCGGCCGAGTCAAGAGTGAGAGCGTCAATGTTAGGAGTGCCTCCCCTCGTTCCAAGGCGACCACAGGGTGCCGGGATGCTCCGTGACCCCAAGTCTCTCTACGTAATTTCCATCCCTGCTCCTCTTGTCCCAAGGCCACACCTCTCTCACGCCATTCGAAAGGCCCCTCGCAGAGTCCCCCCACGTGAGCACAGCCACTGACGCAGGATGAGTACAAGCTCATCATAACCAAAATCAATACAACAAGTATAGACTAAGGAAACTGTTCAGTGAGATGTCAGTATGAGTCAGGAGTACAAAGTGCATGAGAAGGTGTTCATTCACTATCTGTATTCCATACTGGAAATGTGAAATTTCGCCCTTTGTTATTTTCAATATAAAGCAATTTCTCAGGTTTGTCAACTTTTTTCTGTAATTCGGTTAGTTAGTCGGGAAACTTGATTTTGGACAATGCAGTGGGCTGGTGTCTGCTGTAGCCTTTTTAATGTTTTAAGCATACATTAGTTTGAAACAAGCCATAAGTGAATGATTTTAATATAAAATAATGTGAATATACTTTTATACATTCTTTGATTTAACATGTCATACTGAGCCAATATGAATAAACATTTCAATAGAACTTTTTATAGTATTTTGTTTATTAGTTCTACCAGGCAAATCCTAACTCTTAAAGGAATAGATTACCCAAAAATTACAATTCTGGCATCATTTACTCACCCTCTTGTTCTTTCAAACCTGAAAACGTTTTATCTTTGTGAAACACAGAAGAAGATCATTTTGGTCCATACAATGGAAGTCAATGGGCTGGGGTACAATGTTGTTTGGACACCAAAATTCTTCAAAATACTTTGTTCTTCAGAAGAAAGTAAGTCGTACAGGTTTGGAACACTATGAAGTTGAGTAACAATTTTCACTTTGAGGTTAACTATTCCTTTAAGTTTAATTATGTGCTGCAAAACAAATTTTATATATTTTGTTGTTAGCAGCCTATATCAGACATTCTAAATAAAAGAATTAGCTAAAGTCGAGCAGGTAAATACTCCACTATATGTTTACCAAAAACATCATTAAAAAGGTTTGTATACTCGGAAAACATCATAATGAATTCTTTTTTTTTTTCAAATGTATGTGGTCATAAATAAGAAAGACACGTAAAGAGGGCAATGTAGAGGATAATGTAACGTCACACCCCGTCGACCACGAGTCAGATGATAGCTAGGATAAGCCTTACACTTAATACATTAATTTATCTAAAGAAAAAACAACTTATATTACTGAATCTTTAATTATAATTATTTCAGACAGTTATAATTTAACAAAAAGTAAATAAAAAAAATCGAATAAAATGATTACGTCTATTTCTATGTGAATGTGATTTCCTTTATCGCACGTAAATGCAAACTGCTTGCAGAAATCATCCAATTTCATCTCATTGCTGAATACTTATAGTTTTGCATCATCCTACTTTGGAGTTAGTTTGGATAATTATTTTAAATTATTTTATTGATTTTTTTTTATCCTGTCTGGCATAAGCAATGAGTTCAGATATGAACCGTTTCTTTATTCCTTTTTTTTAAATGCATTTGGCTTCAACGATGCACACCAGATTAGTTCGCATTTTAGCTATAGTCTGACTGACATAAAAAAGACTAATAATGCAATATAATATTAAAAAACACTCATTAATAATTTACTTTTGCAAATGAATGTATTATTAATAATAAAATTAAGAATATAGCCTATTAAATATTATTTTACAGATAAAAGCAGATAATAATACGGTGTTGTTTTACAGCGAAATGCTTACATTGGTCAACTTCTCTGCGGCTGTACAGCCAATAACCATAACCAGCATCTAAAGGAGGATATTAATAATGAACCATCTTTGAAATCGTATACCCTATCTTTAAATGCAGAAGCAGAGGTCTTGATACAGAATAGGCCTACGCTTAATTTCGCGTGGCTTGATCTAATAGTGCATAAAATGAAGGCAGTAAAAATCTAATTAGTTGCTCCTCTGGTCGTAAAGTAACTGCGGAAAATGAAAGCAACTGTGGTATGAAAATACCGTGCAGCTGTTCAGCTTCGCGTTGTTTGCTTTCTCATTTTCTCCACATAATTACTCTATTCTCCTTTCCCTCTCATGGTGCAAACAGAAAGAGAGAGAGAGAAAACAACCAAAATAGCATACACACATTTTTTGTTTGTTTTTTTCGATAGTCCAATAAAAAAATACAGTTAAAAGCAAACAATGTTATTAGTTGAATGTTTTTGTGCGCATGGATTCGTTAAGATTATTCCGTTATCTCCCACTGTAGACCAACAGATTATTTGTCATCCTTGAATGAATTCGAGTGAATTTACAAAGTTCACCACACGATGGCAGTGTTACTCTAAAACCAGGCAGGATAACCCGCCTAAATTCCCAGTCTAACATGAAGAGAGAGATCCTCACGCTTTACTCGTTTTACAAAGAAATATTGACTTGACTTTTTTTTTTATTATTATTATTTTTTACCGTTAATTCTCAAATATAGTCATAAAAAGCTTGTGAAACAATTACATAAATTCCCAAATCTTAAAAGTACCCCTCTCTCTTTTTCTCTGATGTGAGATGCAAGCTTGATATAGGCCTAAACATGGGCGGTCTTTTCTTCTCTGAGTTGACTGATAAAAATCATTTCCACCTTGAAACTACTCTGCACTTCATGACGTTTCCTAAGAACGGAAGTAGCCTTATGTCAGTAGCCTATTGCATTAGACGTGTGGACACACAAAAAATAGCCTTAATCTTAATCATCGAATGTAATTACAAATATATTTTCCATCATACGATGGACCTGAATAAATCTAGTTTTATCCCACTGGAAACATTTCGTTTGTCGCGTGTATGTGCTCTGGCACTGAAATGGTTTACCAATAACAGTCCTACTCCGCCTTCCCCTCTACCTCCCCAAGAACTCCCTCTCTCCCCTTTTTCATCTCCCCTTTTCAGTCTCTCCAGCTCTTCCTATCACAAGATCGCGCTTTGTCTGTTTGGAGATGGCGAGTCCATCCAATGATACAAGGAATCAATAACTGAAGCTCATATGAAATGCAACTCACTATCAAAGAAAGTAAAGAAGGAAAACTATTTATTGCTCGGGGACCGTAACTAAGGAGTCATGTGGGTGCAGCTACGGATACATTTGTTTGCATGAATATTTACGACATTTTACGAATATAATCTCCACCTGGATTAATTGACTTTTCTTGTAATAATAGGCCTGCATTTGCTCTCAAAACATTATTCATCTATAGACTGCTTGATATCAATACAGTTGTCAAAGTTGATCGGGGACTTGATCTTACAAGCAATGAGTTCTTACTTCGTCAATTCCCTCTTCACTAAATTTAAAGGAGGCGATTCTCTGCGCTCCAACTGCTATGATTGCTCAGGGTACGCGCCGGATCTCGGAAGCAGACCATCTGTGCTGTACGGTCACAACACAGGATCTGCGTTTCAGCACGCGGCTCAGTTCCCGGAATTCTACCACCACGGTACATCATCGTTCTCCCACGCATCTTACCAACAGAACCCGTGCGCAGTCGCTTACTCTGGAGATGCCACGGGAAACATCTTGGGCCAGGACACTTTACAGAGACAGTCGTTCTTCAGCGCTCCAGATGCGGATTTTACGCAATTTGGGGATTTAAATGTCAACAGTATCAGGGATGATTTGGAAAGTGCAGAACCGTGCGCAGCGCAGCTCTTCCCATGGATGAGACCACAAGGTGAGATGAGCGAAGAGAAACACCTAGTCTGTTACAGTCCCACATAAAACACTGTAGACAATGGTAGGCCTACTTATTACCCCCAATTAAACCCTTTATGGCACCTATAGATTAGTGAGGAATTAACACCCCTTCAGAAAATCCGGATTGCTCCGTACACATTATTTAATGGCCATGAATATAAACTTAGAGAGTTTTAAGACTTTGTTGTTTTATTTCGTTTACAGAGATAGATATATGATCAATCAAACACTGTTTAGCCGGAAATAACGCTTCTTCTCCCCCCAATAGCTACCGGCCGGAGAAGGGGCAGGCAGACCTACAGCCGCTATCAGACGCTGGAACTGGAGAAAGAGTTCCTGTTCAACCCTTACCTGACCCGCAAGCGGCGCATCGAAGTGTCTCACGCACTGGCCCTCACCGAGAGGCAGGTCAAGATCTGGTTTCAGAACAGGCGCATGAAGTGGAAAAAAGAACACAACAAAGACAAGTTTCCCTGTAGCAAAACGGAACAAGAGGAAATTGAGAGACAGGGGCAAGATGGGAGCCAGGTATCAGAAAAACACACATCAGGAGAAGATGACTCGGAGACTTCCAGTAATTCTAAATAGGCTGTCGTCTGTAAATGAAAACCATCGCTGCAAATATAAATCTGAGGTTCAAAACGACGTCTGTCGACAAGCAAAGGCTATCAAATACAAAGCCAATCATGTATTCCGTTCATTGAGGCATTTCTGTTTTCCAACAGTGATTAGTCTATTTCCGCTTTTTATGGTTTGATGATGTATCAATCTCAGTTTTGTAAGGTTCCACTGGTGTTTGTCCTCGAGTAGATTACTCTTGAGGTTACTGTTGCAGTGAGGGCATATGAGGAGAAGGATATGGTCTGCATGGCGTCTATTTCCACAATCCAAGATATGTTCTCTTCAGTAACTTTGCTACAGCATATAAAACATGGGTGAGGAATCAGCATTAGTGAGTGCATTACTGTATCTCTTGCTGTAAGAAAATGCACCTTTTCTGATTGTTAATTACTGTTCGAAAAAGGATTATAAAAGTTTACAAATCTACAACCGAACTACCTAATATGGGTCATTGCGTCAATCATTTTGTCAGTGTATCCATGCGTTATGCTTTCCTGGGAGGGGATGGTTCAGACGCACAATGTTATTCTTAAAATGCTGTGTAAATATTTCGTGGAAGCACTGTTCTATTGTATTTTCTATTGTCTTTAACTGGAAGTGGTTCCTGAAAGAAGCCACAATAAAATGTGAGAAAATAATCCATTCATCGTCTTTGTTCTTTTTCCTCTTCCACTGGATTACCTATAATGAAAGGTTTTCTTTTTCTTCAGAACACAAACACACAAATTGTTGTCTCATTTTCTCACTTCACAACCTGAAAAAAATATATATATAAAAGCCTTGATTGTACAAATAGCCATAATGTATTTAATAATTTGTAAATCAATCTCATAAAAATGAAATAAAGTAAACTGTAAATCAATATAAAATTGAAATAAAATTGTAAACCAATTATCGCATAACAATCGCATTACCCCTGTAAAAAAAAGTTGCTGCCTTAAATTAAGTACAATTAATTTGGTTGTTTAAGTCATTTCAACTTAAATTAAACTGACTAAAAAAAAAAGAAAAAGTTGAAAATTGCTTAACTTATTTTGATGAGTTATAACAATGTTAAAACATATGTTGTCATAACTTAGCCTTTTGATTATAATTTTTTACATGTGAGATGGATTGCAATAAACATGGGTGGTCAAAAGTTGCCTTGGTAAAAGGTTTCAAAAGTGTTTAAAGGACCTGGATCTGAGGATATATTAAAGGGTATGGTGAGTTACTCTTAAAGCCAATAATATTAATGAACAAATATAAGCCTATACCCTATATACTTTTTTCTTATTCACATATATTGACAACAAAGTGTGGACCACCAAAACCATTTGACCCCAAGCCAAAAGTTCAAAATGAGCACTTGCAGGCAGTTTACAGGCTTTTATTACTCTGGTTGGATTCCTGAGCAGTCTGGTCTCAATCTCGGTCTCTTCCTTTATGAACAGCAAGTGCCAGATGCCTTTTAATTGTGCTATACCTTTTTCAGAGCTTTTGGCTGCCTTCAGTCTATAGGATATTCATTGCCTGAGATTAAATATTTGAAGATACTGAGCTCTTCTCTGTGTACACCCTGGTCTATTAATGTGGTCTGTAATTTACTCTGGTAAGTGATTTGAAATGTATTTATTTATTCCTTGAATGAGTTTAAATAAATAGATCCACTAGTGGTTGTTTCCTTTTTATGTTGTCCTAAAATGGACCTAAACGTATTGTCATTATCATTGATCTATCATTTCAAACCAAAGAAAACAAACTATGACAATGTAAAAATACACAGTTGTAGAATTCTCTAAATTCTAATTAAAGTTAAAGTCGTATTTAAGCTTATAATATCACCTCAATACAGAACAACAAGAATGGTTTGATAGCAATTTAATGCTTTTTTCTCATTAATTTTAATTCAAGAAATTAAATGATTTTGGTCTAGTTAAACGGAATGTAAGCCAAAATGTTTTCAAATAATATTGTAGGCCTATTATTGGTATGATCGTTTTACTGAAGAATGTATTTTAAATATAATGTTTAGAGGTAGCCTGCACCAATTCCGTTATTTTGGCTAAATGTGATCTGCATATTCGTATAAAATGAGCTGGCCACTGAGAAGTGCACGACCAACCAGAAATATCTTGAATAGTCTAGAAAAATAGAGACTATGGCCTATTAAATGTTCAAAGAGAAATCGAAATAATGGGAATATGAATGTTGCATGATATTCTTTTGCCAAAACAATAAAAGTAAGGAAAAATGTAGGCCTGCATGACATAAGAATGTGCATTCTTTTAAAACAACAATGTATGCAACGGTATAGTAAACACAGGAACTGATTTGAAGTTTATGTGCTGAAGACTAAATGGTATTGAGCTGTATAAAATTAAAGCTTCACTAGAACTTTACAGATATACTGTTTAACTTCCAAAGAACGATAAAACATCTAACTATAACCAGACACTCAAATGGTTCCTAATATAAGGAAACCAATGCTGCAAGCCTGCCATTGTTTTGTGTGTGTGTGTGTCTGTCCACAAAATATGAAACCTAGTTTTGATGTTGACAAGGGTCAGTCGGTAACAATAACTCTTTATAAATATAAATTGTATTTTTAAAATGGTTTAAATTGTATTAAATTGTATTTCGTTATTTTTTCTATGAGCAATGAAAACATCATGAAATCAAACATTTTAAAAGCCTTTGTTTTTAAAGAAATAGACTAAACGAATTTTGAGGCCTGGACAGAAGAAAATGTTAGCGTTTTCTTTACTGGGCGTACAGGCTTAGGGTGTTACAGATTGTTTATATATTTTATAAATGTACCATTATTATTATTATTATTATCAGATATTTTCTGAAGTTTTCATTATGAAAAGCACGTTTCTGAATATCAAGATCGCAATCTAAAGCAATCTCACGGGAGCAACTAAATATATGAATATAATCCTAAATTAATAAAAAAAAACGAAATATATTATGCCACACTTCGTAGGGCCTTTCATCTGATCTCATGTGGGCAAACATTATATTATCTGAATATTATTATTGACTGAATACTGATTAGTATTATATATACGTTTGAAGGAATATATAATGTAAAAAGACTTATGTTTGTGTGTAAATGTATGAAACGTATGTATTACATTGTCTACTCTTCTCAGAAAATGGTGGTATATACATATCAATTATATACACCACCGTTTTCTGATGGGCTCAAATCCATAACGTGTGGCCTATTACCAGAATCATGCATTTCCGTTTAATAAATACATTTATAATAACTTTTAAATAAAACCGTTTTAAAACAAGTTATTTAAAGTATAAGACTACAGTTAACGAATTTAGCTTACATTTAGAATCGTATAGGCCTAAAGAAATAGACAACGTAATTTAACTATATTACATTCAATTGTATTCAATGTAATTCAGTCCATGCCATCTGATTTTCTCTTTCTTAAGATAAACTTCAATAGAAATGACTAAACTCAAAATATAACAAAACGCTTATATTAGCTATGAAGGTGAAATTATTATTTTGTTTATTCTAAGTTTAAAGAATACAATAACGAAAAACACTGAATGCATATCGTTTGTTAGGCTAAATGAGTAAGCATTTGATTCTATGTTTTATTTAGCAAGTCTGTTAATGTAGCTTTCTATACAAATTCAAAAACATGCTTATTTTTAGCATATTACACGCTAAAATTTGAAATTAATATAATTCTGAATGTAGCCTATACCTCGTATGCTGCTTTTTGGGCCTTTTTGGACAGCACGCGCTGCTGATCTTCAAGAGCATTGCCTTCTCGAGGTAACCTACAGACCATGCTCGGTCACTTTTGGGTTATACTGTTTTATGGCCCCAATAAATGTCGGAAATAAGTGTTTGTTCGTAGATAGAGGAAGCAATTCTTTCCTCCACGCATGTTTAGTGCTGTAAAAAGCTTTCACGTTCCATTTGTCTATTCTTCTCTTAAAGTCACCTGACAAAAGAACGCACACTACTGAGGAAGAGGGAATGGTGCTCTTTAATTTTTAGTGTAATTGGTCCATTTTAGTCTTAGCCTAAACTGGTTAAAAGAGCCTCTATAGCCTATAGCCTAAATGGAAATCGTTTTTTCTCTCTACATTTCGTTACATTTTCGTTGTGTTTAGTTATAAACATGGCAACACCTTTGTGTAGCTGGTCAATGAGCCATCTATAAAACTGAAATGCTAGCCTAATAGACTTAATTCTTAATCTTCAAAAAAATAATGCATAGCCAATATCTTTGGTTGTTAATGAAGTGCAGTCGTGCTTTTTCGCTCTCTTTTAACGAATAAAGATGGCGGCGACCGAGTTGCTGCTGAAGCAAAGCAATAAACTCACAGCTGTTTATGAAAATTTACAACTTTGTGATAGAACTTTATGTGTGGTTCTGCCAGTGGATTGGCTGACAGGGGTCACGTGAGCAGCTCTCTGTGAACATGAACTTTTTATGATTTCCCAAGTGGCTATAATGCAGCATTCTTTTGGTCAGGGCGCAGTCAGTAGCACCTCTGTCCTTAATGTTTTTTACGTTTTGTTAAAGCAGACGGAAAGACAAATTATCCTGAGCTGGGCGAATTGTGTGCGTTAATATGGATGGAAAGCTCGACGTCACGCTAGTACGAAGCGTCTTTAGATTTTCACATCATCTAAGAGTGCAAGGGTCAAAATTCACCGTGGACCTTAGTTTATTCTTCTCTAATTTGTCAAGTTTTAGCTCTGTCGGTCTTACCCGTAGGCTACATCCAAAAAATACGACACGAGATCCTGGCTAACCGACGAATCTGCGAGATTGTTTTGGATCATCCCACTGAAGCGGTGATGAACGGGAAAAGAAAAGGTAGGACTGGACCTATAGGCTTCTGTACTCCACTTATTCCAGCGATGTCATGAACAATGTCAAAAACAAATTTCCCTTACACAATATTATCTTCTTGAGCATGTATTTTGTATAAGAACACAAACAGATTAAAGATAGATCATTGAAGTAGATAAGAACTAGTGTGAACATGCAGTGAGACTTCAGGCGTCGTAAGAAGGTTTAAAACGATCGACATGATGCGTGTTGCAAATAGGCCTATTTGTATCAGTGTTTTTAAATGCTAACTTGTTTATTTGGCTAAAAACATTTGCTTAAAAATAAGTATTATTTACAGAGTTACAAGATGGCCGCTGCATTCAAATGATTATTATGAGATTTACAATAACTTTGAGTTTACAAATCAGTATTACTGAGTCTCTTAATAGCAATGCAATGCCCCATAATAACAGTAATCTGCGAAGTCCTTTTGTGATTTATTTTTAAATTAAGGGCTGTAAAGTTGGCTGTAAAAGTTGGATGTTTCAGCCATTGTAATTTCTGCTGTTTATAGCCTTATGTTTCACGGAATTTGCTCAAACCCATGACATCTCTCCATCATTCATTGATGTTTCTGGACATTTGTGAGGGATTATGTCTCAAAGCATCAACAGCTTTCTATTGATGTTTTTTGTTGTTATGGGGGCGAAATGCAGTAGCCTACTTGCAGATTTATTTTTGTATGGACTAGATAATTTGTCATTCTGAATCTGAATAACCAAAATAATGTTTGATTTTGAATTACAATCACAATCAAAAAATTGTTCTGGTGTGTCCCTGAAGAAGCACACCTTTTCTCAGTTCTTGCTCTGTGATGTCATCTAGTGACGAGATGTGGTAACTGTGGCGAAATCAGTGTCTGTGTTTGGGTCTTCTCTGCATGTGATCTGGCTGACTCAAGACGTCTATTGTTGCCTATTATGTTTAACCAAAGTGTGCCTACAATGAGCAAGTAATCGACAAATGCCGTTTTGGAATGGTTTATGCATTGGGTGTAATTTTAATGGTATTTGCTACTCTTGCTCTACGATATTTTATATTTCTCTGCTCTTAGAAATTGACCTTGCACTGAAATTGTGTAACGTCCTCGTAAAAATGTCTTTCTTTCTTTCTTTCTTTCTTTCTTTCTTTCTTTCTTTCTTTCTTTCTTTCTTTCTTTCTTTCTTTCTTTCTTTCTTTATGTGAGTGGATCAATCGTGTGGTTTAGGCTCCTAATAATACAATACTAGCCTATATCATTTTAAAAAATAAAGTTTTGAAGGCCGACCCTGTCAGAGGGTGAGGAAAAACTTAAATCATATCTATAATTTACTTATTCAGACATCTAATTAATCTAAATAAAACGACAAAAGAATCGCTGCAGTCTTAAGAATATACGAGAATGTCCCATCCTCCTTCCAAGGGATAAACTCACAACGATAACGTCATCAAGTAGCCTACTTACAGCAGCCTATCGATATTCAATAATACCTCTAAAGATCAATTTTTATTAATTTACAAAACAGAATAGTGATTAATGGTTAGCTTTTCTGAGAGGTTTCCTTTCGCATTAACTAAAGGCTTAAGCCACTTTATTATTTCAATATTACAATTCAAAGAATGTTCAACTTATTAATTTGTTTTAAATACATTTTTATATTTTAAGGATATTATAGACATTACCATTTTCAAATAAAATGCAAACCGGTCCTGCAATTGTGTTATAGGCTATAACTCTGACGTTGTCTATTTTAAACAAGACGACAACAAAGAACGGCATTGGGCTGGATTGAATTTAAAATGGAAGTGTTAGGTGTAGCCTATTTTTTAAACGTGGATTGTTGAGTTTGTATTTTCTTCTATTTACCATTGATGCTTGGTTTTTATTGATATAGGAAATTTGCTTGGTTGTATGTCCGCTGTGGCTACATAATTTTTTGCTGAAGCAGGTTTTCATGTTGTGTTCACTAAATATGTTGCACACCTGCATGGAGAAAATTACACAATATTTCGATATGCAACGTGAAAGCCATTCTGTACGGTAAACTATATACAGGCTATAGATAGATAGATAGATAGATAGATAGATAGATGGATAGATAGATAGATAGATAGATAGATAGATAGATAGATAGATAGATAGATAGATAGATAGATAGATAGATAGATAGATAGATTTGAATTATTTGGAAGGCCTATATTGAAAATGCGCCCAAGTTACAGTCTTTCTAAAACGAGCATAATCACTCTTCATAAATTAGCGTAAAGAAGTCAAGTTGTGTCTGTGTCTAATCTATACTGGGTTGTTTTTTTGTTTTGTTTTTATAGCAAGAGTATGTGTAAATAGCAATACGGTATTATTAGGCTAAAGAGGGTAAAGGTCAGTACAAGTTTGTGTTAGAGAGTGAGAGTCCGTCTGTATGTCTCTGAAATTCTCTCGTGCACCTGAATTAAGCCATGGTGTCTTTTGAACCCAAAATTTTGAGCATTTTAGACCTACATTTAGTTAACTAAGACAGTCGAAATGAAAATGACGTGCAGTTGCACACATATTTGAGGCGTGCTGAATATTTCGTTAAAAAATAGAAAATGTGGCGGGGAAATTAATTATTAACCTCATATTCCTATAAAGTAATTGTTTATTGATATTATCGCATTTTAGATTTAATTTTTTTGTTCTTTATTTTTTGCGGTAAACGGAGAAAAACACTTGCATCTGAGTGTTTTGATATGCCCTGGGGATTCCATTCTGTTCAACAAGAGGGCCCCCACCACACGTTATCCTGTTGTCAGAAGTGCTCAGGATTGGCCAGGCACTGATCAGCTGGTCCGTTTCCCCGCGGTCTCAGATTGGCACCTCGCCACCCCCCTTCGGCTAAAACCAAATCTCAGATAAAGTAATGGCAAAAACCACTTGGACTATAAAACACAACAAATCATAACACTCGGACAATAACACTGGCCACCCCATGAGTTCCTATTTCGTCAACTCAACTTTTCCCGTGTCCCTACCCGGAGGACAGGAGTCTTTCTTGGGTCAGATACCGTTATATTCCTCTGGATATACAGATCCTTTAAGACATTATCCAAGCGCTACGTTCGGAGCTACCAATGTCCAGGACAAGGTTTACACCTCCTCGTATTACCAGCAAGCTGGGGGCGTTTTTGGACGAAGCGGATCCACCAGTGCTTGTGACTACACAACACCGAACATTTACCGAACCGCTGACCGCTCGTGCGCTATCGGAGGTCTGGAAGACTCGCTGGTCCTAACTCAGGACCAGTGCAAGACGGACTGCTCTGAACAGGCTACAGAGAGATATTTTAACAGTGAAGACAAACCGTGTACCCCGGTTTACCCGTGGATGCAGAGGATGAACTCGTGTAATGGTAAGACACGTTTGCATGGCAAAGAATGCCAAACTACGTTCCACTACGACTCTATGTCAACATATAAAAGAAGAGATTGCACAGAATCTTTAGAGAAAGTTATACCCAGGTAAAATAAATTGCTTACGGATGCAGTAAAGCTGCATCCTGAATAGCCTATTGCGGATTTTAGTAACCGTGAAGTATTAGCGCGTAAAGTCTTCCACATTTTATTAGGTTATCTATTAGAGTAAGATACATTCAACTGAACAACTTTATATATATATATGAACGTATAGGCTAGATAAAATACAGATGTCAAATCTGCTGCAGTAATAACAGTCTTCGTAATAAGGATAATGGTGACGATTGAAACAGTGTTCTTTTATTATTGCACTGTTTGTATGTTTACTGAATGTTGACCTATGTCTTTCTTTCACCTTTTTGACAGGAATGCCTGGAAGCACTGGCCGCAGGGGTCGTCAAACCTACACTCGGTTTCAGACTCTTGAACTGGAAAAGGAGTTCCACTTTAACAGATATTTGACCAGAAGGAGAAGAATTGAAATATCGCACGCGCTCTGTTTGACGGAACGTCAGATAAAGATATGGTTCCAAAACCGTAGAATGAAATGGAAAAAGGAGAATAAAGTGATGAACTCCGCAAAGGGCAGCGAAGAGGAGGATGGTGGAAAGGCGGGGTAAATGTTAAAAGCAGCTTATGACGAAGCCCTGGGAACATTGTACATAACATGTAGCCTGTAGTTTGAACTAATAAGTACTGGTCTGTCCAACAAGAAAAAAAACTACCTAATAAGTTTTATGTTTCCCTAATAAGCTTCAAGAGAGACTTTCTTTTTTCCATACAAAAACATGCGTCTAAATCACCTCTGTAAAGACGGTAAAAGATATGGGAAGTGCTTTTACTACTACTACTATATATTTTGCGGTATTTGGCCTATCAAAACTAATAAGACAAATGTTTTCTTGTTGTTTGAATGTTTGAACATTCTAATGCCTATAATTTGAAAGAAATCATAATTCAATGCGTAAAACAGCGGGATTAATGGTCTTACATTGAATATGGGGTTCAATGTTGTGTGCTAGAAGAAGAAGAAAATGGGACATTTTGATGCTTAATTTATTGGGTAGTCACTTTTGTGTATGTATGTGTATGTGAATGCACTAAGAATAACACGTTATTATAGCCTACTTTGTTAGCAATGTCATTTTGTCAATAAAATGATTGTTTAACAATTACTGTGGTTTATCCTTCTTTATTTGTATGGGCAAATGAGCCAGATACATTTTATTATCGTCTTTGTGTTATACAATATTTTATCTGATATATACATCTGCTAGGCCTATATGTATGCCTATATGTATATATATATTATTATTATTATTATTAGGCTATAGCCTATATATATTTTAATTCCCAACTCCTTACTGCCTCGTGAAGCTGTGCTGGTCAAACGGGCCAATTTGAAATAGGAATCTGGCCTATTTTTTATTTATTCATTTTTATTTATTTTGTAGATCTAAGCTATGTCTTAGTTTAACGATCAAAAACTAGGCTGACCAACCAATGTTAAGAAGCCACCTATGCAGTTTGGTAGCCTATGGAATATGAATAAAGTCGCTGAAACAGCCAAGATTGCTTTGAGAGTCTAAAACTAAAAAAAGAAAAAGAGAAATATTCACACTTTGCCTCAATTTAGCTTACATTTATTTGTAAATACGACTTAGTGTTAGTGTTCCAATAGGAATAGTGTTACAAAATTATGCAGCAAAAGGCTTTCCGAAATGGGCAGGTGTTGGGTTATGTTACAGTTCTTCCAGTAGGTGACGCCCTCCGCTAACGTGGGATGTGGCGCTCGACGGGGAGGCACCATTGAGTTGAACCTAACGATCATCATTTCGTCATCATTTGTAACCATAGAGCATGAATTACCTCTTGAAGTCATCAGAGAGAATTTACGACTGGTCAACAAAGGCACGTGATGCCCTAACGCTCTCCCATATTTGGCCGCATACATGGCAAAAACGAAGTACAGTGCATTGCTATAATTCATTATTACATCATAAATTGTGCGGCGCTGGATTTTAACGACCAAGATCTACAAATTAAGACATTTTAAAACATCCAAATGAGCTCTTATTTTCTAAACTCGTTCTCAGGGCGCTATCCAAATGGGTCTGACTATCAGTTACTAAATTATGGTACTAACGGCGCTATGAACGCTTCTTACAGGGACTCCACCAGCATGCATTCCGGGTCTTTCGGTTACAACTACAATGGAATAGACCTTAGTGTAAATCGACCCAACAATGGCCATTTCGGGGAAGTTGGAGATAATTCTCGCTCTTTCCAAAATCCGAGTCAGGAGACCCGGTACAGACAGTCGAGCTGCTCGCTCTCGTCTCCAGATCCCCTGTCTTGTGCCACCAGCGAGACTCTGGAACTGAAGGGTTCATCTCCTCCATCTGATCAGAGCACACCAACCGGCAACAGCAGACTCACCAACAGCAACAATCTCACCAGCAACAATAGCACACATTTTGCGGACACAGACGAGACCAATGTCTCATCCGAGACCGAGGAAGGAGCACAGACCACCAGCACCACACGTACGCAGAAGCAAGAATCTGTGGCGACCTCGACTACAACACCCAACGACGGTCAAACTCCACAGATATTCCCATGGATGAGGAAGCTGCACATTAACCATGGTATACACATCTCCTTTTTTATTTAGGCATTATAGAATGAACATGTTAAAGCCTTATTTGGATGATAACATATTATTAATGAAGTTGAATTATACGTGGATTAAATGCATGTTTTTTTTTATTCGTTTAGAACTAATGTTTGTCGTACAAAAAATAATAATCCTCCGACGAACCATTGATTTCACCTAAGTATAGGTTAAATAGAAAATAACCACTCTATATGGGGGGTGACTGCATGTAAAATTATTGCATGTGTGCTGCAATAAAGCCATAAAATGCAATGACTACTTAACTACACATCGCCCTACTCTAATCAGCCAGTAGTCCAACATCCAAAATGTAACGGACATTTAAATCCATTTCCGTTTGATGGCTTGGTGATGTTTGCTTATTATCTCTTTGCCCTTGCTTATGCCAGATATGACTGGACCTGATGGGAAACGGGCTCGAACAGCTTACACTCGCTACCAGACGCTCGAGCTGGAGAAAGAGTTCCATTTCAATAGATATCTAACACGCAGGAGGAGAATAGAGATAGCTCACGCTCTCTGCCTCTCAGAGAGGCAAATCAAAATCTGGTTCCAAAATCGCAGGATGAAATGGAAGAAGGACAATAAACTGAAAAGCATGAGTCTGGCTACGGCGGGGAGCGCATTTCAAAATTGAGCAAATCACGTCACATTAATTGGAAAATTCGACTACTGTTACAGCGCTGCACCTTTCAGCTTGTTGGTATCACCTGACGACGTGTGATTTCCCCCGTGCAACTCAAAAATTGTCAGCTCTTGAATATTGTTATCACATATGCTAAACTAGTTACAATTGCCATAAAATGAGTGTGAATGTAAGGTTTGTCAAGTTTATACATTCGTGGAGGAAAGCATGTTCCATGTGAGCTATTCGTGCAACGTATTCTAGACCTGTTACAAGAATTATGTACAGTACCTACAACTCGCACTACCTGTCTATCTTAAGTGATAGTGTAAAAAAAAAGAAAATAAACTTTTGTTGTATCCTTGAACTTGTATTGAAACGTCATGTATTATTTACGCAACATGCTATATTCTTGTTATGTGCCGGGCTTTTTGATTTCTCTTATAGATGATACCTGCATCGCGAGACAAATACTCTTTTCGCACTTACATTTGTGTACGTATAGGCTGCAGCACAAGATTACTTTGGGCTCGTAAGATGTCCATGAAGAATGTCTTTATACAGTAGTGACCAATGTTATTTGTAGTGCACAACGTGAGTTATGAACGTTCTGTGTTAAAAGTTGGAGAAAAAATGTTTTGTTATTGAAATGTTGATGGTATTTGCCAATTTTTTGTATTTGTGTCTGAACTGAAAATGAGTTGATCCAAAAAGAAAAATAAAGTTTTCTCTCAGTCACACATGGAAGTCTCTTTTTGTCTAGGCCTGTTTGGTTAGTGATCCCAACGTTGGACAATTCATTACATGGGACACTAGTCTTATTTCACCCACCAGTTCATCACCTGATATTTTGCACTTTAAATATTAAATTTCTCTTAAATATTTAAAATTTAACAGGTCATCTTAAATTAAGCCATATGTTACTGTTAATGTGTTCTGTTGCATATAAAACAATAGTCCATTCAGTTTTTTTCTGCGCTCTGCGAGCAAACTTTGCATATCGGTAAAGAATATGACTTATAAAATGGCAATACTCAAACTCAGCACTTATGTGTCACAGCACAACAACTCAACCCCTTAACTTATTAACTATTCTATATGCATTATTTGGTTGGAAAAACAGCAGACAAATCATCCACCTGACTATTTTCTTCTGAAGTCCAGTCCATAACACCAACATGTAGCTCTAAAAAAGTCACGTGAGGTCCATAAAGTTAGTTTTATGGTTTTAGGGGGTTTGACAATGTGCTACATAATTCACATTCTTGAATGTAACTGACTGTTTAACTGCTTCAGCGGGATTCTAAAGGTTGTGGGCAGCATGCGGAGTCTTCTCAAACTGGACAGTCCTTATATCCCATGCTGAGGCTGTCAACAATGATTTTCATAATATTTCTGCTGGATGTGAAACGATGTCTTCTCTGTAGTTCTAAAGTAAGTCTATTTCTTGGCTACAGATGTTCATTCTTTTAATTAATTGTTTTTAAAGGATCGCGAATTTTAGCCAATTTACAATTTATTTTAAGGCTTTATAAATGTCAGAGAATGCAAACTTGTTTACATATTATTTAATGATAAAATACATTTGTAAAACACGGTGGATTTTGACTCGGTCAAAAAAAAGGTCATTAACCTTATGTGTGTGGCTGAATGCATAATAAGTTAAAATTTGTATTTGCAAAGCTGTTTATTTTGCGTGGGTTATGGAATATATTTTATCCTTATATTTTCAGTAATACTTGAAGAAATAAATCTAAAAATTCTTTCACTTTTACAACATTTTAAAAAATCTACTTCACAACAAGATTACAAAAATTTGGAATAGTGACATTTTATGGTTAAACATATATTAAGTTCACATGGTAGCCTGTGTTGTTTAGTCGGTATTCTATTCCATGGTAAATTGTGTGATTAATCAGGCAAAGATCAATCTGAAAAAAATGTTATTTTTTTGTTTTACCCTCTTTTGTGTATTGCACATAATTTTTTGTCTGGGCTTTTGAAATTGGTGCAACATTTTGGAGGTGAGGTTTGAAGCGCGCGCGCGCGTGTGTGTGTGTGTGTGTGTGTGTGTGTGTGTGTGTGTGTGTGTGTGTGTGTGTGTGTGCGTGTGTGCGTGTGTGTGTGTTTTAAAGATACTAGAATGGATGTAAGGATGTAACTATTTTCTCGTGATAGAAACGGTTCTTCGATTCATAACTATTAAAGTCCCATTTTACCCCTATAATGTGTTTTGCATATTGATAGGGGTAATCTGGGCGCTGTTCTCATCAATTATTCATTGGGAAGGGATCACTCCGAGGTCAGGAGACAAGAGTGGCACACATGCCTTATACGAGAGAAGCACAAGGTCCATGCCAAACTGACTAGATGGTAATCTTTCGCAGTTTTGGAATACATTTTCACTCGACAGTCAGTTCGGTCTAATTCTCTTAATTCTCATTTTTGTACTGAAACGAAATTGTTGAGAGGGACAGACACAGTTGTACGAGCAAGTAAATTGAGTAGCCTATAGTCGACGCAACGCTAAACAGATTAAATTATTTTGAAAGTTCTGTTATTATGAATTTTGTTCTGCTTGATTCATAAATAAAAGCAATGTCTATTAACGTTAATTTTGTTGCTATTTAGATTGATGTAATGTTGCTTAATCACCAGCAGGGCCCGCCTCACACCGAGCACCTGGTTTACTCATTCTGCATAGCGGGACATTATGATGCTTTCAATTTTTACATTTTTTCTTCATGAAAACAAAATTAGGCTATGTTTAGGGATTAAAAAAAAAAAAAAAAAAAACAAACTCGTAGACCACGAAAAATGTAAAGCTTTTTCAATGTGGCATCTTACATTTTTCTTTTGTTGTTTTTTGGTGTGGGACCCGTCTAAACAAAATAGCTCATTAAATAAACTATGAGGAAGGGTGTAATCATAAAGCAATGGGACCTAGTGAGAAAAAAACGCTTTCTGGTAGAAATAGTAAATGTGGAAATTTCCAAATATCACAGCTAGAATATCATTTAAAAAATAAAGAAAACATACTGTGCTTGGCATGATGAAGGATCAGAGTTCATGCTGAGGTCACTCATCCAGCTTATATTCTGGGATGGCACCATTCTCAGCTTTTGTGGCAATGGCAAAAACATAAATAAAAATTGAGAGCAGTAACTATAAAACTCAGATAAATTATTGTAGGCTATAGGCTAAATTAACATATAGCCTATATTTATATGCGAAGTTATAAAAGTTGAATTGAATCAAAATAATAATTCTTGGGGAATGTTTAATCAGCGGTCTGTTTGTACTCGGTACGATAACACGTTCAGGAAAGCACTAATCGAAAGTGTGCAGCAGCAGGATTGCCTAATGAAGTTGATAAACGATATTTCGCTTAAGGTTATCTTGAATTTTTCATCTTTAATCGATCGTTATGCGCCCAAAAGGTTCTGCGATGTCTTCAATGAAGCTGTTGGATGGCTAGTCCTGCACAGACACACGAAATGAAAGTCCGAGAGAAAAAAAACATGCTTAATACGTAAAATTGTACAAATGGATTTACAATATGAAATGTACTGGAGGCAAAGAAAATGTAGAGACATCGAGAAACAAGATGGGGACCACCATTTGTGCAAAAGAGTGAGGCACATAGTAAGTTTACTTATCTCTTTATGATGAGGGTTTCATCCAATTAAGCAATGAATCAGATTTGCGTGATAGTTGCTTTTATTTTTTGCAAGCTGTTATAGCTTTTAATATAGCCTAACTAGTAGGCTATGTTTGATTAGTATTTGATTAGACTTATTGAGGTATAAGGGAAAGTAAATAGAAAGTAACTAAAAATAACTAATAATGCACATGATAAAATGGGTGCAAATCTGAAAGTTATCTGTGCTCAAATGACAGTTGTTGTTGTCTTCTACAAATTCACAATAAAGGGGTAACATTTGGCCTGGCAGAAAAGTTTAACAAATGCCGATGATGCTGTCATCTATATATACCCTGTAGATCCGAATTTGTGTGAATAGAGAGTCGCAAATTCGTGTCTTGGGGAATATGTAGTTGACATAAACACGACGCCATCGTGGAATTGTGGATAGCCTAAACCTTTTTTGTCCCCGGCATACAGCCTATTTTTGAATTTATTAATTTATTTGTGTGTGTGTGTGTGTGTGTGTGTGTGTGTGTGTGTGTGTGTGTGTGTGTGTGTGTGTGTGTGTGTGTGTGTGTGTGTGTGTGTGTGTGTGTGTGTGTGTGTGTGTGTGTGTGTGTGTGTGTGTGTTATTATTAGAGACATGCTTAAAAAAAATCCTAAACATGATGCGAAGGTTTTGAAAGTTAGACACCTGATGGCGCTACATCATTTGTCATATGGAGACAAATGCGGCCTGCGAGAACGTGAGGAATTTTTCACCATTTATTCCTTTTTTAAACACCCTGAAGGATCATTCATGTGTTTTTGGTTTTTAACCTTTTTCGCAATCTAAAACTGTCTAAAAAAATTTGTTCCATGTTCTCAAAGACAGACAATGCTATTTTTCAGATATCAAGCAAAAAAGCTGAATCCATCAACGCACATATTAGGCTCATAAAATGTAGGCTATAAAACAATTATAAAGACTATCAATTTACATAAGAATAATAGAATAATCGAAATTGTAAAATCAGGATATTACAAACTGTGTTACTCAATGTCTCATTATGCTAATTAAACCTGATTTTACTTTCCTTTATTTTTATAGCAACAAGTGTATTCCAATGAGGCTGCGTGTGACCCTGGACACGTTTTCCATGCTATTCATCAAATGGACAGTCTGCAGTGCAGACAATTGAGAAGAAGGAACATGACAAGAAACTGGTAGCCTAATTTTTACACCATGAATACTGCCAGATCAGCTGGATTTATATTTGCTTTTAGATTACTTAATGTATGAATAATGAGGAAGTCAGAGCCAATCCATAGTGTTGTGTGTAGGCTATTTTTGTTATGAGATCGGGTTGAATAGACCTCTGTCTCTCGTTGATATAAAGAGTAGCTAATTCACGGTGAAGAGTAAAGAGGTGGATTAAGTAAAAGTGAAAAGATACTGGTTCCACGTCCCTTGTTTGCCAGTCACGTGATTCATTAAATTTTTAATGAAGAGGCTGCAGAGCAGAAAGGCAGCGCAGCCAATTCGTCAAGACTGGCTTATTGCCGAGCTAACGGCTAACTTGAGTGAGTTTGGGACAAATTTCTTTGGGCTTTTCCCTCGCAAGAAGCTATCCTCATTGCTGTGAACAGTCAAGGGAGAATGTTGGATCAACCGCACAGCATAAGCACCACACATTGTGAGTAAGCCTTTAGATCTAAAGCTAATATGCAACTGTAGTTCCGCAGACTTGAAGAGAACATGTAAAGGCCAATACTAAGATGCATATTTTTTCCACTGCTCTCGGAAAAAAACAATAATCCGTTCATTTAAATATAATCGTATGAAAACACTACCCTGTTGAACCAACCCGATAAAATGCATGTACCTCGTGTCACATAGGCTATTTGTTTACTAGCGAAAAATTTGTTACCGAATAGATTGTTTCATGTAACATTTTCCTCTTTATTACGCATACGTTTATTCTTAAAATGTAGGCATATGTGTATGAATTATTTTTTCCCCCTGGATTTTAGCAGGATTTTGTACAGCCTTATGAAATAAGATATACAATTGTAACAGACTATGCCCATAATATTTTGCCTAAGTTTATCTCGATGATTGATGTAATGAAGTGGCCGATATATAAAGTATTGTGTTGTAGGCTGGGTTAAGGACTGGTAATATCAATAAAATTGGTAAGGTTAGATTGTTAAGGCCTTGGTTCGTCTTATGGTGACTATCAGTTTTGGCCGTCTATGACGAATATTCCCGTGAGATCGGGTTGGACGAATCCACTTTTACAATGACATGAGCAAAGCAATGGAACACTAGAGATCAACTTGAGAGATCAAAGGCCCTCTGACCTTTGGGGAATTGATCGCAGAACCATCCAAAGACAGCGGCACTCTCTCATCTTCAACATCACTAATTACAATATCATGCACGAATAATTCGAAACAGATGTTCGCTTTACAAGCGTTTACAGCCATTTTATGGTAAAGATGTTCGCTGACATATTGGGGTATCTAAAATTGTTTTGATGGTGCAAGCGTCAGATTTATTTGTGTGCTTTCAGAAATATGACTCGTTATTCTACTCCAGAGAAAACGTATTTTCATTTTCCTTCGTCATAACCAATGATATATGGGTTGGTTGTTAAGCCTAATTGTATTTTGTAATTTAGCTTCTGAAAAACTTACACGTGCTAAATTCCCAGACATTTAATTAATTTTAACTGTCTCCTCAATAAATGCCCTAAACGTTTGTTTATCTCACTAACCTACACGGACCACTATCAGCTTATTTAATTGAAAAATAGCACACATCTCTTCATTGGTTTGTGTTCTTGATCGTTTGGTATGTACACCACGTCAATATTGCTTTAGAGCAATATCCTGATCTTGCTTAATTTTTGTTTGTTTCGCAGTTCAATTTATATCGATTGCTAACTCCGAGAGACATCCTTCTTTGCCTCCATCAGCTTTTACATTCAAGACATTTGTAATTCTCTCAGAAGAGGACAATTTCCGTTCAGGATCTTGATGTCGCTTTAGACAGAATATGGATCATTTAACGTATTTTTTTGGTTATGAGGTTTTCTTTCTAAAATGTGTCTGATTAGTGTTGGGTCATTAATTTTACCCGGGTCTTTTGCTCACCCATAGATTTGATACACTCGATCCTTTGGCTTTTATCACTTAGGCTATAGGTAAGCATTTATTGCATTTCTATCGTCATATCATGGAGAGGAACATTTGTATTTATACATATATATAAATAAGACATGACTCATATTCAGTGACCCTTACAGCAGGACTTGGGAGTATACCTGGAAACAGTATTGTTTTCAAGGATTTAATATAGGCTATGTAATAGCAAATATTTCTGTGATTTGTGACTCTCTGCGAAATCAAGCTGCTGAAGAATAAGCTCACAGTTTGTGAATGGCGGAGGATCTGTCTGGGTGATTAATAGCCCTAGTATTTGGCAAAGGTTCAAGACGAGTTCACTGGGCTTTGTGCGTTGTTTTAGACCACTGAAACAGACCCTTCCCATTGTTTTTTTTCCAACTAGTCTCTTTCTTCGTTATTTAGTAATGTTTTTATCATTCTAGTCACGATTAAGAATACATATATTTAGTCATTTCAAAGAGCCACCATCTTCTTATTTTACATGCTTCAGATTTTATTTTCCATGTCACCACAACCGTTTGATTTAAGTAATTTTCAATTGAGATCTTGTTGTAGCCTACTTACATTCGAGATAATTAATTCAAGAGCGTTATTATTTTGATGCTCATGATTAACGATTTTTCAAACGTTGTTTTTCTGTTTGAATTACCTTCCTTGTTCTCATAGAAAAAGACAGAAGATGTTATGCAGCAATACAACGATCAGACGTCTATAGAACGTAGGCTAATGGGTGTAATAAAACAAAGAGCACTTTTTTTTTTAGTTTTTCATAAAACTTTTAATTGTTCCGCTACCAATATGCTATATTTTCTCAAATCTGTAGAATTATTTCGACACCCTGATTTTACCTCGGTATAGGCTACATGTATATATAACAAAAAAAATGAAAAAAAAAGCAATTTAAAGGAAAATAATTTCTCAAATATCTTTAAATGCATTTTTTTAGCACATGAAGGCTGTTTCATATTTTTTAATGCAATTGTTCGTAGGCGACATGTATTTAACCAATTTCTTTGGCACAGTGTCAGCTAATTTTTTTCCAAATACATTATTTAATTTATTCTGAGCTTGTGATTTGTTCACATTGCACAACAAGGCGCATTTTTAAAGCAGCTATATGAAGGGGGAAAGACTATTGTTATGTGTTTTTGTCAGCAGCACAGTGATATTCTGGTTTCTGGCAGTGCATGCTCCGCGAAATAAACACTATTCATATCTTTTTGTCCTTTTAGTTGCGATGATGGATTCATGTTCCCTGACTCACACCGTGTTGCTCTGACCCTGCAGGTCATCTTCCAGCGGGCCTCCGGAATCATACTGTCACATGACACGAGAGGCCAGAGTTTTTCCTAAACCCCCTGAAAGGACCGTAACTGATGAAAGCAGTCCAGAAAATGCAGATAACTAACAACAATAACGCCTGTCTCACAACGTCGCGGAATTATTTGCTACAATGTCGTTGTGCATTTGAACGTAATGACAAAATTCATCACAACATTGGGTAAGAGACCGCTAAAGACGAACTTGCACAGTGAGATGGAATACAGAACAAGATAAAGAGGACGTTAAAACGAGAGAGAGAGAGAAAAAAAGATGTTGTAGTTACACCATCCTCAATCAAGACAGTGACACGTTAGTGTTCCTTCCTGCAAACTATACCGGAGGTAACTTTAGGAATCAACAAGTTCTAACTGCATTAGGCTATCAACTCATATTTTCTTGGGTGACAGAACGACAAAGAGGAGCGCGGCATTTGGTGGTGAGTAAATATTACCACAGTTCAGATATCTAAATTAAATTAGGCCTATTATTTACCAGTAACACAAATAATGAGGCAATATTACAATTAGTAGCCTAATAAATGTTAACTAAAATCATAGCCAAGCCTATTTCATAGACAATGTGGGAAAGCTGTGTTCGCTGTTGTTAATTCAAATATTGCCAATGCGAGTTTTATCTAAATAATTGGTTCAAATCCAATGAATATGAATTATATCCTCTTTAACAGCTCAGGAGCGACAAGAAAATCCCGCTGGGATTCATTGCCTCAAAAAGAGCACGCACTGCAATACAAGTGACCAGCTGTAGAGCCTGAAGTTCCTCTTCAACCCGTATTTGTGCTGGCGCAGACGTGTGGAAATGCCCAGTTTACTCAAACCATACTGAGAGGAAAATAATAGTCTGGTTTAAAAACTGGAGGATTAGGCAAAGTATACTATAGCTGGACATCTCTGATCAACAGCCGATCTCCGCCGTCTTGAGTGAAACATGCGAGATATTCATTTATTCATGGCATCTACAGTGCCCCAGGTAAAAGGTCCTTTCGCAAACATGGCTGGGTGTGCTTATCCAGTCTATATACATTAATGGGTAGCATTCTCTGGACAACCACAAAACTGTCATGTTCCCCAGAGCGTAGCCTAATGTCCCCCTTCAAATGATTAAATGCCAGTTTTATATAGGCTAATATTTCCAAAATTAATTTTTAATGGTAAATAAGTATTATAGTAATGTAATTGGTTGATTTAATAACGTCATTGTAGCCTAATAATGAAAATGATTGTGTGAAAATGAAAAGCTCTGTGAATTTGATATTTTAGTGACTGTTATTTATCATTTATTTTGGCCTATTGCTTCTGATGGGCTCAATTCAAGGTCCACGATGTTCATTTGAAAACAAGATTATCATCAGAGTTTATCTGGGACAATTTAGGCTACAACTCTTAGCCTATTAATCAATTTGGAAATTGTTTGTCACTTGCACACAAAAATTATGTTTTGGGTTTCACTAATCGAAATAGCATAGATCTTATCTTTTGCTTTTAATCAACCAAGGGCACATTTCACGATCTCCCTCTGCTCAAATAGCAAAATATTCTAGCATTTTATAAAACCTTACTTTAATGGGAGATTATATTGAACGATTGAATGATGACTTAAAATTAGCTTAACTTGACTTAAGAAACTCTTTAGGGAAAAAACACACACAAAGGCAGACTTCGATCAAGTCAATGGTCTACGTAGGCTATGGGTATGATGAGTTTTTAGGGCCTATTTATAGTTTTCAACACAACTTCAGTTGTCCTCGCTGTCACGAATACAATAAATACTGTTATAATCGCTGTACTCGCTTTAATTCACATTAGATCTACATTGGCAGTTTATCAGATTGATGGGTGCATTCGATTGATGTGTTTGTCATGTAAATACGAATCGTTTGATGGACACCTGCAACGCCCAGAGTTCTACCGCAGGTCGCACACCATTGGTGCAAAATTAGTCACATGATCTGTCACTTAACTGATATGAGCTCGGATAGAACTTTGTGTGGTTTGACGTACTGCTTCGAGGTTGTAGGGGCACTGGGACCACACATCAGCGTATATTGACCCTTCTTAATCAATTTTGCTTGGTCAGTCAACAATGAATTCCTACTTAGATTATACGATTTATAACCGTGGTGCTAACACTTACAGTTCGAAAGTTGGTTGTTTTTCTATGGAACAAGAATACTTAGCAAGTGCTTGTGCAAGTAGTACAAATAGTTTCATTCCCGAGGGACGGCCAGTCGGAGGAAACACTTTTACACCAGCATCGCACGAAGCTCATGGCACAACTTATGCACAGCAGCCATACCACATCAATATGGATATGGGGAAAACTGGACACACCAATTTCTGCAAGCAAACCCGACCTCCTATCTCGGACTATGGACATCAGCACGTTCTCACTCAAACAGATGACCACATGCGCCTTCAGTCCCCTGCTTTTTCTGTCGTGAATATGGGATCCAACGGAACATACAGTGACTCGAACTGCAGGCCTGGCTCGGTCTCTGCAAGCCATTATCAGTCATTTCCTTACGGAGAACACGAACCACACAGCTATGGTTCGTTCAAGTACCAGGTCTCCCCTGACAGTGACAGCGACTCTAAGACGAACATCACACAAGCGCCAACGTTTGACTGGATGAAAGTCAAGAGGAACCCCCCTAAAACAGGTGAGTGTAGGGTACAGTGGCCATTACATTAATTAAGGCTTTGTCATATTAAAATGTTGTCAGATTATGTTTCTAATCTTATCTTTTTTATTCATAATTTTGTCTTAAGTCGCCGAATATGGGATCCACGGCCAGCAGAACATAATACGCACCAATTTTACCACCAAGCAGCTCACCGAACTTGAGAAGGAGTTTCACTTCAACAAGTACCTGACCAGGGCTCGCAGAGTGGAGGTGGCAGCAACCCTCGAACTGAACGAAACGCAGGTTAAAATTTGGTTTCAGAATCGCAGAATGAAACAAAAGAAGCGCGAGAAGGAAGGAACGGTCCCAATAATTAAACGAGCGACTCTTTGCATTTCTGGTCAAAGCGCAGACAACTCAAACAGCTCATCCCCGGCTGCTTCGCCTACCTCAGACACTTCCACAACTATTTGATTCTTACGAGCATTTGTGGCAAACGAACTTCTGTTTCATCACTGTGCTGTGGAGAACGACCTAACTTATTCTGCTATCCTAGACAAAGCATTGTGCTAGTGTGTGCAAGTGTGTTTTAAAGCAATCAATTTTGCTGCATTAGAGCTACTGAATTCATGGTTTAACAGGGTACATGCTTAATACTCAAAAGTAAGACTTTTAAATGTTTTTTTTTCTGCCATCGGTTGATATCTTATTTTGCACTACATATTCATTCCTCTGTGGAAAGAGATAATTTTTTTTTGAAAAGACTGACATGTTCATGTATTTAGAAAACAACCTGGCCTGTGACATTGTGATAAATAAATATTTTATTTTTCTGAAATATGTTTGATTTATATTTACATCCAATTTAAATCAATTTATTGATTTTCTTTTAATTAAAAGGCTTTTCGTGATGTTGGTAAGATTGTGTCCTTTGTCCAAGGATGTTGCAATACAATGAGACCTAATTTAAATTAGTGTTGCTCTAGTCTGTATAGTTTGACAAGAGGAATGTTGCATTACACACCGGGTGGCTTCCTATGACCTTTTCACCTTTTTGTGCCTCCAAGCTCTCTAAACATGTAAACACTCCTTGGTGCTCAGAATAACACTCAATGTCTAGATTTGAGGTTTCAATCCTACTTGGCACAGCGCAACAATATGGCAGGTAAAGAAATAGGACTTGTAGCTGAGTAAGTCCCTTTCTAACTCCAAGTCATTATGATAATTCATAAGGCCCTTTTCATCGTATTTGAACAATCTCCAACAAAGCCAGAAAGAAGAGTGATTTATAATGGCCTGGTTTCACAGACAGGGTTTAGATTAAGTCAGGATAAGGCCTTAGTTCAATTTAATTTAAGTAGCTTTTATAACTGTGCCTTCGAGAAAAACATCACTGTTGTGCATCTTGAGGCAAAACAATGGCATTAACATTTTAAGATATCTCAGTGCAAAACATCTCAAACATGCATTTTTGTCTGGCACTAGCTTAAGCCTTGTCTGTCAAACCCGGGGGTAGGCCTATGTAATGTACTGGGAAATAAAACAAATTACCTTCGTTTGCATAAACATTTGACTGCAAATCTGTTTCTTTATTTCATTTGATGTTTATTTTTGGAACATCAGCTTTTACCGAGAGGGAGAATCCTGTAACTCTCTAGATACTATCTCCATTAGCCTCAATTCTTCTAAAAAGTTTGCAAAGACTTGACAACCCTGTTTCATTCCCCTGATCATCTGATGGACTGCTCCAATATTTACTCAGGGTGTTGGGTTTGCACAGTATTTGCCCCAGCAGCCACGCACTGTCAGCACCATTTCCACTGACCAGGTTCACTTGGAGTTCAGGCCTAAATTAATTCACAAAAGCCACGGGCCTGTCCAGCAGGGGATGAGAAGGGTGTCTTCCCAAAGGTCAATCAGAGTGTTATATCTCTCCAAAACAAATTATCCACTATAAACTGAAAATCGAATTTAATCTTTAATATAAATATAGACAATAAAATGCATTTTAAATAAATTAATAAATAAAAGCTGGTATTGAGATATGTTCACTGAGCAATTTCACATCAATTCAAAGGTGAAACCCTAACAAAATGGCGAAGTTAAATCCGTTCCAAGTCAGTCCATCCAACTCAAATGACAAAAACTGTTGAGGACTTGATTCTGATTATTTAATTTAATTTAAAATAGTGCATAAATATGTCATAATGGCACAAATGAAGCTAGCATGTGGAAAAGGAAAAACCAAAAATATTAGTCAGTCAGCTATACACGGAAGAAAACAGCAACAATGCAATGTGTGCTTAAAAGTTATTAAATATGTAGTGTTTGTTGCTTGCCCTTTTGGGTTGTGTGGCTCTGGGCTCCTACTGGGTGTCCCATATGTGGGCTTCAGTGGAAGAGCTACAGTGCTGCAGAGACAGATGTTCAGGCAGCCCGGAGGAGGAGGAGGCTGTTTTTCACCAGGTTGTCAGCATGCAGAAAAGGCTCACACTGCAGAATGTGGGGCAAGAGGAGGAATTAGAGGAAGATAAAAGAAGCATCCTCAAACAGTAATAATGCGTAGGGAAGAAATAGGCTATGTTTGGAAAGACATTTAGAGAGAGATGTGTAGCTGAGAAAGAGGCAGTCAGCAGAGGTCATCAAAAAGTCAGTCATTCTGTGTAAAAAAAATAGAATATTAGTTTTATGATTACATCAGGCAAGATTGGCAAATATTTCAAAGAAAGACACACTCTACATACTGATAAATGATGCCACAGTATTGCATATCACTTTGCTGGCAAAATGTTATCCTTTTATGAAAAATAAAAATCTTTGGGGTTGGTAAGATATTTTTTAAAAGACATTTATATATTTTTGGCAAGGATGCATTAAATTGATTAAAAGTAACAGTAAGGCATTTAGAATGTTACAAAATATTTACATTTAAAATAAATGCTGTTTTAAGCTTTCTATTCATCATTCAAATTCTTTAGAAATTTGTATCACAGTTTCCACAAAACTATTAAGCTACAAAACTGTTTTCAACATTGAAAAAATAAGAATGTTTTTAGAGTATCAAATCAGCATTAAAATGATTTCTGAAGGATCATGTGATGCTGAAGACTGGAGCAATGGCGGCTGAATATTCAGCTTTTACATGAATATATTATATTTAAAAAAATATTTTAATTGAAAAAAAAATGGCCTCCAATACTTAATAAAATGCAAAGGGGGGGAAAAAAACAGTGATATAACACATTAAAAATTAAATGACAAAAATCATATTGACAGGTACACCGCCTTTGCTGTCAGGTCACTATTAAGGTGATGTTTAGGGCAGATCTGAAGATTGCTATGTATATACTCTCCCTGCTGGGTGTGCTTGTCAGAAGGTCTTTTACAATTCAAATGCCTGGCTTGACTTCCTGAGTCTTGTTCAAGTCCCTCTGAAGCATGTCACTCTGCTGGGGTGCGTGACCTCAAAGAGATAAAAAGAATACTGTAGTGTATACACTATTCATGGGCTTGAAACAGGGGTCAGGGGGTCATTTTATATGTCTTCTTTTCTTTCACAGACATACAGTCAACAGCTAAGACAGTGGCCACATGCAGATAGCCTCCTCCTCTCGGTGAAAACAGGAAGAACAGGAAGCCTTCCTCTTGTTTTCTCCACACAGACCCATATGACCATCCCCCTCTCGCTCAATCGTATCCATGTCCTCACGAGGCGATTTAATCAGTCCACCGCCTTATTAGCTGAGTAACTGAGAAGGACAAGCTTCCAAGAGCCTGTAGCACACAGGCGGTTCTTGCCAGTGAGCAACCAACAGATATTGGTTTAGGCAGTGTAAAAACAAACGTGCAAGATTTTTTTATAGTATAACACTGATTAGATTGTGAGGTCGAGCGAAGTGAAGTTATTGTACCAACTTAGAAAGGGCAATTTGGAAAGTTGCCAGTTACTCTCAAAACCAACACTATGGGGTTTTTATCATAATTGAAGTGACAAATTTCCTGCATGTGGTTTTGTTTGTAGGGATCATAGAGCTTGGCAAAGTGTAACCAGTGCTCTGTCACTCATATGATTTAGAGAGGAAAGTAGTGCGCGCCAGAGGGAGACAAATGAAAGCTGACAGTTCATTTTATCAGTGACAGATCGTTGATCTCATGGACTGCCTCCCTGGTCTCTCTTGGCAGTGAAGGCGGTGAAGGTTGAATATTAGTGGATACTGATACAACCAACCACCCCCTTCTGAATCCCAAAGGCTTTATATCCAGCAGAATATGAGCAACAGCATGAAGCTACAAAACCAAAGTAGTATCAGATATTAGTAATAAAAATTTACATGATATTATTTTAGGATTAATAGGTTCCCTTTCCACAATTCAATCTCATAGAAACCTTTGTATTTAACAGGAAAAATTACATAAATACAAGCAAAATCAGTCAACTTTTAGTTTAGAGCTTCATGATGGAAATATTGACAGATGATGTTTAAAGGGATAGTTCACCCAACAAAATACTCATCTTTCTCAAAATACTCATTCACACATTTTTATGCTGTTCCATACCTGTATGACTTTATTAAAAGAAAATATTTTGTATAATGTTTTAACAGTTTTTGTCTAAACAATGAAAGTCAATGGGGTCCAAAACATCATTGAACTGATGTTAACAGTGTGGACAATTTTTTTATGTTTCATAGAAAAAAAAAAAGTACATACAGGTTTGGAATGACATGAGGATTATTATTATTATTATTATTATTATTATTATTTTGTTTGGATGAACTATGCCTTTAATTAGCCCCTGGTTTCCCATACAAGGCTTAGTCCCAGACTAAAATTTGAGCTGGTTTAAAATATCTTAAAATATGTCACTGCCATTGTTTTGTCTCAAGATGCACAAATTTTTTTAAGGCATGTTTATAACAGCTACTTAAATGTCCTAATTGAACTAAAACCTAATCTTGGCTTAATCTCTGCCTGTGAAACGGCCTATAGATGTTTTTCTTTTTTCTGAGATGTTATCTACAAAATTAGAATTTTTCAGAGCTATTCATTTCAACAGTAAACTTTCAAATGGTCATAAGCAATTTAGCCATTTGTGTATGAGAACTGAATTCATTCTGCTAAAGAACTACAGTAAAAAACGTTCCTCTAAGCTCACCATAATTGATATGTGGGCGTTGACATAAGCTGATACCTGGAAAAATCCTTTTGACAAACTATCATACTTTCCCCCATCTTCTTTGAAAATATTTATCTCACAGGTCCATACACACCCACACAAACATCTTCTAAGTGCTGCCTGCAAGTGCCTGAAGTGTCTCGTGCATGTGTGTGGAGGTTAATTAGCAGCAATGAGCTGAAACTGAGTTCAAAGGGTCAAACCAGCGACAGAGATGAGCCCAAGGCTTTGAACGGGTAAAAATGTTTTCATACCATTTAACAAGAAACGCATTATAAACCAGTTGATAGTAATTGAATCTCATGATGGAATAAATGACAAACTCTGAAACTCTTCCATTATTGACCCCTGTGTCTCTCGAGGGGTGTGTGACCATGTTGGAGTGTGATTTCTGTCAGGTCGGGGCGGTTGGGGGCTCTCAGATGACAGAGATCTGCCCCTCCCCCAAGTGAAACGCAAATGAAAAGGAATGCAGAGATAAAAAAGCCTGTGTTCCCAGATAAGGGTACAGAAGAAAGGAGTAGGCGAATGCTAAAAGAGCTCTCTTGGGGAGATGAGAGGCGCTGATGTCAGTGTTGGTGGTAGGAGATCATAGCAGGTTCCTCTCATCAGCCAAGGCCTGTGTTTGATACTGGGTCTTTGTCGCTCTTTCAGCTGAGCATTGTTGGGAGGTGTAATCCTGGGCGGATTACAAAGGCAAGATCCTTTCATATGGCTGTGCCCAGCAGGCAGCAGGCAGTGCTCATGCTGGAGTGGAGGGCCACGCTCATTCCTCTATCTACCTTCACAAGGGGCCATATAGCTGCAGGGACAGTGACGAAGGGGTCATTCGGTCATGTCCTCTCCTTGGAATTCTGCTCCCCCTTCTCCATTCAGAAGTTTTTCTTTCATGATCTGCCTCCAGCCTGTACCTGTGCACAATGCCTTACAACCAATAAACGGCAAATACCATAAAATAATGAATATGAGCTCTGATATTTCACTTGAATTAAATCCTCCACAATATTTTTCAGCGATGCAATACAGTAGTGAACAATCGTGTTGAGGTAAACCAATATATAGGAACAACCAATATAATTAATATTTTCACCTGGAGGATGATAAAATGTGTGTGAAAATTTCATAGACTTATACTGAAGGATGATCTCAAGCCATAGTGGGACTAGAAAATCATGCGAGTGGGCTCTTTTAAACTGGCCAGGTGACCATCAAGCAATGCCACAGCAACCACACAGCGACCACACAGCAACCACACAGCAACGCTCTGGAAACAACCCACAACACCCTACCATTATGGCAAGGACTTTTGCATAGGCAATCATCATCTACATTTTCTTCAGAAAATCTAAAGGCTTTTACATTTGTCTGCAAGGTAAGGTGTATGCACAATGTATAAAGGTTCCTGGGGTAAAAGGTTCATTTGAAGGTTCATTGTTCAGTTTCCTAGTAGTTTCACCACTTTGTCAATATGCACTGAAAAAAATAACCATAAAATCATCATATGTAATGATGATTTTGATTAAATTAGATATAATATGTAATCTTTTTTTTTGATCATTGCATAACTAGCAGATAAACAATTCTGAAATTATCGTATATATTAAAAGAACAGATATGTAAAATGGATTACACTAACTTCTCCAATTAAAATGGAGATTAAAAAAAACATGTTCACTAAAGGCAAAACAACATAAGCTCTTATAAAACATTTAAATGGTTATGAAATGCCAAAGTGTTGAAATATACTGGTACAAGTAATTGTCTGGAGTGTCATTATCTTTCCTGCAATTTGAGCCTCACTTTAAGCACTTCATTGCCCAACTGCAAATAATAAATTGCACAGCTTGACTTTACTAAATAAGTTGTTAATATGTTACTCAAAAATATTTTGTCTAAAACATTTGGATATGATTTTCCACTTCCCCAGAGGCTTTTTTTGCCTCAGGTTGGAGAGGAGGGGTGCTTTTACTCCACTTGTGGTAAAAAAAAAAAAAGTTACTTAAAATACTTTACTTAAAATACTTTAATAACAAACTTTTTTATTGCCTTCTTTAATTCTTTTAACATTTCTTCTTACACATATTATGTTGGTCAATAAATACATATAGTAGCCCAAACATAATCAAAATAAATTGGCCTTGCTCTGATTAAATTCTGTTATTAATGTAATAACTTTAAAAACAGAAGAGATTGTGCCGCCCCAATGTGATGCATTGCATTACGTGCAGGTCAGTATCAAACTGTTGCAAACAATTGTGAGAGTCAAACAAAAGCTTTTGTGATATGATGCAAATTGATCAGAGAGACTACATGGCATGAACAGAAATAATTCCACTGAGCAAATGTCATTAGTTTAACCAATAAAAAAGAGCTACAGGTCTTGTCCTGTTCCTGCATAAAACATATGTGGAAAATGTCTATTTTTATTTATTTAGGCAATTCATTATTATTATCTTTTACATTTTTTTATTAAAAAATTTGACATAAAATGGGGGCAAGAGGTAGAGATGGCAGATGGCTTATAGGTGCGTATAGCTCTTTTCTGAATATTTATTTAAAGTTATATGAAATTAATTGTCCTTTAAAAATTGAGAAAAAGAGGAAACAAAAACCCTGGATGACAAAAGGGTTACTTAATGCATGTAAAAAGAAAAACACCCTATATAGGGTATTTTTAAGACAAAGAACGGAAAAAGCTGAGATGAAATATAAGGCATAAAAATAAACTAAAGAAAATACTTGGGTTAAGGAAAGAGACATATTATGGCAGTTGTTTAGCGGAAAATATAGGAAATATGAAAGGAATGTGGAAAGTTATAAATGGTTTAATAAGAAATAAAGTCAATGAAGCTGCATATCCTAAATTTATAATAAAAAATAATATGTGCATAGACAAGAAACAAGATGTGGCTGAAGAATTTAATGATTTTTTAGTTAATGTGGGACTGAATCTCGCAAGGGATATTGTTGAACCAAAAGAGGAAAATGGATTGGATGAATTAATTGAAAACAATCTGCAAAGTTTGTATCTAAGTGATGTTAGTGAATCTGAAGTGAGGGGAACGGTTTTAAGCTATAAAAGTAAGAGATCACAAGATTTCAATAACATAGATATGTCCTTAGTGAAATAAACCATAGAAGAAATTATTAACACTAGGACTCCCGGAATTCTATAACTACTAAAATGGCCATAGTCATTCTGACTGCTCATACATTATTTGCATATAATTTCAATAAGCTATATCAAATCCAAGATTAAATGCATCTGTAATGTTAGGATAGGTAATAATAAACATCAGAACACTACATTTTAATTATGATGTATGTAAAAATGTATTAGTTAACAAACAACCACTCAGCCTCATCAAGGCTCTGAAGCATGGCTAAAGCCTCTGTGGCAGTCATTCTTCTTGCTGACATTGTTCTGATATTCTCTTTTCAATATTTCAATTTGGTTTTAGCTCGAAGCTAAAGCTAGATTTCAGCTTTGCAATAGACTAAACAAACAACAAGATACATTTTTGCTAGGCAACGGTGATGCATCTTCAAGAGCGGGAAAAAGGAGCAACCGACACACGGTCTGTAATGCATACGGTCAGTATGACTGTTATGGCCATTCAAGGTAGAAATACTCAAAATTCTTTTGTGTCTTGTAATTTTAATAAAATAACAATGATGGAATAAAATATAGGCACATTTAGGAAAAGAAAAGGGCCTATAGTTACATGGGTTTTATTTCAACAAAATTATTACATTGCAAATTTTTAAAGCAGTCAAAATGACTGCCTTTGGTAGTTCTAGGTAGAAATACTCAAAACTCTTTTGTGTCTTGTAATTTTAATAAAATAACAATGATAGAATAAAATATAGACACATTTAGGAAAAGTCAGGGTCCTATAGTTACATGGGTTTTATTTCAACAAAGTTATTACATTGCATAATTTTAAAACAGTCAAAATGACTGCCTTTGGTAGTTCTAGTGTTAAACCATTGACACACATATGCAATGTTTAATTTAGGACGGGAATATTCTCAGACCAGATGAAGGTAGCAAAGGTCATACCTTTGTTTAAAGCAGGTACAAAAAAATGATTTATCAAATTATAGACCTGTATCACTTCTTCCACAGTTTTATAAAATATTGGAAAAACTGTTTGTTAAAAGGTTGGATAGTTTTATTAATAAATGTAACATTTTGATTGAGCAGCAGTATGGATTTCAGGCCAAGCAGTCGACCGGACTTGCAATAATGAAACTAGTGGATGAGTTAAGCAAGGCTATTGATGATAAGAGAGTGAGTCTGGGTGTCTTCATTGACCTGAAAAAGGCATTCGACACTATAAATCATGATATTCTTCTGAAGAAGCTGTTTAAGTATGGGGTCAGAGGGGTTGCATATTCTTGGATTTGTTCATATATAAATAATAGAACACAATTTGTTTCAGTTGGTGGAATTAGTCTCCTGAAAATTCTTTGTGGGGTTCCACAGGGCTTGGTCCTGGGACCAATTTTTTTTATTTTATATTTAAATGATCTCTGTAGGGTGAGTTCATGTGTTCTCAAGCCTATTCTTTTTGCGGATGATACCAATTTTTTTTATTCTGGGAAAGAGTTAAAAGACAATGTGAGATTTGTGGAAAGGGAGATGGAATGGGTTAAGAAATGGTTTGATATTAATAGGCTGTCACTGAATATGAGTAAAACAAAGTTTATGATTTGGGGTAAAAATAGTGTGACAGAAGTGAAAGTAAGAATAGGGGTGGAGGAAATAGAAAGAGTAAATGAAATAAAATTTTGGGGTGTTAAATTAGATTATAAATTGGGGTGGAAAAAGCATATTGATTATGTAAAATCTAAAATCTCAAAGACAGTCACGATATTAAATGAGATTGGGAATTTGTTAAATAAGAAGGCATTATTTATGTTATATGCATCATTATTTGTTCCATATTTAACATATTGTCTGGAGATTTGGGGTTATACTTATAAGACATACACCCAACCACTTTTTATTTTACTTTGTTGTTTCAAGTGTTTGTAAGAAGAGAATTGAGCACTGTTTGACTGTTGTAAAAATTGAGAGGGATAGGCGTCAATAAGCCTTGAGCTTCAACCTATACCCTTCACTGTAAAAAATTCACCCATAAGTTTACAGTAAAATACTGGCAGCTGTGGTTCCAGCCCTTTACCGTAATTTTACGGTTTCAACAATGCTGTAATTTTACAGTAAAATACTGGCAGCTGTGGTTCCAGCCCATTACCGTAATTTTACGGTTTCAACAATGCTGTTATTTTACAGTAAAATACTGGCAGCTGTGGTTCCAGCCATTTACCGTAATTCTACAGTTTTTAATTTTATGGCTGTGCTTCACAAAGTACTGGCAGTAATGGTTCCAGCTATAATTCTATAGTATAAAAAGTTAGAATATAAATACTGTTTTATATTTACTCTATTGTCCGATATCTATTAACATCCCTATATTTACTCAATGGAAAAATGAAGAAAATATACATTATGGTACAGTATTGTTTGCCATTTATTTAAAACAGCTAACAAGTTTTAACAATACATTAACAGTTAAGGAAAAAAAAGTCACAGAAAATACATTGTAAAATGTGAGCAAAACAGTAGGCAAACATAGAAACCTTACATTCAACATGTCACATCAGCATCCAGGCAAGAGAGGAATTCTGAGTCTGAGAGGAAAATATTAAGGAACCAATGGATGCAAAAATCCTTGACAGAGGCAAAAAACTGCCAAAAGATCTGGCCTGAGAGGAAGTCCGGATCTGAGAGGACAAGAGATCCGCTAACTAATGAGTAGTTAGATACTCATCCCAAGTATACATTGCGTGAAACTCACCAAAGATTAGGGCTGTGCACTGTCTCAGTAAAACCTTTACATCAAGTCGATGATTCCTAGAAAAAATGAGGAAATAATTATTATTTCGTCATCTTAAACCAAGCAAAGAAATTCGACGTCGAGCACGAAGAACAGTTGAGAACTGTCTGTCTTCAAAACGTGTTTCGCGCCGAAAAGTCGAGAATATCCGCCTCGTCTTTCAAAAATAACCTCTTTGACTTTTTAATAAAGAGTTACATGTAAATCTCACAAAAAAACAGGTAACAGTTAATCGCACCACTAAATCGAAAAATATATAACAATATAAATATTTATTTTGCTTTGGGAATTTGAACAGCTTTACGAGATTATTTGCATGGAAACTAAACAAATTGACCACTAACTTTTAATTATTATAATGGATCTGGATATTTCAAGTAGTTTTGTATTTATTCTCCATCTTATGTGCATGATATTATGCGAATAACATTAATGCATCTGGTAAGATTCGCATCGTGTACGCATCGTTGCGTAACATTACTGAATCAGAAATTCATGTAAATCGAGTTAAGGGTACTAAAAATGAAAGCCAAACTAATTTCTAAATGGTAACTTAACTTTAATCAAGCAAATAGTTCGCCGTGATGGAGCTCAGAGAACATTCATTAGCAGCCGAAATGCCTCAACCGTTGAGAGCTCTGTCTATAAAACGCGATTCGCGCTCAATTAAAGCAGTCAAAAATACCTCTTGAAAAAGGCGATTGTACAAGTTGGGAGAAACATAACATAATAACAGTAAAGAAATAAACTTACCTTGAACAGTGTCCTTCTTTAAGATCGTCTAGATGAGTGTTGCGAAACAATTCTGTTAATTTGACTGCTGTCTGTTCGAAAATAGACTGCGTTGAAGACGCCCCAAGTGCTATTTTTTACAGTCCAAGACTGTTTTTTTCCAGAAACAAATGGGTTTACACATAAATGCTGTAAATTTATGACAAGTAATTAATTTATGGAACATAGACTGTAAATTTACAGGATTAAACTGTTTATTGAAATAACAGTATTTTACTGTTGGAAATTCACTGTATTTTTACAGCAATTTTTAACAGTGTTTGGTTTAATCAAAAGTTATGTATATGATTAGTTGAATATCTGTTATTGTATATTTGTTAATGATAAACCAAATGAAATGAAATGAAATAGGCTAATTATTTCTACCAAGTATAAAAAAACCGTAACGAGTATAATAGGCTAATAACAAATAAAAAACAAAACAAGAATGAATAAATGTATAAACTTCTGATTATATCACAATAAATTAATGGTAAATGTATATGTTTTCTATCCAGCTTTGACCCTAATGTATGCAGTGAGTAATGGATTTATAATTACTTGAATCACACAAATATTTAAACTTCCGGTCTCCAAGAGGCAGTTTTGCTATAAGATGGCCTGGACCTTTTATAAACAGCGTGGAGCCGTAAACATTGCATAAAATAATAATAGACGCACCTGACTCGACCTATAGGTTAAACTTCATTTAAACAAACAAACAAACAAACAAACAAACAAACAAACAAACAAACAAACAGGTCCGAGGCCTAGTAGCCTACCCTTTATAAACAAGTCTTTCAATGTGGAGAAAAAACATGGCCACTACTTACACATTAGACCGCTGATGGTAGCCTATAGTCACGATCGATGGTCATGATGTGAGATAGAGGTTGGGGAAAACAATGAGATCAAATAAGAGGTGCAGTGGTTTTGAGCGGGGCCCGTTTCTGTCACTTCGTATAAAACGAATAAAAACACCTCAAAGTTTGACAAGAAATTCAAAACGGTGTAGCAATTGTATTTTGAACTGGATGGATGGTCTAAAAAATAATGTATGGTGGAAAAGGCAAATTCACTTGTAATATTTTGAAATGATTTTGACTTTCAGACTCATATCACAAAGTAATTCGCCCACATCTCTTTAGGCAGTGTTTCCTTTTCACAACAATGTGCTTTGCACTTCCTCTTCTCCTTTACTCCGCGAGCCGGTTCGTGTGGTGTGATATCTCTCTCGATTATTTTTTATTTCACACTGCGAACTTATTATGTGGGATGACAAGTGACCAACAAATACATTTTCTGACCTTCAATCACATTGACATTAGCATATTTTATTAGCTTTTATTTCTGTTTGGAGTCTCACTCAGAAAGTAAGAGATGGGGACGGTGCTTGATGACATCAGACAACTATTAAGAGGTAGGCTAGGCATTGTTTCAAAGGTAATGTATTAAAATCATTTTGCTTCTATAGGCTACCTATTTGTTTGTTGTATTACTTTATCTGTTTGTTTTTATTAAGGTAAATTAGAGCATTTGATAAATGTAAACTTTTGACTTTAAAGAAATGCTTCTTATATTAAACGTGGATTTAATGAGAATTCACAAAGAAACCACGGGACTTGAAGCACATGCTTAGGCTACATCTTAAAGTTAGTTTTCAAAATCATTGTAAACATGTCATAATTATAGAAGTTGTGGTTTGTGTTATTAAACCTACAGACATATGATTTTACCTTTATGATTTCGTTAGTTTTATTTACTCTTGTAATTATTCTGCTTCGCTGTGTTTAGCCTACTCTAGAGTAAAACATTTAGTACAAAATGGTACTTCATGAATGATACCATCATGAGATTGTTATCGTCCTTCTGACACGCAGACAGGATGACTATTGTCATTTGCACATTCTGGCATCTATGACATTTGCATGAATAGAGCAATCCTTTTGTGATTTGCATCTTTCAAAACATATTGAATAGCAATATCTCATGACATAAAAGTCACTTTTTTTTTACACATGTTGAAATTCAACAAAGTTTTTTTTCATTGTTTTTTGCTTGTCCTGTACTCTAACATTATAAGAGAAGTTTACTGAGGTCTCTCTCTCTCTCTCTCTCTCTCTCTCTCTCTCTCTCTCTCTCTCTCTCTCCCCCCCTCTCTCCCCCCCCCCCTCTCTCCTCTCTCTCTCTCTCTCTCTCTCTCTCAGACTGTGAGCTGTTTGTTTTTGAAATACTCCAGGATGAGAATCTCAGTAATGTTGCTCTAGAGTCCAGGAAAATTCTTCTACGAAATTTTCGTATCATCCAGAAGAGGTGAGGGATGTCACAGTATGTTTTATTCATGTGCAAGTATCAGAGCTGACACATACTTGCTCCCCTTTGTTTGTACTGCACAATGAAGACCACAAAAAGTAAATTTATTGGGCGCTTGAGAATCTGTCCTCCCAGTCGAGCTACAAATGAAACACAACAGTTAAACAGACAGGAAGCAAATTGCTTAGTTTTTCTATTGTTGTCTTTTTAGAAGCAAGGAGTACAATTACAGCGCAGGAGTGGTTTTGTGGTTTGCTGTGTTGAAACAGTGCTTGCAAGGAGAACAAGCATACTTAGATTTTTTTTTTCTTCAGCACATGAATACTTTGCTGTCAATGCATCGTTTGCAAACGCTGCAATGCACAGGTTTTTTTTTACAGATGCATGTGTTTATACTGATACTCAACCTGCCATCAATCAAACGCCTCTTCAATTCTTTTTTGAGTTTGTTGTACAGCTTTCATTGTAGAGCTGATATGTTTATCTAGACTAAGAAAGATAGCGGAACAATGCAAACATTACATGCACTTGATTAGAAGCATTATACAGTGATCCATTTTAGTAAAAACTTTGAGCATTGCAAAGTCCATTTGTTTAGAAGGTTATTTTATCCTTTATAAAACGTAGCCTACTCCTCTAAAAGCATTTCTAAATCTTCTCTTTTCAGACACCCACAAGAATTTCCCCACAGATGTAAGTGCACAGCTGCTTCATAATTCTAATTAATTGCTCACCGAGATTTCCGTTCAGATTCAGTCTTTCCCGGAACAATGGGTTCTTTAGAAAACAAGTCGGTTTGACAAAAAATGATTAGATTCTCCTCCCTCAGCATTTTCATTTTATGTATATCTGTTGAACTCACTCAACAAAGTTTCTACTTATGTGAAGCTCTTTTATTTTTTCTCCTAGATGAATCCAATCTTGAGGATAGTTCAGATGACAACCGCAGCTCCAGTCTGGGACGCACTGCCCCCTCAGATGATATGTCAGTGGCCAGTGACTACCAGGAGGAAGGTGCCAGTGAGCGTGAGTTCAAGCCACTCTATGTGCTTATGAGTGTGTTTACTCGTATATCTAATGCATGTAAGCTGCGATAAGTCAAGACAGGAGACTTGTCTAAAGCTTCTTTAGCACATTTCTTGTTGTGGGGGTTTCACTGCTAATGATCAAATACCCCAGTGGAGGTGTTTGGTTACAGATCACCCTCTAGTGGATTCCCACATCTCTGCTGCTGGCATTGAGGAGTGTGTGGAAGGGGAATGGGAGGGTGGTCTTTTACCTCCATAGAAAAGGGATGAAGAGCTCCCTCTAGTGGCAGGCGGGGTGGATGTTTGGGCATGCTGTTGCTGAGGCATGCTGGGTTCTTGGGGTTAAACTGTGGCATGTATGCCTGCTTTTAACAATGGTGTCTAAATGTTAGCTTTCTTGTGCTTCTTACACAAAGTAAATTTACTTAGCTTACTAGAATTTGAAAAACGTCAACTGGAGTGAAATTCGACGTTTAAAGAGAGTTTAAAAACAAGATGTACTGCAGATTGAAAATGGCCCACTACAATCTGTTTTGTGTTTGCTGATTGTTTTTTTTTTTACCAATATGGGCAGTTTGCTGTTGCTTCAGGCCAAATCTTTGACTGATCATTCCTGGCTCCTCTGTAAGCAGCTGGTCTTGAAACTCAACACTGTACCTGAGGGGCGTTTAATCCATTTTCTCTTCTTTATCACTCATCATACAACTGACAATTTTCTCAGAGGCATCAGAAGCCTGCTACTTTGCAGAAAAAGCTAAAATAAAAAGAAGAAGAAAGAATTAAGGCACATTCAATTCAATATCATTGATCACTAGTGACCTGCTCTGGGATTGCAGTGGCAATCCGCTAAAAGTCAAAGACAATCCAGATTCTCTCTCTCTCTCTCTCTCTCTCTCTCTCTCTCTCTCTCTCTCTCTCTCTCTCTCTCTCTCTCTCTCTCTCTTTGGCGGATTTTACTTCATAGACATATTTTCTTCTTTTAACAGTTTTCCAGACAGAATCGAAAAAAAAAATGTCAGGCTACACAATTGTCAATTGTGAAAACCATAAATTATTGTTTTTTATCTTGAATACATCTTCTTGTTCACTTACACGAAACTTTTCACCACCCTTGTAAAAATGAATAGCTACTCCACTATCCCATTTATTTTATATGTTGTTTGTAATTTAGCAACAAAAGGGGGTCAAACCTGGATGTGCTCCTTTGATTCGTTCCTTTGCCGGAAAAGGCATATAAATCAAAGAGGAGTAACTCGAAGAAGATTCGCATCATGTCGCTCTTTCAATAAAGATAATGACCAGCAAGGGCAAGTGCAGTTCAGGGTTCATGTTTAGTTCACCAGTTGGGAATCTCACATCAAACCCTGCGACAGGACATTTGGAATTTGAGCGGGAGAGAGTGTATGAAATTAGAGAGAGGAATATAATCATGAAGATTAAGGTTCAAATGTGCACCTTTTTCAGCAATTCAGATTTAGTTTTCTCATTTGCCTTTGATTCAATAAAGATGCTCCATGCTGTGAGCCCTTCTGATTTCTTTTTTGTGCTTAGCTCGAGTGAATGAAAAACAAAATGCATATGTGATATGAATGAGCTGGTGTCCTTGCATGCTGATATTTTCAAATTTGCCCTATTGTATTTGAGGGTAAATATAGTTCAGGCATTCAATTCCTGCACCACTACTCGCTCCGTGATGTCACATGCTCGCCTGTGTGAGGAAGGGAAATTGACTGTGTCTGCTTGTGCTCTAACCTGACTGGAAGAGAGGCAAAAGTTGACTCGTCGTGGGAGGAGTCAGTTTTATTTCATTTAGCCTGCTCTGCCTCCCTGTCTCCAGAGGGAGGTTTGACAGTAGATTTGTTATAGCTGACAGGAACAGATGGGCGCTCTATTGTCAGGGCCCCTGTCTGTATGGTAATGTGAACTGAGTTTCACCCGCAAACCGCACGGTTGACCCCACCGTGCCTCTAACCTCGTCTGGATGACAGCAGCCCTGCAGCCGAGGATGGGAAGCCCAGGGCAGGAGGAGCCTCACAGTGGGGTGGATGTTTTGCCAGGTCAAGTTTAGGAAATGCAAAAGTAGTAGAATAAAAAAATAACATTTTTATCTCTTTTAATGGCTCAAATCGTAGATATTTGCTTGGGATTATCACTAAAAATGACAAAAAAAAGGCAATTTTATATTGCATACAAGACGTCAGTTCCACCAATCATTTCAGTCATAACAAATACAGCAGAAAAAGGTGTATGGTTTGTCAGCCTGACAGGAGTTTGTGTGTTTAAGAGGCTAATATCAATGCATGTCCTATCAAAGGCTGCACATGCTCTGGGCTCTTTGTGTGCACTGAGTTGATTTATGTCCAGAAACAAAAGCCCCTCTCGTTCTGTTATCTTACCCCACCACGGCTCTACAGGCAAAGCTGGAGAAGCCAATCAGAGAGAGGCAGAGGACTCAGAGTTGAGTTGTTTCTTTATCGCAAATTAGATCATCAAGATGTAAATTTGATTTTTTTCAAGATCTTAAAGCCTCTTAATTAATGGTTGTGTTGGTTAAGGAATTGATTGTTGTAATGAATCTCTGGAGAGTCCAAAAAGAGCTTGCATCAATGAAAAATACATTTTAGCCTGGCAATTAAGCAATCCATCGCAAACCAAAGTGACCAGCCTAACATGCAAATCATCTTCGTCATCATCATGGTTACTGTCAGGAATTTCAGCAGGGCCCTGTCCTGCAGCCTGATCCTGTTATATTTTTCCTAATGCAATGGCATGTGGCCACGTAAAGGTGGAGTCATGTGATCATAAGCACCTTACATGACCTCAGTGTTTGAGTTGTTGTCAGCTGGTCCTTATTGCCTCTTAATTCCATATGTTTGCTGTGAGTCCTCACACTTTGAGTGTTTCTTCCTCCCTACAGTAAACTTTTGACCCCTGGGTCTTGTTCTGGTCATTTCATGACCTGTCTGAACTCTGTCTAGGGCAACTGAGTCTACATTATTGACCTCAGTTGCCATAGCCACAGCACAGTTCAAATAAAGTCTCCCTAGCTGGGACAGGATTATCAAAAACTTTTTCAAAACCATTTTTTCCCCAAAAGCCTCCTTCCATTCTAGTAATCATCCATTAATTTTCCTCTAATCACAATTACTATTCCAATGCGGTTATAGAAAGCGTAAAGTATGAGGCATTGGCAGGCTTCATAGGGCACGTTAAATGACTTCGGCAAAGATGACACCATCTTTCCTCTGCACTGTCGTTTTTCCCACCCTCTGTTTCCCTTTGCATTAATTAATTGAAATAGACACATATTAGACCCGAGCATCCTCAGTGCATCGCTGCTTCTGCCGAACGGGTTCAAAAGTTCACTTCACTCTCCGAAGGCTACGATGCTGCTGAAAAAGCCCATATTTGCTCTCGCTCTGTCTCTCGCTCATTTGTAATTTCACTGTTTCACCCAAACACGCTCCTGCCCTGTAAACTGATCATTCGGAAGAGATTTTCAATTGTTAATGTCATATCATTGTCAGTTGCCCTATTCATTGTGCAATGATGAGTCAACAGAGCATACATCACTATATTCATCACACATTTTCTTTTATTAGTTAGGAAAATATTGCTTCTGTACTCAATATATGTCCAGGTCTAGTAAAAGTTAGCGTGGGTGAAGAGAGGAAGTCTTTCATGATTTGCAAGGTATGAAATAAGCAAAATAGGAAGTCACAACCTTGAGTGTCTAATCTTCTTTGCAGCCTGTCAGTATTGCAGACAAATGGCAAAACGATTCAATGCTGTGGGTTCAGCTAGAGGTTAGCCTTCCCAGGTACCTATCTCTCTCTCTCTCTCTCTCTCTCTCTCTCTCTCTCTCTCTCTCTCTCTCTCTCTCTCTCTCTCTCTCTCTCTCTCTCTCTCTCTCTCTCTCTCTCTCTCTCTCTCTCTCTCTCTCTCTCTCTCTCTCTCTCTCTCTCTCCTCTTACCCATCTTGCAAATGAGAATTTGATTTTTCTCTCCACTGGATTCCATTTCTGGAGATTGATGAAGTTTCGATGCAAGGCCCAGGTGGCCTGATGCTTTCATTGGGAAACAAATGAAAGCGTGTGTAGGTGTGTTTGCTGTGCACCCACAGGGAAGGAGTGCTGTTCAAATGTCTTCTGTGTGTCTTTTTTGGGTTTAGCGTAATGCAGATTTGCTCTTGGCAACCATGTGCATGTTTGCATTTTTAATATTTTGAATTTTGTGTTTTACAAGGGCAGCCCTTTTATACTAGAGATGAACATTCGCTGATTAAGAACCTTTCGTCTTTATATTTACCGACATAATCCATTTGACACGTCTGGCTCTCTGAGGTTCTGTTCTACTGCAGCATTTGGAATGTTTTCACATCTTTAAACTGACCAGAAGAACTGTTTTTCCATTAAATGTCTTTCTACCCTCTGATTTGTCAGCCTGTAGGTATCATTTATCTGTCCAAAAATGGAAAATATTATGCTAATTGCCTAATTTACCATATGTTTTCTATTGAGTGTTGAAACATGTAATAATCATAAAAGAGTCTTTTCCCCACACGGTTCTGAGTTTGAGTAAGGATCTTCACGAGTGAGAGGCTATTTAAGTTTGGGAGGTTTAGGCTGGCCTGGTAATGTACATCACTGCAATGTGTGTGTGATAAAACACAGCCATCGGTTACCACTGAACCAAATAATTTTCATGATGACTGGCAGGGCCATGATATGACAGATTCCCACACAACAGAAAAAAACCCTCTTGATGTAATCACAAGATGAGGATTTTCTGTGAAGTGATCTTTTTTGTAAGAAATTCCTGCCTGCAGTCTATAAGCATTTTGAGCCAATACAAACACTTCAAGTTAAATTATCCTGCTCTCCTAAATTTTATAGAGTAGCTTAAGATGGAAAATTGTTTCCAGATTTTTGTTGTGTATATATAATAAATTATTTAAAATAAAGGACAAGTTTTATTTTTATGAAGAGGATATTGCTCATATATGGCTGGATTAAGATTACAGAGGTGTAACCGTTGGCTCTTGTAGTTCTATCATTTACACAGTTAAGCCTTTGAACTTTCTATTTATTTATTGAGGGGACACGCGCTGAGGGCCTGCATGCGCGTGCTACTCCACAAAGGCAACATGTACATAGGCGAATAACTAAAAAAAGTTATTTAGAAAGCATTTCGAATTAAACATTTTCGTTTTTGGTTATTCATTTTTTTTTCTGATATAGGTAGGCTATATGGGGCTACCCAACGAAACGAATTCTAAACGTATTTTTAAATCGAAAATAAGAGAATCCAATATCATATAAAAACAGAAAAAAGTGGAAAAGTAAAAAACGTCGTTTTACAGAATAATAGGCTAGTCTAATAAGGAATGCGATTATGCGGATGAAATTTTATATACAATAAACAAAACTAATTACGCATTATATATATATATATATATATATATATATATATATATATATATATATATATATATATATATATATAGCCTATTCAAATCATTTTGAAAATAATTACAAAGTAAAATAGTATTTTGTGAAGTCTTTTAATTAGAAAAAAATATCATTTTAAATTAATAAAATTTGCTGACTGTTTATTGTGGAATAAATGAATAAATAAACAATTAAATATTAAAGTTTTAAATGTAAATGTCGCCTATAAGTTGTAAGCTTACGGGAAACCAACACATCCAGGGATTTGTTAAAACCTGGGGGTGAAAATCGTGAATAGCCTATTCTTTTTAGGCCTAAACACACGATAAACATTGGTGAGAAACAGAGACAATTAACAATAGCCTACTGTTATTTTTTATTAGGATGTCATTATTTTTCTTCGTTGACGTGTTCTGTTAGATTGTTTTATACGTTTGATATCTTTTATTGATTTGTGTAGGCTCGAAGTTCTGTCTTCTTCAGAAAACACCATTCACTTTCGCTCAACACGCGCCCTCTGGTGGGCTTTTTAGTTTTTACCATTTCCTAAAACTAAAGCAATTCTGATGATATTCACACGACTTATATAAACTAAATGACTCTTTTGGGATATCACTTAATACTGTCGAATTTCAAAAAATGTTCCCCTCTGAAATGCGAAATTTAATTATTTTTCTCTCACTCATTCTCAGTTAAATAAAACAGACCCACAAATAGCAGCTTTCTGGAGTTTATCACACGGTCATAAATACCTGTGTGACACACATGTATGTGAGCGTTAACAAACACGTCAAACTTTACGACCGTGCTTGCATTCCTCATGTGATCGATGCACGATATCATGAATCATGATTTGCCGTCTGCAGACAGTCGACACGTGTCTGCTGGCATATTTCATCGTTCTTGCATCAAATCTGTTCGAAGAAAACCTAACAAACACGCAGACAAGAGACGTACAAACTACTGAATGTTCTAATAGGCCTATTCCTTTACAGACCTTTGATGTATTGCCATTTTATATTTACCTGCGAAGTATGTTATCAAACTCATTTAATTTAAATCCAATAAATTAACTGGGACCATGAAGTATAGGGTGTATGATAAAAAAGCCTTTATTTAGTTTCAGCATTAGCGTCGAGTAGCCTATAAGAAACCGTAAAATTGTATTTTATTGTTCGGCTAAACAAATACGATTTTTTTATTCAAAACAGCATTTTAAATGGGAAACGAATGTAGAAGAAATGCATAAAAACCTGGAGAGCAATTCTAACAAAATAGTCAGTGTGTGTATGTGTATGTGTAGCTGCCATTCTGTGCAGTCTTTGTGAGTCCCGTTGAAATTGATTGTAACCCGTCTGGCCAGCCATGAATATATCTATATATATTAAAACACGTAGATGAAAACCTTTGTGTGTGATGTTATGTAGCCTATCAAATTTAACAAAATTACCCACTGCATTAGTTGATACCACTGTTATTTAGCATCCATTAACATTATGCAATTCAGTTGTAAGAAAGAAGAAATTATACTTCCTTACCTAAATTTTTTCAGCTGTAAATCCTTTATATTTTTACAGACTTACAACTTGGACTGTCACCTCAGGAGTATGGTGGACATAGGATATATGATTCAGCACTAAAGTTAATTTCTAATTGGTTGAACTGATGCTTTTACAATTCATCCTGAAATACAACACTCCCAGTCTTCCCCTTTTTTCTTCTCTTTTAGGAATGTCTCAATTTCTCCACACATTCACAACATTTGCTTGTGACAGAGTGTCTTGGCAAAATTATATTGAACGGCTATAATAGAAACAGCAGCAGTGCAATGCTATATTTAAAATAATTATACTTGCCTGAATTATACAATCTAAGCAGTTAATTTAAAAAAAGTTATTTTTTATATATAAAAATGTAAGATAAATATCTGTAAATCCATTTTAGTTTCATATGTAAAATAAATTAATATCCTTTCAGGGGGTTTTCTTCTTCTTTTTTTGTAGCATTTATTAGACAGGAACCTGCTCATAATTCTTGTTGAAATAAACACACACTCATTTTTATCATATATTCATGTATAGTTAGTTCATTTTTCTTTGTGAATTGGCTATAACCGACAGCACCGAAATTCCAAGCTTTCTCATGCCTCAGCTCCACTAGTTTAAGTATATTTCCACATCTCGCCGAACTCATTTTTCTTTGCGGCCGTGTGTGATGATGACACTGCTTTCGAGTCATATCTCCTCTGGGTGTCGCACCCCAGTCCACCTCTCTGCCATCTCAGGATTATAGTATTTGCAGTTAAACTTTTGAATGGATGTCATAATATATGGGGGTAAAATTTATAGAGCTCTGGTCTCTGAACGGAGGACCCCCTTTGCTTTCCCTGCTCATTGCCAGGCTATAAATTCTCCTCTTGTACGGTGCGGCTCGTCAGTAAAGGAACAATGTTGTGGCACTAAAGCATGTTAAATGGTTTCCCACATCATATGTGAAGCCCACAATTGCGCCGTTAAACAGAGGCCGGCTAAAGGTCCATTCTGGAATCTTGTAAATAATAAGTAATACTGCAAAACTGTTCAGGGGCTGCATGATTTCAGGTCTCATGTTGTGAATAACAGATCCTTTTCATTCAAATCGAATCAGATCTTGTTAAGGACAATTTAGAGAGGTGATGTTCAAGTGAGCCATTCACCTAGGGATCTCTTTCTCTCACCCCACCCCTCCCTCCCTAATGCCTTTCCTTCATTTTTTCTCACCCTCCTAATGTTTGCTATGCGCAGGCATCGCACAGAGGCCACTGCCTTTGCCTTTAATGAGGAAAAATGTGTCAATTAGCTGTTCTCTGTGTGCAGTTTGCGTATTGGTGTGCGGTATGGGGGGTTAAGGATGCTCAGAGTTCTCCTTTTTTCTAATCAAGTGCTGTACAGGAGAGCGCAGTAATTCCGGTCTCTCCATCTCTCCCTGATCAGCATTCCTCCCCTGCCTCTCTCCTCGGCCCCCCAGGGACCCTCGTGCCTTCTGTTTCACCTCATCTCTGAGGTTCACTCTGAGGTCAGCCTCAGGCCCGTGCGTCCCATGCGTCCCATGCTAAGAGAACAATACTGAGAAGACATGGATAGGGCAGCGATATGATGCAGATTTCGCACACCGTTTATATACTGTATTTGTAGGCATGTCTTTTTGTTGCATAATTGGTTGATATTAGATTTTATTTTCATTTATCAATATTGTGTGTGTGTTATAGATATTAAATAGTGCATGCTCATTTTCACAATTTTACATTTTCCTTTGCCATCATCTTACGTTCACTTTAAGTTAATCATTAAAAATGCTAATAATTGAATAAAAACGGTTAAATGTCATCTTTACCAAATATCAAACTTCCATTTTCATACTGTACATTATAATGTTTTGCTGACTGAATTCAGTTGTAGTGTCCAATAAAAAATGTTTGTTTAATTTTTAACTTATTTTGACATAATATTGTAGAATTTTAATATTCATAATCATTATCGGCTTATCTGTGTCGGCCAGAGTAGAATTTGGTGCAGTGTATTTTGCAGTGCAATATTGCTTCAGTATGCAAATGTGATCACATGATTGGTTAGTAATCCTTCATGGACTCATTTAATCAATAGTGTAAATATGTTAGCGGTCTTGACTTTTGTGTCCACTGAATCTACAGTAAATCATTGTATTGTGTCGATGGTCGCATTCGGAAATGTCAAGGTAAATCGGCAATGTAGTCATTCAATCTTCCCAAGATTTTTAATAATTTGATCAATTATGCATTTTGATCATTGCAAATGTCATAAACAGAGAAGAGAAAAAACATGCACACCTCCATATCTTGTAAACGATACCATTTTTAATGCAACATTTTTGTTATCTGACTAGGGGTGTTACAATATATATTGTGTCACAATATATCGCAATACAAAAAGGCAACAATATCGTGGATAGTGACAATCTTTATTGTGTGTAGTTCAACCAAAAGAGAAAAAATGAAAGTTTACAGAGTGTCAGTACTACATTAAACTACTATATATAGTGTTGAATATAATGTATAATAATGCAATGGGGGAATATTTTTGGGCCCTGATAATGCTAAATGTCTAATGTTACCAGTAACATGTTTAATATGTTTAAATATATCTAGTCAGTGACAGAGTGCAAGCATATTCGTCTAAATTAACTCGTATTTTCAGCTTCAAAATCATAAATATTTTTATTCTGGTGTTACCAAGCCTTTTCATTTCCACCCCCAATGTAATCCCAAATTTAGCATTTTAATCAATAGTCCGTTTTTGGTTAACCTAATAACATTTGTCTTGGAGTATTGTGAGTTCAGTGTCGTGTTATATATCGAATCGTGACACGAGGGTATCGTTACATCCTTATATCTGACAGGCATTATAATAAGAATGAAAACAAACTTAAATGTGTAAATTAAACTACATTTTGTTTTTTGACAAACCTTTGCATCTGTCACTACTGACTGTGACCTATCTTTGATCCATAGCTACTCAACTGATGCTATTTAATGTTTTTTACATTAAATTCCTCAGATCATTACAACATTATAGCTGGATCACCTGCTGTGCTCTTAACATCACCTGTGAGCGCAATATTCTGCGTGTAGGTGATGTTAAATGTGCACAGAGTCTAGCTTTAATATCCGACATGAATACCTGATATGAGCTTCTGACGAATGGTAATTAATTAAAAAGTATATGAGGTTGTTTGTTTGCCACTCATTTGAGACCTGCTGCTCTGGCTGTCAAACCCGTTTTTGATGTCATTTTTAATGAAGGGTTCTCTGCAGAACGAGTCCGTGAGGAGTAAACACTGCCGCACATTGGTGATGGCATGCAGTGTGCTGTGGAGTGATAGGAGTAGTGTGACCTGGAACTGTGCCTATACCTCCATGTTTAGAAGGAGGTGGAGGGAGGCTCTTGGTTCTCCGGTATCCCGCCGAGCTCTTCTCGTGGCATCAGTCCCCGCTCTCCTGCTGCCATGGCACTGATGAACGTCCCTCTGCGTGGCACGCTCAATGCCTCACTCCACCAATCTCGGCCTGCCACATTGCAGAGGCCGCGCCATGCATCACCACAAAGCGTCTAGCAGCCGCCGAGAGCGCCTAGAGGAAAGTCATTAGCTTTGCTGCGCTCCCTTTCTCCTCTCCCCACATCTCTTCGTTTTTGTGTGGCTCTTGTGATGAGTTACTGACAAAAATCAAGCTCGGAATTGTACGTCTGCTTAACGAAAACTAAAAATATAAGTACTCTGATTTATGTTTTTCTTTTTTTGATACAATTTGATGCTCCGTTTTTTTAAATCACTGAATTCTTTATAATAATTGATGTTGGCACCGAACAACATGAGAAAACAAAATGAATGAAGTTGGAAAAGGCACAAAGCCTCTGAGAATGATGGTGATGTAACACTCTGAAATATTCATAAACATCCACAGCACATTTAAATGGAAATGATTGGCCTTATGCTAATTAAGAAGGGGGAATGCAGGGGTGAGAGTTAAGAAACCTCACTGCTCTAAATAATTAAAAATGCAATTTATAGCCGAAATGAAAATCCTCTAGACCAGTTCCACGTGCATTTTTTATTATGCTTTAATAGTTCTGCAGAGGTAAATGATTGTGTTTATGATGTGCAGGTTTATAAAAACATGTAGAATCAAAGGAAACTGACCGAATGTAAGAAACAGGCAGAAATACAATATGGCCTCTTGATTTTTCCCTGCCTTTTTGGCAGCTTTTTGTCCTCTGTGGCTTAAAAAATATCAAGCTCTGATTGGTTTGAAAGAAATGACTGAAGTTGAATCTGTTCGTCCAATCAGAATCTTGGGTTTCCTTGGAGACAGTTCAGAAAGGAAAAACATGCCAATTTTTTTCTGAAGGTGAAATGTTTGGTTACACTGCTACCCTGTGGAAGAATCACGAATGTAGTGACTGGCCAGACACACGCCCACTGTTTAGTTTCCACAGAAAGGCAGGTCGTAGGTTGTGAAGAATGGCGAATTTGTGTTCAGTCATTCATTTTACCGTTGCTTAAGTATCTGACCGCACCATGGGGTCAGACAGCAAGGCCTGAGGAAGAAGGTTGTCAGTAGGTGTGTGAAGATTAGAGAGACTGTTAATTGTACGCCATTCTCAAATTTCTTCTGTTTATTCTGTTTCTTCTGAACTATTACCGGGGCTTGACCTTTTAGATAAATGAACAGAGGGGGATGTGGATGGATGAGGGGAGTAAAAGGTGTCAGGACGAAAGCGCACAGGGAGAAAAATTAACAGAGAAGCGGCTGGACTGAGGCCTCGTTTTTTCGATGATACATCAACATACCCTTGACAAACAGTGTGTAGTTCAGTTGTATTTATGACGACGTAGATGTGGCCGTGTGTGCAGAGAAGGTTCATGTGTGTTGGTGAATGCGAGTGAGGGTCAAAGGGCTCCTCTCTGAGATGGTCATCTGTCTGATAAACTGGACACATAACATGGCAGGCTACAAAGCTCAGTGGTGATGTCACACAGACTGGGTGCGTTTGATGAGCTGAGTCTTATTTATAGGGGCATTAGATTCTCCAAGCTGTTATATCCACCGCTCACATCCCAGTTGCACTCATCGTTGTTCTTTTAACATTTTTTCCAATGACAAGTCCTAGACAGCCCTGCACAGTTGACTACATAACCTGTTTTATGCATCGAATGGCAGCCTTAGCTCAAAGAGAAGAGATACCACAGAGATTACTTTAACATCAGCGTGCAGGCAAGGAAGCATCTGCTCATGTCTAAATGAGTTTTAAATAAGTCTGGTAGCGTGCCCAGAGGCCCACCTGTCGCCTACGCTCCCTTGAGGTTTGAAGCTGATGAAAGCTGGATCGTGAGGTTGAGGATTTGTGTCCCGTTTCTCTGTTTGCAGCAAATTGCAGCTACTCTCATATGCCCTAGAAAACATTCTAAAAATAGATGTGTGGGTGCAGATTTAAGTGCAGCTGCAAGTTACAGTTGTCATCATATTAGCAGTGCTGGGGCAATTTTTTATGACTTGAAGTTGGCCCCTTCTCCTCCATGCCTAATGAATCGGTTGTATTATAGATAATGGTAAAAGTAAATTTAGGGGTGCAAAAGCTACAAGGTGAAGATATACAGTGCTGGTCAGAATTTTTGGCCCCTTGGTAAATATGATCAAAGATGGCTGTAAAAGATAAATCTGCATTGTTAATCCTTTTGATATTTTTTATATTTTATTTCACATTATGAAATTAATGTTTTTGTCCAAAACATATCTTCTCCTATAATGCCTGATGAGTTTAGAGAACACATGACAAGAGATCAGAGACCATTCCTCCATACAGAATCTCTCCAGATTCACAAGTTCATGTTGGTGTTTCTTCTCTTCAGTTTAGCCCACTCATTTTATATGGGGTCTGGGGACAGGGATGGTCATTGCAGACCCATTTTTGTTTTGATTTTGATGTTTGTTTTTGAATCACTGTCCTGTTGGAAGATCCTGGCCCATTATGCCCAAACATGGCCCATTATGATTTCTAGCAGAGGTTGTTAGGTTTTGATTTTTTATCTGTTGGTATTTGATCGAGTCCATGATGTCATGTATCTGAACAAGTTTTTTGTTCCTTCTATAATAAAAACTTGCTTGAGAATCACATTACCATGTTAGAATGAGTTCTGCCATCACAGCATTTTAAATTATAATAACATTTTACAATATCACATTTGTACTGTATTTTTATCCAAATAAAGCCTTGGTGAGCACAAGAGGCTTATAAGAGTATAAAATATGTGTGTGCCTATGGGCTTGAATATGTGTGTGTTAAAACTATAAAGATCATGACAAAGATATAGGTCTAGTTCTAAAAATTGTTCTAAATATAAAAGAATAGCAGAGTCTACACCACAACTATAACGATAACAGCACAGATAAACGATAGCCTTAGAATCACTTTCAGAACGATTTTTTTCCAGCTGACGAACGATTAAAAACATTGACAGCCAATCAGAATCCATCCTTCTTTAAAGAGCTTGAGCATTTAAAGAGGCAGACGACAAAATTGCAGCACGTGCTTAGAATAAACAGAACGATATCGTCCTCTGGTATGGACGCAAATATTATCATTATAGTTATCTTTATAGTTATAGTTCCCTTTCGTGGTCACTCCGAGTTACGTCGGAATGACGACGAAATGGGGTTTCGCTTAGAACACCTATCGACTTCGAGTATACAAAAACGAGCCAATGGCAAAGAAATGCCATGGGTCTGCGGAATTTCCATGACGTAACTCCGCCCCACCTCGTGGGTATAAAAGGAGGACGCCGGCAACATGCGGTTATGTTTTCGCTTCGGAGCCAAGAGTATCTCTTCACTCCACAGCCATTTCTGACTTCACTCTACGAGATGAGCCATTCTCTCCGGTGTTGGTGTGACGGCGATCTGCAGCGAGTTCACATTGCCTGCTGATCTGTGCAGTGATCTGCCAGTAAGTGTGTTTCTCCCTGCTCGCTTCAACATCGCAGTGTTTTTTTCTCCTCTCACAAAAGAGCTCGCACGCGGCACGTCTTTTTAAAGACGGCTCGCCCGTGCATTTGTGGTTGCGGCAGATTGGTACTCTGATGGGCAGACCCGGACTCTGATGGGCACGAGCGCTGTCTAGTGTGTTTGGGCTTTGATCATGCTTGAACAGCGCTCGTGGGTGATTCATGTTCTCTCTGTGGGAACATGATCATCGCGTCATTTAGGTCGAGACTCGGTGAACTCGCAAGAGTGAGATTCCCCTCATCCACCCCCCGATTTTCGGCTGGTGGCCAGGGTGACCTGAGGGTGATGGTCTGGAACAAGGCGCCGACTCTGTGTACGTGACCCCAGCCCCCCTCTTCTATGACGGTGCCCGCTAGCGATCAGGTGATTCCACGAGTCTACCTTCGGGTGGCCCATGTGTTTTCATTTGAAAGCTACAGAGGATGGTGCTATGTCTGTAGCAGCATCACTAGGTGGGCTTTATTCTTCTGGAAGTGACGACTCGTCACAGCTGCCACCTTCTGGTGTGCTATGGCTGTGCCTGAGTCTGATCCGGAGATGACGGCCATGCTTTCCTGGGACGATTGGTTTTTGGGTAAGGCCGCCGACCCGCGTCCACGGCAAACCCCAATATCTTTCTTCCTGGACGTGCATGATGAGATCTCGACGTCCTGAAAGACCCCCGTGTCTTCTCAGGACCGCTCGTTGGTCTCATCCGCCTTTCCCTCCCCTCAACGGGGCCGCTGCCCATGGGTACACTGGGGTCTCCCCGGTTGAACGCTCTGTTGCGATGCTACTGTGTCCTCAGAGTGCTTCCCGGCGCAATCCTAAGCACCCGTCCGAAGCCTGTTGTTCTTTTCGTCTACACTAATCTTTGGCGAAATCCTATAGTGCCACAGGACAGGCAGCCGCCTCACTGCATCCCATGACCGTTCTGCTGGTCTACCTGACCCAGATGCTCATGGTTATGCATGAGGGCGGGACTGACTCGAGGCTCTTTAATGAGCTACCAAAAAGCGCGCCGCCACTGACCTTGCTCTCTGAGCGACGAAGGTGGCCGTGCGTTCTCCCAGTCAGGTGATGTTTACCACTCTGGGGCTGACCGGTCTGATGTGCAGGATGTCGGCGGACGCGTCTGCTCGACACCCCCATATCCCAGGTCGGCCTCTTCGGCGGTGCGGTTGAGTACTTCTGCCCAACACTTCTCAACCGCCCGGGAGCAGATTGAGGTTATTCTGCCGACGGCCCCGCCGTCCGCTCAGGTCCCTCAGTCTGCCAACCGCCGAAGCCGCCCTCCCACGGTTCCAACCCCACCCGTTCACCGAGCTGGCTTTGGAAGACCGTGGGGGATGCCTCAGCCCTCTCCAGCCCCGCCCCCCGCTAAATGCTGGGTTAAGCGGCACTTTTGAGATGGGCTGCTCAGAGATGGGACTCAGTTCTTTCCAGGAGTTGGTAGCAGGGCCACTCCTTTCCCCGGTGGAGGGCTGGGGAAGAATCCTTATTCAGAAAGAACTGACTTTCTCGTCTCTGAGCATACAGAGTTCCGGACGACACGGTGCGCCGCCTCTGTGCCGTGCACCCCTCGTCCCCCTCTGTCTCAGAGCCGGATGACAGTGTGTGCCGTCCCTGGACCGTACCGCTCTCATCCCCCTCTGTCGCCAGACCCCTGGCAGAGCAGGCCCCCCGCGGAACGCTGGTCCTTCCCTGGCCTCCTCTGTCAGGGTGCAGTTATGACCGCGCCCCCACTCTGGGCCGCTATGCCGTCCACCTCTGGGCCGGTCATTCCCCTTCGCTGCACCACCGAGGGGACGTCAGTGGTTCGTTGACTCCGCTGGCACAGTTCTTGGGAGCCTGCCTAGAGCTTCCCTGTCTGTTTCGCTGGGTCGCGCGAACCATCGGCTCGGCTATGCGATTCAGTTCGCACGGTCTCCTCCCCACTACAGGGGAGTCTGCTCCACTCTGGTCGGTGGCAATGCCCCTATCATGAGAGCAGAGATTGCCACCCTGCTGGCGAAGGGTGCAATCGAGACTGTCCCTCCAGCCGAGATGAGGTTCGGCTTCCACAGCCCTTCCTTCATTGTCCCCAAGAAAACCGGTGGGTTATGACCGATCCTGGACTTGCGCGTGCTGAACCGCTCCCTTCACAGGATGGCGTTCAAGATGCTCACCGCCAAACGCATTTTCGAATGTGTTCGGCCCCAGGATTGGTTTGCAGCGATCGACCTGAAGGACGCCTATTTTCATGTCTCCATTCTTCCTCGACACATTCTTCCTTTCGAGGGGCAGGCATACCAGGTCGCGGTTCTCCCTTTCGGGCTAGCCCTGTCTCCTCGCGTCTTCACGAAGGTCGTCGAGGCAGCCCTTGTTCCCCTTCGGGTTCACGGGGTTCGCATCCTGAACTATCTCGACGACTGGCTTATCCTAGCTCACTCTCGAGACCAGGTTTGCGAACACAGGGACCTTGTGCTCCGGCACTTAGCTCGTCTGGGCCTTCGGGTCAACTGGGAGAAGAGCAAACTTTGCCCCGTGCAGAGGATCTCTTTTCTCGGTATGGACATCGACTCGGTCGCCATGTCCGCGCAGCTTACGAGCGAGCGCGCACAGTCACTGCTGACTTGTCTGAGACAATTTCGGGCAAGAATGCGGTTCCACTGAAATATTTTCAGAGGCTCCTGGGCATATGGCATATGCAGCCGCGGTGACGCTGTTCGGATTGCTTCATATGAGACCGCTTCAGCTTTGGCTTCGCGACCGAGTCCCGAGGTGGGCATGGCAACAAGGCACGCTCCGAGTATCAGTTACTCCGACCTGCCGTCAGACCTTCACCCCGTGGTCGAACCTCAGTTTTCTCAGGGCAGGTGTCCCCCTGGAACGAGTTTCCCGGCATGTTGTTGTCTCAACAGATGCCTCCACCACGGGCTGGGGCGCCATGTGCAATGGACATGCTGCTGCGGGCTCCTGGACAGGACCCCAGCGCCTATGGTATGTCAATTGCCTCGAATTGCTGGCAGTACGCCTTGCCCTGCACCGCTTTCGGGCGTTGCTCAAGGGTCAACACGTACTGGTCCGATCAGACAATACTGCCACTGTAGCGTACATCAACCATCAAGGTGGTCTACGCTCCCGCCGTATGTCGCAACTCGCTCGCCACCTCCTCTTATGGAGTCAGAAGCATCTGAGATCGCTTCGAGCCATTTACATTCCCGGAGCCCTGAACTGTGCAGCCGACGAGCTCTCACGGCTTCAGCCCCTCCCTGGAGAATGGCGACTCCATCCCCAGTCGGTTCAGCTGATTTGGGACCAGTTCGGGGATGCACAGATAGATCCGTTTGCCTCCCACGACTCGACCCATTGCGACCAGTATTATTCCCTGACCGAGGGCACGCTCGGCACGGATGCTCAGGCGCACAGCTGGCCGCGGGGCCGCAAATATGCGTTTCCCCAGTGAGCCTTCTTGCGCAGGTCTTGCGCAAGGTCAAGGAGGACGAGGAGCAGGTCCTTCTGGTTGCGCCGTACTGGCCCACCCGGACTTGGTTCTCCGAACTGGTGCTCCTCGCGACAGCACCTCCTTGGCCAATTCCTCTGAGGAAGGACCTCCTTTCTCAGGGACGGGGCACCCTGTGGCACCCTCGTCCCGATCTTTGGAGCCTCCACGTGTGGCTCCTGGACAGGGACAAGGCAGGTTTGAGTACCCTACCACCAGCGGTGGTGGTTACCATCACTTTTGCTAGAGCGTCGTCCACGAGACACGCCTATGCGTTGAAGTGGAACCTCTTCGTCAACTGGTGCTCTTCTCGCCGAGAAGACCCCCGGAGGTGTTCGGTCAGTGTCGTGCTTTCCTTCCTTCACGATGGGCTGTCTCCCTCCACCCTCAAAGTTTGTTGCCGCTATTGCCGCACACCATGACTTGGTGGAAGGTAAATCTTTAGGGAAGCACGACCTGGTCGTCAGGTTCTTGTGGGGAGCGAGGAGACTGAATCCTCCTCGCTCTCCTCTCGTTCCCTCTTGGGACCTCGCAGTGGTTCTAACTGCCCTGCAGAGTGCTCCCTTTGAGCCTCTGCAATCAGTGGAGCTAAAGTTCCTGTCAATGAAGACAGCGCTCCTTGTTGCATTGGCCTCTCTCAAGAGGGTTGGGGACCTGCAAGCATTCTCCGTTGACGAAGCGTGCCTTGAATTCGGGCCGGCTTACTCTCACGTGATCCTGAGACCCCGGCTTGGATATGTGCCCAAGGTTCCTACCACTCCCTTCCGGGACCAGGTGGTGAACCTGCAAGCGCTGCTCTTGGAGGAGGCAGACCCAGCCTTGGCACTGCTCTGTCCAGTACGCGCTCTCCGCGCCTATGTAGACAGGACGCAGTGTTTCAGGACCTCAGACCAGCTCTTTGTCTGTTATGGTGGGAAGCTGAAGGGAAAGGCTCTCTCCAAGCAGAGGTTGTCTCACTGGATAGTGGACACCATTGCTTTGGCATACCAGCAGCAAGGTCGACCGTGCCCCCTTGGTGTGACTGCCCACTCCACCCGGAGTGTGGCATCCTCTTGGGCTCTAGCGCATGGTGCCTCGCTTACAGACATCTGCAGAGCTGCAGGCTGGGCGACACCTAACACATTCGACAGATTCTACAATCTCCAAGTGGAGCCCGTGTCCTCTCATGTACTCGCTTCAACTAGCTAGTACTGGACCCGCTCAGGTGTCTTCGCTTGCTCGCCATTCCAATCCACGGACTAGATACTTGCGATATTCTCCTCAGGTGAGCTTCTCCGCAAGCCCTGAGTTCCTCCAGCACCCCTGATGCTAGCGCCAGTGTCTATTGCCTGTGCGTCGGCTAGGTGCCTCCCGTGTGCATGGTCCCTCCCCGGAGCTACCCCCACACGTGTATTTACACTGTAAGCCTCTCTGAGCATGTGTCTTTCCCTTGGTAAGCCACCTTGCCACCCCTGAGGTTGAAATATTCCACCTGCGGCTGGACACCTCAGTATTCTCCATATGTTTCCTTCGGGTCATATGTGTATTTCCAAATGCCCCCCCCCCCCCCCTCCTCTGGGTTGGTGTTAATTGCATATTTCCTCTAACTTGGGATATGCTTCCCAGTGTACCTTGGTATTCCTGTGTTAAATAGGAGTCCTTCGTCCTTACAAGTCTTACAAGGGCTCAGATTTACGCAGGGCACTGGAAGACATCTGTGAAGGTGGCGTGATTAGACTGTTAACCCCATTTCGTCGTCATTCCGACGTAACTCGGAGTGACCACGAAAGGGAACGTCTCGGTTACGTATGTAACCCTCGTTCCCTGAGTAGGGAACGGAGACGTTACGTCTTCCTGCCACTTCCGCTGTACCGCGGGGATCGCCTGAGTTCAGTCTTGGCTCCTCAGCGAAGAAACATAACTGCATGTTGCCGGCGTCCTCCTTTTTATACCCACGAGGTGGGGCGGAGTTACGTCATGCAAATTCCGCAGACCCATGGCATTTCTTTGCCATTGGCTCGTTTTTGTATACTCAAAGTCGATAGGTGTTCTAAGCGAAACCCCATTTCGTTGTGATTCTGACGTAATGTCTCCGTTCCCTACTCAGGGAACGAGGGTTACATACGTAACCGAGACGTTCTTGGAGTGAACGGGCCTTTACTTACTCATTTTCTTACTACTTATGTGTCACATTAGCCTACAACATAATTTCACAACATCATTTCCCTTGATTTCTGATTGACAGTTTTTGAAGAGATCCCTATGGTGGCTGCACAGGACCTGAGTAACATTCTAAAGCAAGGCTACCTGGAGAAGAAAAGACGTGGTAGGAAAAACATGTGCATCATACAATACATAACGGCCATTATTATTTCTAATTTTAAAAAAAATAAAAAATTTTCAGATCACATTTTCTTCAGCATGGAATGGCAAAAGCGATGGTGCGTTCTGAACAACACCATATTTTATTACTTCGGAAGTGAGAAAGGTGTGTCCTGTCCCGTTGAAAGAGGTACTCGTCTTTTCATAAACATCAAAGACAGAGATATTGAGAAAATTTTGTCTTCTAAATTCAGACAAGGTGCAGAAAGGCTCCTTTTATATCAATGGCTACAGTGCAGAGTTGGTCCCCAGCTTACGCAAGGACTCCAAGAAGAATTCATGCTTCGAGATGAGTGCTCCTGGAAGACGTTCTTACCAGGTTCAACACACACAAACGCAGTCACATTGCTCATTACTGTAGCTGTGTTCAGTCATCTTTCTGTCATTACAATGAAGAATGAGAATAGCCTTCAAATCAACAATGATAGTTTCTCTCTGCAGTTCACTGCCAGCAGTCCCCGAGAGGCAAGGGAATGGGTGGACCAGATCAATTTCGTTCTTAAGGGTATGTGATATGAAATAAATTTTTATTGCAATACATACCATATTTTATATTATGCTGAATGCATCTGACTTGAGCCAAGCACAACGGTGATCATCTTGATGTGAAAAGGGCAGATTTATAAAAAGAGGCATACCAATAACTTTCCTTCTGGCTCAGCCAATAAGATAGGCTCTAGACCTCCTCATGCCCCACGTCACTGAGCTTCTGAGTCCAACGTGCCTCAGGCTGCCTCCTCTTCCCCGTAGCGCAGCGCTCTTTACAGGAAATTGATTGGGATTTGCCCGGTCATCTTTTAGGGGCATCGATCTGGTCCTGCTTGGCATCCAGGCAGTGAGGATACGATAGCCTGTGTTACAGAGCTCAGTCACCTGCAATCAGGCCCTCACTCCATCTGAGACAGATCTGAGGCACCCTCGCCACTCTAAAATGGGCTCATTGCGGCCCTCTGATTTGCGGGAAGTAATAGACACTCCTGAGATAGTTTTCTCCCTCCCCATCCCCCTTCGCACATGTGAATACAGCCAAATGGCACAAGCATCATTCAGTATTAGAACTGTAATCATTTTCAAATTTGGCTTTTTTTTCAGATTTCTTTGCAGTTACTGTAGATTTCTGATATTATTATTATTATTTTATCCTTATATTTTTTATAAATTCTCCATAGCTTTAGTCGTGTCCAAAAGTGCTGAAGTTCAAATTTTAATTTAAACCTGGAAACAAACTAAAGTTGAACGATTTTTGAGTTTAACTAAAATAATTTGTTTACCACTCACTTGAAAAAGCAAATTTGTGAAGTTTAATATTCTTATATATAACTTGTAGAGTAAATGCAGCTCAAGTGTCACTGTCATTAAAGCAAAATTGTGACTAAAATAAAAACAACATTTTTTTTTGTAAAGGTCAACAAAATGTATTTTGTAATAGAACAGCATTAAATAGAAGCATTTCACAGACCTTTGGGGCCCCACTATATGTAGATTGGTGATTTGTCTGCTGCCGTTTTCATTATTTAGATGTTAATGATTGCTTTTATGATTTCTCTGTAAGATCTGAGCTCTAACTTCATCCCCTTTGATGATGATGAGGAAGAGGAGGTGGAAGAAGAGGAAGACACATATGATGACATTGAACGAGCTACCACACCACCACCACCACGTCCTGGGCCAGCATCTGTACCGGCCACAACCCAGAGTCTGGGCCAAACCCCTCAAAGCAGCCGGGAGGAATGGAAGGACCAAGCAGGGACTCAGGAAGATGAAGAAGAGGACGAAGAGGACATTTACGAAGAGCTTCCAGGTATAGAAAAAACATGAATTGGCCCTTTAAACAAAAACAAGGTTATTGGATTATCCTGAAGAATAAACTTACGTATATGCAGTATTACTTTAATCACTATCTTAAAATACTGATATCAGTGTTTGATGGGCTTTTAGTGGAGCAACACAACTGAGGTAGCAACCATCAACTCTACAATGTTGAACACCATCAATAAGAGCATATATCATATACAAATACATCAAGGTCTGGTCACCCAAAGTGATAGCAGGACCCTCAGAGGACCTAATGAGACCTCTGAGGAGAAATACATCACTCTGGAGTGCTGTCATTTTCACCTTACTTTGCCATGTGTGCTGGGCAGCTGAGCTGGCCACAGATGGCAGATCGAGTGACCACTTCTCTCACTTTTCCGTCCTTCATTCATCTCTCTCATCTTCTTGTGCCTCTCAGATTTTCAGTTCGGAAAAGTGCTGAGCAGTCCTATTATGACATTGTCTAAAACGTGCTGAATATAAGCGAATAATATAAAAGTGAAATAATATTTTAAATAAAATATATTAAAATAGAAAACAGGAATTGTAATAATATAAAATAAATTCAGCCTTGGTGTATGTAAATATATATATATATATATATATATATATACATACCATTTCAGATACATTTCTGCTAATGGAACTATGTGTGTGTATATATATACATACATACAGGAGAAACTCGAAAAATTAGAACATCTGCAAAAGTTATAATTTGATGATTTTTAATGAATTATTACCCCAAATTCAAAATCTCAGAAAATTAGAATATGACATGAAATCAATAAAAAAAGGATTTTAAATACAGAAATGTCGGCCCTCTGAAAAGTATAATCATATATATATATATATACCCTCATTAATGCTTCAACACTATCCTGGAAATGAATTTGAGAATTTTTTTTTTTTACTGGAGATTTTGGGCATTCAGAACACACACAATTTACACTTTGACAAAAAATATATGCTTTTTAAATAAAGGCTTATACAACAGATTCCAACACATAGTTTATACACATTTTACCATATGCACACAAGCATATGGTAAAGGACTACTTTAGCTTTACAGGTTTTTTCCTCATGCTGTTCCTGGAAGCTCAGGGCAAGCTCGTGCTGTGGGAAGTATAGGGTTGCTGGACGGTGGTTTTATCGGCAGACTGACAGCGTGAGGATGGATGTGGGAGACAGAAAGCTGGGCTATCACTGTCACCTCATAGACCTAGAGGTGCCACGCCCAGAATCAATGACTGTCTTCCTGAAACACAGTAGCCATCTAACCCGGCCTGGCACCTCCCCTATAAATCAAACGGGAGTTGACTGTACTGCCAGCACCACCGATATTGTTTAATTTACTTATGAAAGAGTTCAGAGGAACACAAAGTTAATCCAGAATTTAAAACTGTGAGTAAGATATATAGCATTAATTGACAAATGAGATTCGCTGTATTAGCTGCAAGGCTCTTAATTAAAAAAAAAAAGCTCTCATTGGGACTAATATGTACCATTAGGTACTAAAATATACACCTTTGGTATCCCTTTGGGGTACTAATATGCACTTTTTAGGTACCATTGAAAGGGTACCACCCAAGTGACTATTATACCTTTTTCTTGGAGTGACTGGTGACAAAATATTACATTTAAACCTCAGCGATGGCACTTGTTTTATATTTGTATAACCTTTGACTGTATTTTTCAGATGATGAAATTTCTGACTGCGCTGAAGAGTTCAGTGAAAAAGCTGGTGAGTACTTTGTGTACGCAGTGGTGGAGGGATGCTGTATATTGACAAAAAATGTGATTTTTTTTTAATGAATCTCTGTGTTTTCAAATAAAGGGTCTTCAGATTATGCAAATTATTACCAAGGCTTGTGGGACTGTGAAGCGGACAGACCCGATGAGTTGGCCTTCCAGAGAGGAGATATAATCTACATCCTCAGCAAGGTCTGTGTTTGCTCCCTCCATCTCTCTCAAACACACACACACACACACACACACACACACACACACACACACACACACACACACACACACACACACACACACACACACACACACACACACACACACACACACACACACACACACACACACACACACACGACACAAGGTCAGACTTTTAGTTCAGCGCTGTTGGTTGCGTCCTTGGCTGATTTGTTGGTTGGAGCGTTCTGCATGTTTTTTTATTTTCTTTTCCTTTTCTCGCTCTATCCATCTCCTCACTAATGATGAATAATACGCAGCTGGCCATAAGATGAGTCATATCGGTCAATACACACTGACTTTCTCTTAGCAGCTATTCATTTACTCTATTCTAAATGACAAAGCTGGGATGGTCTTCACTTAGTCAGTAAATTCTTATTGTAGCATTTTACAAACAAGACCAAAATAAATCAGGATTTGTGGCTTTCTTTTTCTTCAGATTTTTATTTCTGGTGATATTTCTGTATAAATCATACAATTTAGAAAAAGATGAATAGCATAATCAGCTTTCTAACAAAGCTGTAGCATTTCTAAAGAATATCCGTATAGAAATCCAAGAGACTTGCAGGCAACAAATTGAGCCTGTTTTGTAGCATGTCATATTGACATACCAGAAAACTGTACATCTGTGGTCTATAGACCACTGCAATACAGTGGCCACACAGGCACATTCTCAATAATAGGCTGTTGATTCATCGATGTAGTTGAGTCTTGGAAAATTGAGTGATCGGCCAAGCAAACCACTTTATTTGATACATTCGCTTTTATCTATATATTTTTGTGTTTTACAAATGGGGTGTTAGCAGGAACGCATAGTGTAGCTGTTTCTTATAGATACACAGCTGAAAGAATCAATATGTTTTAATTTTGCCTTTAACTGAGCTCAATGTCTTAAAGGGATAGTTCACCTAAAATTAAACTGTCGTTGTTGATCCAAAACACACAAAAAGATATTTTTGAAAAATGTGTTCAGTGTTTCTCGGGTCATACAATGAAAGTCAATTGGATCTCATGTTGTTTTGAACTGTATTGACTTTCATTACATGGACAAAAACAGTTGAAACATTCTTCAAAATACTTTCTTTTGTTTTAGAAAAAAAGAAAGTCATATAGGTTTAGAATGAAATGATGACAGAATTAAATTTTTAGGTAAACTATTCCTTAAAGTTAAAGAAAGAATTCTACCATCATGTTCGACACTCTTGCTATTTAATTAACATTAATGAAATGTAAAGATATGGCAACTGATGAACCGTATAATCAGAATAAAATAACAGGACAGCCAAAACAGGTTTGATTTTGTTTTTCAGAAAACAAAACAATGAGAATAATTTAACATCCGATATGGTTGGCTATCAAAACATGGTGAGGATGTGCACGGGTCATTAATTTTTTTATCTCATGTCATATTTCTAATTTGTATAAACAATGAGTCTAACCATCTCAGATAGCTGTAGCATGTCTCTGATTTTGTCATCAAGCTGTTATTATATTCAGACAAGTAGATTTATCAGCTCTTACTTTTAATCCCTCTGTGACTGACATGTAATTGAAATAGCTTTTATTGATGGCAATATTTTCGAAACGGCTGCACTTGTATCACTCAGATCTCTTAGACCTCTTCAGATGCGTCCTCAGAATCGTTTCAGACCATGTGGGGCTCCTGCTCTTGTTTTACGGGTGTTCACTGGAACGTTGACCTTACTGAATGAAATATAGGCTGTTGGCTAGAACTCAAGCCTAACTCTAGCGGTCCCACTCATAAAGCAGTGGTCATAAAACCTGAGTGCATAAATTTTGCTGCACAGAGGCGTGGAGGGGAGGCCAAGTATATTTGTGTCAACACCAAGCGTAATTACAAGGTGATAAAGACGTGGAAAGTGCTAAATCAATTCCTCTAACCAACAGGTTTTTGAGGCAGCGCTATGATTGACCGTTGTGAAGTCACAAATCAAAGAGGTCGACAGCGCTGTCACAGCACTGGTGTAAGCAGAGCGTACAGATTAAAAAAAGCTCTCTCATCAGTCTTTATTGATCCACCACTTACCGTGAATAAACAGCTATTCGGCTCATCTACACAAATCACTACACGTATCTATAATATGTGGAAGTATTTTGGATAGCACATGCACATAGTTAATGGCTTATTAGTGGAGTATTTTGTTTATGCTCAGGTGGAAGCATGGAAATAAAATTTTAAGACCCCCTGTGGTGAAAATCGAGTTTTTTATGTTTTTTATAGCCTATGTCTATGTGGTGTTTTTAATATGACAAACCATGTGCAAATTCAGTCAGTCAACACCGTTGAGTATTTTCTCCTTAAAACTGCAGTTTACCAACAGTCTCAAAAGCATGGTTTGAAACTGCCCGTTTCCTACAATCCCAAACATGTACTGAATGTGTGGGGTAGGGCTTTTCTCCACTGACTTTCTAAGTTGTTCAAAGCGTTTCTAAGAATGCTGACTTTTAGAAGGGAACTGTCTGACTTTGAGATGGTGAATGGGAACATGGTTTGTGTAACATTATCAACACATTATTAGCTGTTTGATAGCGTAGTCAAGCTAAAGGCTAATCATATCAATTAACGGTATGTGTCTGGCGTAGTATTGAGTGATATATAAAACACATTATCATTCTCACACATCAACTTGTAGACAAGTTGACCGAATGGATCAGGTAGTCCGAGCTGGTTGAGTGGAGGCGGGGACTAATTTGCATATTCATGCACCGGGTGTACATGAAGATATTATTTTCAAGAAATTAATTTCTTCTTAAGTGTTTCACAAAAGTAATAGTCATACAGATTTGAAACTATCTCCTTTTTGATGAAGTACACCTTTAAGTTCTGGACTGCATAGTTATTCATCTAAACCCAATGTTCAGTTTTAATCTTCTGGTGATTAATCCAGGGTTAATTTTGCATGCAACACCGATAGTTGCACTAACAGCTCCCTGTTTCCTTCAGATCAGCCTCCCCCTGTCACCACTGTCTCCTTTCTCATGTCGTATGGCTCCTCAGTCAGAACACTTGAACATGAAATAGTGGCGAACGCCAACATCCATCTGGGAGCTTTGTACAGCCTACTCAATCCTCAAGGCTGAAGAATCACGGCTGCAGGGCAGCAGGATATTTGGTGGTGTTTTTCTTCCTGCTCTAATCACATTACATATTCGCTACCATGTAACACATATACTTTAATTTTAATTATTGTTGTAACTCTCGCTCTTTGCGCTCTTGTTGGTTTGCTGTGTTCAGTTTTTTCCTATTGAAGGTGCCATGGAGACTTTTTCTAAAGCGTTCTTTTTTCTTCTTCAACCATGCCATCCTTTTGCATTCCTACCTCTTAATTTATGCCCCTAGATTCAAAGTACATGACTCCCAAAGGTCAGACCCAACACATGCCAGTATTCCCAGTGGAATCCCCTTAAAATCCTGGAATGAGATTTATTGCACTAAAAATGGAGGCAGACTTCTCCGGGACTCCTTTTAACATGCAACCCCACTGATATCCCTTTCTTTCATTTAGCCCTGGCCTTTCTACAGAATGTGCTTTACACTCTCACCATTAGGCGCTGTAAACCAGGAATTTTGGATGCCAATCTAGAGACAAGGGCCAACCCACTGTTAACAACCAGATGCTCCATCAGTATGGCTGTAGACACTACTGCCACCTTCTGGCTGACATTTGTAAGGTTTTTCAAGCTAGGTGGCCCATGTATTTTATTTCATTTTATAAACAAATATATGATGATTTGTGTAGAAAACCTGGCTGGATATATAGTTTCCAGCTCATTTTACTATATAGCCTATATTTTAGTAATTTATATAGTTATATTTATATTTTAGTTATATATTATTTTATATTGGTAAATATACATTTTATATTTATATTTGCATTTTTCTGCTTTTAAGCAGTTCGACAGCTTTTACTATTTAATCTGATAGGCACGTTTTATGTGCCTTGTTCCGCTGTGCAGGTTTTTACAGGTAGATATAAATGTGAATTTACATATGAATGTAGTTCTCACAGACAAAACAGGGTGATTGTGACTGTTATCCCTTGTGGGACATATCCTAATAAACTTCAGACAGATGACTGCTCCAGTTGGCCTCCCGCCCAGGGGGTCAGTCTCCTACAAAATGCCTAAAGAAAAGAAAAAGGTGCCATAAAAGAAAAGGAAAATCCAGTGGAAATAGGCACTCCTTTTTAACTCATTCTCACAGACTCATCTAAAGGCCTGCTTTCTTTGTGGCAATATAGGCGCAGAGGTGCTGTATAGACATATTGAGCTTTCTATTTACCAGCAGAGGCATCAGGGGGTGAGTCTGGGGTTCTGGGGTCATGCAGAAGGCAACGGTCATCTCCCGGTCAACTACAGTAGGTCATTATTCAGCCTAAGCCAATAGTCCAGAACTGCACGGCAGCCGCCCCCCCTCACACTCTGCATAATTATTATAAATGGGAGGCCACATAAACAGCCATCATTACAGGCTCTCAGCAGCATACACAATCCACTTTAAATGCCTATTAAGTTTAAGTGCCATCAGTAATCCCCAAGTGTACTTTTACAACGGCAGATTATTGGGTCTTTCACATTTTTACTTGATGTCGCACCTTTGAATGCCCAGGATTCGGGATTAAATAAGGCCTGCAGTGGCGTTTCCTCTCCGGTTTATTTGACTACGCCAAACAAATATTAATACTCGATGCATGTTCTTAATGGCTAGCTAAGATGAAAATGACATGCAAATGAAATGCACTGATTGAGATCAATTGAACGATGGCTGTCTTTGCTTCGAGCAGCAGATCAATACCTGTTCGCCACCTGCCGTGTCTGCTGTTTAGGACTAGCAAACAACGTGACGTATTGGTGTTTGTCTTTTAAGATGGCTGGATGAGTGAGTCCCTGTGCAGCACTGAGCGTGTGGAGCCGATGTTTTACGATGCGAGTTAAGGAAAGAGAAGCAGGAGAGGAAAAGTGGAGGAGGGGGGTTGTAGCACCGAGCGCCGGGTTCAGCGGCGGGGCAATGAGAGACTTCCTGCGCTCCATCACTCCCAAGGCCTACCTCAGTCAGCTGGTGGCCAGGGGCAGAGGCCTCATGTCTCATTCTTATTACCATGTCTCCTGCCTCCACAGTGTGTGTGTGTGCGTTTCTACTCGTAACAGAAAAAATGAATGCGTGTGGGCACCGAGGGAGAGTTTGCAAATAAGGGAAATGATTAAAACACGATTGAGGAAGGAGGCGTGCATGCAAAGCGCGTCGTCTTGGAGGGGAAATTTATAGAATGGAGAGGAAAAAAAGGGAGCTCGGTATTCTGGCGTTAATATAGACAGGAGTCACTTTTGAGCCTGTCATGATATTGTTCAGGTTTAGCCACTCCTTTTTAAGGCATCATTAGCTGTCAATCTGTCCCCTGGCCGCTGGAGAGCAATGGGCCCATCTGAATACCATTGCCAGCCGCCCCCCTGAGTGAAAAATAAATGATATCAGTGGCACACTGCAGGTGTTGTCATGGCAACACACACTCTTGATAGCTCCCTGTGCCAACTCCGCCTTCCTCCAGTGAAGGTCATGCGGAGGTCAGCACCATTGCAACGACGCACTTCACTTTCACAACAGCTGCCCACCAGACCTAGACCAAACCGAGACGCACCTGACCCTGTCCTGTTACAGAGCAGCTTCCCGAAAAGCCACCCATTATCCCAGTCCCATGCCGTTCTTTCGGGTAAGTCTCTATAACAACCTCTATACGGCCAGGCGCAGATTGGATGTCTCCCAAATGCCTCTAGCTGACAGATGCATTGCCGAAAAGCAGATTGCTAATACTGGGAGGCAGGAAAAATGAGGCAGGAATGAAAAGGACACGAGTCATCGAAATGGGACGGACTGCACTGGAATGTATTGACTCTCTTTCTTGTACTGCGTGTGTACTCTGTTTGAACCCACAGTTACACCATGTTGGGGAGGAAGGCGGGGCGGAGGAGGCGTGTTGGACGGGAGGAGGTGCAGCATTTTCCAAATGGCTTCATTAGCCATGGGCACCTGTGATTTCGAGGAGTATTTTACAACAGTTTTTTTCTGGTCCTTGACTGTGATTGCCATTCTAAGATTGCTGATACACAGTTGAACTGGACTGGGACTTTCCACTGTTTTAACGCTGTTTTTAGTCTGTGTGTGTTCCAGAAACACTGTCAGTCTGTGCATTACTGGGTGGGATTTTTCATTGACTCTTTATGTAGGCTACATCGTTGCACCTAGGTTATATCATTGCACCAGTACGTGGCGACGTGCAATTTAATTAATACAATAGTAATTTCTCGTTAGAAATGACATCAAAAGTGGAAAACGTTGGTCAAAAACATACATTTGCACACAAACTGACCGCCAATCGCAACTTTCAGATACCATCTTTTTTTTTTATAGCTTAACTGTCACGTAATGGAACGCACAGTATTGTGGGCATATCAAAAACAGCAAAAGATTAATCTATGCTGTCTTCAAAAATCGATCAGATTCAATTTATTAATGAATGGGCCATATAAATGAGTAATTGAATCATTAACTCAATCGATTTGTTCTGAAAAACTGATTCATTCTATAATGAAACAAGTGAGTTTCTTTATGAGGGATTCATTGAATAATTTCCTCAACTGATCTGTTCAAAATAAATCAGATTTAGGAAAAAAAAAAAAAAACAGTAACTGCATCCAAAATCACCCTCTTCCATCAATCCATTTTCAATATTTCCTCGTAAATTATTACAACATTCATAATCTAAATAACAATAAGGACACAGTTTTGAGAGATGGAGCATCATCAGCTCTCCATCATGTGATTGAGCGAAAATGATTCATTGATTAATTCAAACAACGATTCATTCAGGATCAACGCTGTTGCTCATCGTGAATGATCTGAGGGTTTTGCGCTTGTGCGTTGAATAATGTTAAACGCAGGACAGGAATGAAAAAATGAAGAAAAAAACGCCAGGTCCAGCGACTTCTTTTTTAAAAGTTGAACTGTTTACTTGAGTGTCAAGGTTTTTAGAACACCGTGACATGCACACGATGCAGCAAAAATGGTGAGACATGAACGTAACAGTCAAACATGTCCATCTAGTCTAGTGCATGTTTGCATAGAAAAACAATGGAAAAGCTGCACATTAAAAGGCAAAACTCGCTCTGTGTGATTGTGAATGACCCCTTCTGGCAATATTAGGTCTAAAATGTAAGTTACTCAGTATTAACTTCTTGTTTACTGAACTTCAACAATCCCCATCTGCATATATGCTTCTCAAACAAAGAGCTCAAGTTCTCAGATGTACTGTTACCGAGGCGTTGATGCCACAACGGCATTCAGCTCACTGTCCAGATGGATTTGATTCCGTAGCATCATTAAAGCGGCTCATCTGCATGGGCTGAGGACTACATTAGGCTCTGAGCACTGTGGGTGTGCTTAAAGAGAGGAAGGTAATTAGTTCCTACTCTCCTCAGCAGGCAGTAGATGGATGACATGCTCATCATGTCTAAATGTACAGTGTGTGCTTCTAGAATACTAAAGCTCTTAAAATACTTCACTCTTTCACTATCAGTCTATCTCTGTGTTCTTTAATCTCCTCATTTATAACCCCCCGTCCACCTGAGTCTGTCTTCATTCATTATAGGCCTGTTCTGGGGCTCTCTCCACTCTTACTCTGAAGAGCTTTGGCCTGGAATAGCTCTCATAGGTATTTGATTTTGGAGAGGAGAGATTTAGAGAATGTTACACTGGGAAAACAAGAAGCTTCATGACAAGAATTAGGGATTTCTTCTGCTTCGCTCAAGACATAAAATGGTATACCCTATGCAGTTCCAGCACTCAAATATAAGCATTTGTGCATCCAAGCACCAATGTTAAATCCTTGTTTCTCCAATCACTAGTCCCCTAACTTAACAAGAGAATCATCATATTTCTTTAATTACCATAGAAATGTCTAAATTGGTGTTTTAAAATTTAAATTAACATTTATATTTGCATTTGAATGGCTGTATGCAGGTGCGTGTAATTTTGTTGTATTAAAAACATTTTGATACTATCTATTTCCATGAAGTGTAATGGCCCCACCGAGACATGAGTAAACACCTCTTTGTTCAGCAGATTTTTCTGTGACAAGACTGAACACAAACACATTTGGACACAATATATGAATGTTTTATTCATAAAAACGTATCAAACCAAGACACTCGAGAATTCAAGTAAATATATAATGTAATATAAAAAATGTATTAATTGTAAACTGATTTTAATTGCCTAAGCCATGACTGCATAAAGGCTTTTTATTTATTTAATTAAATTCTCGAGTGCCTTTTTGATACGTTTTTATGAGTTAAACTATCCCTACACCCAAAAAACACCAGGATACTGATTTTACACCAGCACTCTTTTGCACTCCTTGCTTTCTGAATGTTTTATGTTCGGTATTTGAATTCTAAAACAATAACTACACTTTCCAATGTGATGAATTACACCTGATGTTATACTCTGCTTGGACACTTACGTGAACTTGTGACACTTATTTTACTTTGGTGTCCTATTTCTGAATTATCTGTATTTCTGTCTTTCTAAACTAGGAATACAACATCCATGGATGGTGGGTTGGGGAGATAGACGGTGCTATCGGAATAGTCCCCAAGGAGTTTTTGCATCCTGCTTATATTCTATGAGGTACTTATATTCAAAGAATCATTACATGATCACTTACCATGGACATAAACAAGAACAGCTCCCTAGCTCTCTTAAACTGAGAGTGAGAAATAAATGTAACGTGTATTAACATTGTTAAAGTTACAAATGCCATTGTCCTATCTGTGACCTTTACCACTGTTTTAAAGTTTAAAAAGTTTTCATAATTGCTTCAGCATTAAATCCTATCCCTCCATGCTGACATCTGCTGGAAATTATTGCAACTACAAAGAAATATGTCAGTATTATACGGAGGCTTCGACTGAAATCGCATACTCTCTTGAGTAGGTAGTAATTACTCCACGACTGCTAAAAAGTAGGCCTTCTGTGAATTGGGACATATAGCCTACTACTTTTGTCTATTGTTTTTCGCATAGGGAAGTATGCGATTTCAGATGCAGCCGGAGTGTAGGCTATTGTTCAAACTGGTTTTAAATATATGTATTTAATGTTTTCTCTTCTAGGTTTGCTTTTTGTGAAGATCACATAATTCCCAGGGTTATAATAACTTCACATGTTATTGTTTCGAAATTGTTAACGAAGAGATTATAACGGAGGTTAAAGGGATAGTTCACCTTGAAATTAAAATTAAGTCATAAATTACTCACCCTAGAGTTGTTCAAATACCGTATGCCCTTCCTTATTCGATGGACTACAAAAGGAGTAGCCTACTTTTAAAGAATGTCCCGCTCGCGCTCTTCCATATGGGTGAGGTAGGCTACATTTGGTGTCCAAGTTCATTCTTTTTGTCTGCTTTTTTTCAAATGGTTATCATTTTAATTATTTGTAATTATTTGTTACTCATTGTCATGGCTCACAAAATGTTACAGGCCATAACAATATATTTTCTGTAAAAAGTGTCTTAGCTGAAAAACATGATTTCTTGTTGTCATTTTTCCATTATGTTATTTCATTATCAAAATATTTTATTTTACTTTTTTGTGTGTAATATTTCATTTATTTTATTTATAAAAGTCATACAATTATTTTATAAACCGTCAAAATTGTTACCACAATATCAAAAGCAAAACAGAATTTATCACTGATCACACAGTGGGTTGTTTAAAAGTATTTTAGCTATGATTTCATTTGTGCCATGTGCTCTTAGCATTTATGCTAGCAAGTGGAGTTTTTGGCTAATTTAGATTTTTTTTGTTGAAATGCTATATTTATCTCCAATTATAGAATCACTCATATAATGGCGCAAAAGTATCAAAGTATGATCCCATTCGACACATACCATATATTCCAAGTGTTCTGGGGGGTATAAGATATGAAATTTAATGTATTGTTTAAAGAAAATTCTGAAAAATTTGTAATTTATTATTTAATCTTCATTTTAGGGTGCACTACCATAAGTAAAATTGGATTTTAATTAATTTCTAGAAATGGCAAACAAAAAAAATCCTAATGATTTCTTGCATTTTTTTTTGTGCAAGTCTTTTTATATTTTACATTATCACTGTACACTAAGTCAAGGCATATCTAAACCTAATTTTCTGATTTAAGCATATGCCATATTTACACAAATGGTGTACATAAGAAAAACATTTGTAGTTTGATACTTATTTTCCTGTTTCTCCTTTATAATGTAAAGACTAGATGTAAAGTCTATTCCAACAGCACAAATTACTGAATACAATTCTTTTCATGCAAAATTTAGGCTGTGACAGCATCTTGAAAAAGCAATATATTTCTTTTTAAGAGTAATTCTATATGTGAGGTGTTTTCTTTCTTTTCAAATACATTTGTATTTGAAATTGAGATAGTGTAGTACTAACCAATTCAGCTGGTATGACTTCATGGAAATAACTTGTAGCAGTTTGCTTTAATAAAAGGAAATAAAGAGCCTGTGTACTTGCCTATTTTTTCTGGTGTAAAATCTACTTGTATTCATAAATGGACTGCAGTTCTAGAACAATGTAAGTTCTTTAATATGGAACAAAGAGTAAAAATATGAAACACAAAAGCACAACAAGAACAGTTAATGATGTCCATATCTTAAATGTATTGGAAAACAATAGTTTATTCAGCAATATGTAATTTATCACTCTTAAAACTGGACAAAAAGAACCTTAAAAAGCTTCCAGAATTTGATGTCATTTCAGACGAAAATATAATATTCCATCATATTATTAACTGTCAGTTCACACTCCAAAAAAAATCTTGCAGATGAACCACCTTGCTTCCACTTTAGTCTACATGAACATTTCAGATGAACAACGTAAACTGCTTAAATGTAATACAGCATCAATAAGAGCCTCTCCGCTTCTCGACCGGAGAAACCGACCATTAAGGGTAGATCCATACTCCAGTAACCTCATAAGGAAGCTCAGAAACACTTGAAATGAACTTAAAACAGTTACATGGAATTTGGCTTTGCAAAAAAATAATAATCATAATAGTAAATTGTTGAAATGTTTTTTAATTAAAGAAAACCAAATCTAAGACAGTTTCCTCACGACGCATGTTCAGGCTCTGCCTTTATACATTTACACCGTCCGCTAAGAAACAAAAGCTAAATCAAAAAAGGCTCATTTTAAAGGTTTTAAAATAGTGACCATATTTTACAATTCTATCTTAAGTGGCATGTTTTATCAGGCCTGATTGAGTGGTCTCAGTCTTGGCCTGGTTATAATGGGTGACAGGACTGCTCTAGAACCATCTGAAGGCTAAAGCTAGCTCCAAATGGTGGAACAACGGGCCAAGAATGAAAGGGGAGGGTGATCTTAGTACAGAGCATCAGTATTGCTGCTCCTCGGCCTCTTGATCTTCTCGATGTTCTTCAGTATCATGTCATGTAATGTTACCTGCAAGACAATTTTGCTTTATTAAACCATTTATCAACAACACCCAGGACAGACAGCACATACATGCAGTAATCTAAACTTTTCTCTGCACATTAAACAAAGATAATCTTCAAAATCATTTGCATAACTATATTTATTGTTACAGCAATACTTACGTATTGATTTCTCAGCTCTGACACTATGATCTTGAGGCTGATGTATTCTTTCTCATCAATCTCCGTCACTGTGCGACGATAATCCTCCTATAAAAGTCAAAATATATATTATTCATATGAAATAACCACTGTATCCCAGATCTAAATGCCATGTATGTGTACTGGAGATATGACTTACAACATGAGGGTATTTTGCTATTTTGGAAACCAGCTTTGCCCTTGTGATGTAGTACCTACAAAAGATAGTATTTAAATAATACGAAGAGAAAAATAAAACCTGAACGTAAATCTTCGCCTGACATAGTGTGACATACCTTGATATCTGATCTAAGAAAGAAGCTGCTTCCCCTTCCACTGTTCTGAGTTCAGCAACCGTCTCCTCCTGTGGACAGTGAAGATAAACAATCACAACCAGGTAACAGGCTGACAATTTCTGCATTTGACAGGACCAGATTTCACCCTGACAGGACCAAAACTTTGTTTTTAAACACCAAAATGTACCATAAACTGTGACAAACAACTGCTTCTCCTAGTCCATAACTAATGTAGCTAATTGCTGTTGAACCATTAATTAACAGGCAAAAAAAGAAACTGAAGGATGTGGCACTATACTTGAATTGAGACGCCAAAATTGTTGCCGTCTTCTATTCTTGGGATTAACAACTGAACCCACATCTTGACCTAGAAAATGACAGAAATGAAATTTACCCAGAACACTTTAAATGAGAGAGAGTATGTCTGAGACTATGGTTACATGGACCTACCGTGTTGCACTTTTCTATGAGAGTTCTTATTTCAGGCTTGACTTTTTCAATCAGTTCCACCAACTTGCCATTGCTTTTCATCATTCCACCAGGCATGACAAAAACCTTGGTCCCGCCAACTACACACAGAAAACATAGGATTATGTAGGGAGGAGTGTCTGTATCAATGCATTTCAAATTTTAGTCAGGAAAACTCACCTTTGTCATCTCCTGCACCATCTTCGAGTTTCCTCTTTTTAGCATTTTGCTATTGAGGAAATATTTCAGGGTTACTGGCTGATCTTTGTTTCATGTATGGAATCTTATTTCCACCACAGAATAAAAAAGATAATTGCGACTTTTTTACAATTCTATCTCCCACCCCCCTCTCACAGTTCTGCATTCACATATCAATTCTGAGGGGGAAAAAAACTGACTGTTCTCAGAATTGTGAGACAAACTCTGAATTGTGAAGGAAAAAAGTCAGAATTGAGAGATTCAACTTTTTTTTTTATTCCGTGGCGGAAACAATCTTCCATAATATTTTTGCAACAAAGTTTTTTTTTACCCTATTCAGAGACTTCTTATTCAACTTTTTGACTGATGAATGAAGACACTTAAAATGACTTTTTACCCCCTCAAGCCCATCGTGGATGTCTGCAAGTAGAATTGGGTCTGGCACTGTCAGATTGATCTCTGAATGAATTTCTTTCAGCTCACAGATATTAATTGAGGGATCCTAAAAAAACAAAAAAAAACAAAACAAAAAAAACAAGACAATCAAAATGCTATTTAGTACATCTGAAGAAGTAAATGTCAAGAATGTATCATTCTATGATTACATGCTTACCTTCAAAAAATGGTCCAGTTCTAACAACTTCTTCGGGAAAAAGTTTGCAACTAAGTCTTCAGCCTAAATTTGAAGGATTAAACCGTAAGCAGCCCAATTGTCAAATAAATGTTCATATATAAATTCTCGGTAAGTGCAGTAACTTACCTCTGCTGTAATTCGTCCCCTGAAAGCATCAACCTGTTAAATAGGCAAAATAAGAAATATTAATATAATAATGAACAACTATTAAATCAAAAGACGGGCAATTTTGGTGTCCAAATTGTGAGTTTTAGTGTCACAATTTATAATGTCTTGTATTTAAAGTCATTCGCTTTTAGAAAAATAAATAAAACAACGGGTGGCCCTTCTATTGTAGGACGCTAACGTTAAATGTGCACAACACAAGTTACCATATAACTTAATCGAGCCGATTCCCACTATCCCTAACCCTAACTTCACCGTAATCCCTTACAATAATCAAAGATTTAAATGTCAAAATCGGGGTTGAAGCAGTTATACATTTCTCCCGCAGCAACATGCTGCTGTGCTAAAAACACGCTTTATTCACACACATTCATACCAAGCATGTGGGAGCTCTGGCTTTCCCTGAAGATTTAATATGTATAATCCACAAATACTTCATCACAATATGAATTTTCTCTCTTAAACACAAGTGATTTTACAAGCATGTGTGCGTGTAAAAGTTAGCTAACGCGCTCACGAGGTGACTCACGCACAAGCCGGCTAGCCGCAAGCTACCTACAAACAGTTCATCTGAGTGCTCCTTATTTAAATAATGTAAGAGGTGAAAAACTTACCTTTTTCTTGATCTCATTGTCCACCTTAAGAAGCGAAGACATCGTATTAATTCAATAAATGGGAAAAGTAAGGGATTGTCCTAAAAGCATTAACTAAGCGTGTGGCTCACAAATAGCTGTCAGCCACAAGGCACTTGCGCGCTTCTAGATGACGCATATGCTTCGAGACCGTAGATGTTAGTACATAGAAATCACATCAGCACTGTCACTGTAGTGTGGAAACATTTCATCTTCATTCATTTTTAATTTGATACAATCTGCAATACGCATAATCATCTGGCACTCATGGAAAAAAAACAAGTTCATACAATATAGTGATCGCGTCGACGCATCGCTGTAATCAGCAGAGCAACTATTGCTATAACGGTTCCTATGTATTCACATCTATGTTCGCGGCAACTTCGAAATACGTATGTGAATGTGTGCGTCATATTTTTCTCTGTATAAATATTATTGATTGGAATCACAATTTTAAATACATTACAGAACCAATTAAGTACTTACACGAGCTATTTAAATCAGTTTGACGATGATAGTAATAAAATAATATTTAGTTAGGAACAGGACGTAAGGAAATCTGAGACATTTCCTGTGACGTGTGTTGGGGGCGTGTACGAATCCAGCGATGTAAACAAGAACGCAAAAGACAAGACTCACAGTGTTAACACCACAACGGGTATTTTTAGAGCATCATATCACCGCATCATACGTATCAGTTGACTCTGGCTCACAGTCATGAACCTCCCCGTCACTGTCAAAGTGAACTTTAGGGGCAACGTGAAGAAATTTCCAGTCTTGGACACGAACAAAGCACAGTGGGAGACTGTGGAGGCCTGGGTAAGGAGTCATTAAGCCTTGCTGGGTGGCGTTTATGTGGGGACGTTTACATTTCTTGGTCCTAGAAGGCCATAGCAGAGGCCTACATAAACAAACCTTAACCGCGTTTAACATTCAGTCAAAATATTTAATCCTATCATAGAACATATATCATAACATATATCTCAGTGCTGTCTTTTATACAGCCCCCAGTGATCTAAATTGCAACAATATCTGTCATTTGCTCTTGACCTTTCTGGTCGGCCATAAATCAGATCACGGCTTGTAAATAAAGCGTAACGTTGGAGGATATTGTTTTTCAACTCTAATCTGCCTGTAATAGTTCGATGTCTTACAAATATCTGCAGTTCTTGATGGTGTTTGTTTACATTGCCTTTTTATAACCTCTAGATTAAAACTACATTCGGCTTGAGCCATTTTCAAGTGAAATATTTTGATGAGGACAACGAGGAGGTAAATAATCACAGTGTAATAACGAGTTTTGAATTTATTTTTGATTTAATAGTTTTACAGATTTCATTGTTGCTTATCCTTTTAACATATGAGTATGATATCAATCAGTAAACTATTTATTGTTAGAAATCTATTTTCAATGGTACTTCTATTGACGTTGTCCTCTTATTTTTACAGGTGTGCATCAACAGTCAAGGTTTGTAATAAATTCAATCAATGGTTTTCACAAAATATGTTATCTGTAGTGTTGAAATATTGATGTCATAATACATATTATTGTTTTTATCATTTGACAACACCACAGATGAATATACAGAAGCTCTAAAGGTAAGAACATCAATAATTTTTATGATGCACATGTCAGTCTACTCCACTAGGCCCACTGTCATCATCATAATTATATATATATAAATCCAAGGCTTTAAATAAGATGTGTATTTTTTTTTAATTTAGAGTTCATTTAAGCAAGCCAATCAGCTGCACATGAATGTCTATAAGATGAAGGGTCAGGCAGAGGGTGGTGCAGTGAAGGCAGAGATGAAAGAACTAAAGATAGACCCTAGACCAGCTCCACCGTATCGAGCAAGGGTCAAGATGGCAGACAAGGAGACACAGGTGACCCCCGAGCGGGACTCGGTAAGCAGTTTTTTAAACAATATTTTTAGTTATCTTTTAAACATACTATATGCCAGGGTTGTCAAAATCAATTTCTGCCTGAGCCACCGCCACGTGAGCATTATCTGATTCTGTACCATCAAAGGGGTACACTGAAAATGTAAGCCTAGTGTCATTACTTCTTATCAGGGGCATTTCTAGAGCTTTTTTGTTTGTTGCAAAAACAGCACCAAAGCTTTCAATTCTGGTGATTTTGGGAGTAGTCTTTATTTATTTATATGGAACAAACATTAAGTATGTGCTGCATGCAGATACTTTCATAAGTTTAATGTTAGAGTCTAATTTTCTGCCTATAAGTCTTTTTTTTAAATATAAAAAAACTGGTTATGGTTTGGTTGATGATAATAACACCCCACATATTTATACATTGGAACTCTGTTTCATCATGGTAGTTTAGTATAGATGTAATGTATTGCATTGGGTTGTGTGATATTGACAAAAGATCATATACTTATGGGATCAGATACTTTCTGAGATTCTATCGATAATGATAATTAGACAATATTTTGCTGTTGAATATTGATATTAGAAAATATTTAAAAATAAAATGATACTTTAAATGTTAAATTTAAAACTGCCAGTAGGTGGCAGCAAGTCCCTGTTAATGAGTCAATGAATCATTCATTCAAAAAAAAAAATCATTTAGTAACGCAACACCGCTGTGTGTTGGTCAGTTGCAAAAAAGTCCGGTTGCTTTGTCTGGAACTATTTTCGTTGGCGAAATAGAGCAAAAACAGGCAATTTTGTGTCTAAAAAGTCACTTAATATTAACTTGTTTATTAGACTGTTGTATAAAATCAAAGATTGTTTAGGGTGTAATTTGGGGCAGGGCCTAAAACAACATCACATAGTGTGTGTATGCGTGCACTCTCTAGGTGTTTTTGTAAAGTGAGGGACATTCTCCGTTGTCAGATCCACATCGTTAAACCAACAATCACGATATTATCCTAGACGAGACCCTAAGCATACCTATTTCCATGGCGACGCATAAAGCTGTTACTTAGCACTGTAGGACTGATTATTGCTGCTTCTAAGGACATGAGTGTCAAAAAAAGTGTGAAAGCAGATTGGAATTTAGCAGTTGATCACGCAACGCACTGAATGTTGTAAACACTGGTGTGATCATATGCATCAAAGGGTTAATATTCACAAGGAAAGCACTATATGAGAAGCATTAACTGAGAAGTGATAACCGAGGTGTTTCATATGTACATTTCAGATATTAACTTTCCAGTTTCACACCTGTGCTATGTGCATCTCTATACTGTGAGCTGTTTATTAGTTTATGCATATCTTGTAACAAAATGTAAATAATAATGAACTGGGCTTGTTGCAGAGCAAGACAATTTCAGACTGAGAAAACCCGTTTGTGTTGTTTTCCTTAAACAGGCTGTGGCCAAAGAAAACAAAGGGATGAAAACTGAAGAGGAAGCGGTCCCAACGTGGTTCAAATCCTACATGGACCGGGTACTGTATCTTAATAAAATGTCAAACCGATAATTTTAAAGGTCTTTTGTAGTTTTAAAAAAAAAAAATCTGATCCAAAATGTTGCATACGTTTTCTCAATCTACTGTTTGTAGTTCAAAGATCAAGTGGTAAGGGAGGTGGTGGACAAGATGTGCAGTGAGTTTTCAGGCCAGTGTTGCACACACAGAGCCTTGGATCCTCCCGCAGAGGAGCCAAGCACCTCCGGCACTCAGAAAGCTACGAGCTTCACCACGCTAAGGGCCTCTAGCTCAACTCCAAATTGCAGTAGTTGCAAAGGACCGGCCACTGGGGGAGGATATCAGTGCAGGTGAGGTTGTCCAAAAATTGTTTCAAGAATATTTTTATTACACACTCTTTGAGAAACTGAATCACAGGATGTATTTATTATTTATTCATTTAGCAGATGCTTTAATCAACCGACTTACAAATGTGGTATACAACAAAAGATTCATCTTTAATTGGCAATATGAGAATACATCATTCAGAATGGTACAAGCTAGAACAGAGAATAATTAAGAAATAGTTAATGCAGTTAGTCACATTGAAATCAAAACTGACAATTAATTTTTTTTTATGGAATATTACAGTATTTATTATAAATGATTTATCCGTGCACATCCCTCTTGCAACGACTTCTTTAATTATGTGTTTGCTGGCGTGAGGGCAGGACAACCTGTCAATCACACGAGATCACAGCAATAGCAAACCACAGCGATCCAATGATCCAGTCAATTCACGATGTACAAAATCAAATCCTGCTATACATTTTTTTTTTCTAGTTTAAGAAGCCGTTTCACTTGAAGACTATCTCAACTTCTGTTTAATGCCGACTTTAAGTGCTCGTGGAAGAGATGAGTTTTCAGCTGTTTCTCGAATATTGTCAGGGATCTGGCTCTTCCCATCAGCAAGATGTCAAATGTAATGCTCAATATAAAAAATGTCTCTCCTTTTATGTGCAGCGTGTGTCCATCTTGCATCTTATGTGAGCCATGTAGTCATAAACACGATCCCAGCCACAACCTAAAGAGAACAAGGACTCCTTTGTCTGTCCCTGAACGTGGAGTTACTCCAGAACCCAGGCAAGCCAAAATAAACACTTGGTGCTCAGAGTTTTGTTGTGTATCCTCTGCTTAATCTGAATGGTTGTTAAGCAATGTAATTATAATTGCTAATTGAATTTGATTCATTTTGGATCATTCTCAGGTTTCTGAGGCGGGGTGACAGGACGGTGCGAAAGGCGGAGAGGCAGCGGCTGAAAGCTGAGCGGAGGCAGCTGAAGGCCGAGGTGAAGGAGATCAAGAAGAAGCTGAGGCTGGAGAAGAGAGGGTTGCTGTGGAGTGGAGCCTCCAATGGGACCGCCACCTCGGGCCTTGCCCCCGCTCAGGCTCCGTCTCTAGGCCCAGGACCAGCCCCAGCTCCGGCCCTGTGCCCAGACCCTCAAACTTCCAGTCCAGAGTAAGGGCCACACTGAGAGGGGTCAGGGCTGGGTGACCTCCCTACCCAGCCCAGAACAATCATTATCAAGATTATCACATTGTCTGTTATAGTTGAGTTATCGCTGGCAAGTGGATGGAACTACCTCAAAATGCACCCGCTGCCTTTATGTATTACGTCCTTTTTATATTTTTTTTGATATGAGCTTCAAGAAAAAGACAGACGCTGAAACAAAGCTGTTCTGATGATCCTCTGTGCACTCAAACCAGGGGTCCCAAGGTCTCCTGCTCCACCTTGGTGCCCACAATGACTGCCTTGTTTCTGGATGAGAATCTACCAGATGGCACTTGTCTGGAGCCAGGCACCAAGTTCATCAAGTACTGGAAGATGAGGAACACTGGCAACATCAGCTGGACTTCGGATACCAAGGTACTTTTTAAAACCCAATATAAGTTTATATAGGTCGGGAATAAAAATGTGTGAGCTACGTTTGCACGTGTGTTTGTGTCTTTGTAGTTGAAGTTTATGTGGGGCAACCTGACCCTGGGATCACGGGAGCAAAAAGAGGTGGCAGTGCCCTTTCTGCAGCCGGGTCAGGTTGGTGTGGTGAGTGTGGCGTTTGTGGCGCCCCTGCTTGAGGGCACCTATACGTCTCACTGGCGCCTGGCACACTGCGGAGTGCAATTTGGGCCCAGAGTGTGGTGTAGCATTTTAGTGGTACCAAGCTCAGGGCAGAAACTCAGCGCCCACTGCAGCAAATCACTGGTGAGTCAACTTTAAACCATTGTATCTTTTCTAAAAAATGCCTTCGTAATGTTGCAACGGTATTCACCGTAGTTCCTGAGATTGTCATCAAATACTTCATCTTCACCTTGTAGAGGACCGATCTCTGTCTGATGGGAAAAGATGGCCTGTTCTGGTCAGGCACCAGAGATTGTGAAGTGCCTGCCAGCTCCAGGAGAGAATACTACATCCCCTCTGTGGACTTACTGACTGCACAGGTATGTACGTTGTCGGACACAAAAACACCACCTTATGTTTGTTCGGTGATGTGTGTCTAACTAATGTCCAAATTTTTGTTGTTGTCCAGGATCTGTTGTCCTTTGAGTTGCTGGATATAAACATTGTGCAAGAATTAGAGAAAGTCCCAGCCAACACTCCCGTTGGTAAGGCCTCATCTGGTCACAATTATGTAATATATCCTCAGGGAGAATCTGTTCTTCAATGTCATGTGCATAATTAGTCTGGCATCATTTTTGGAGTAATTATGTAATCTCCTCAGATATGACCTCTTGTGTGTATCCAGCACTTCATCATGGATCCTTGTTTGGAAAGCATGGAACGGGATTAAGCAAAGTCGAGGCTGGACGTTCAGGCAGGAAAAAAACTCAAGGTTAGAGCATCTGATGTGGAATTTGAATTGCTGATTTGTACTTACATTTAACAACCACTACAGATCATTTCTGTCTAAATATCAGGATAGGTCCTATATACTCAATCATTTCTTATTATTACCAATGTTGAAAATAACTGCACTTCTTAATATTTTTTGGAAATGTTTTTGGAAACAATATTTTCAGGATTTTTTGATTAGTTGAAAGTTTAGCATTTATGTGAAATAGAAATCTGTTGTAGCATTACAAATGACTTTACGATCACTTTAGATCAATTTAATGCATCCTTGTTGAATAAAAGTATTTATTTCCTAAAAACAAATCTTACTGACCCAAAACGTTTGAACAGTATTGTATGAATTTCATCAAACAAGGTGGCTTTTGCAAATAAATGACACTAGACCTTTTTCTGACCTTTCTGAAAAAAAAAAGTAGCAGCTAAATCCCCCCCCCCAGATGTTTGGAACTGTTAAAGGCTTTTGTGAATCATGGCCTGTTTGATTAAATCATAGACAAGATGGTAGGGAACTTGTATGTACTGATGTGGCTTGTTCTCTGTTAGTGTTGCTGCCTCAGAGACAGAATGAACTTCTGGACATTCCAGCCAATGAGGAAGGAGATGAAGACATCAGTGGGACCCAGTTTGTGTGCGAGACTGTGATTCGTTCTCTCACTCTCGAGGAGGAACCAGAACGCAAGCCTCAACGCAGGACTCGGCCCAACCTGAGGAGGCATGACGGTGAGTTTCTGTCTGATGTCTTAGTGCTCAAAGAAGGATATTTTACAGGGGCCTCTATTATTTTTGTTAATTTTACTTTGAATTATTTTGCAGTTCTTGAACCCGCTCGCTTTCAGGAGAGATTATTACAGGTGAAGAATGAAAGACCTTTGCCAATCAGGCCTGAGGCTCCAGCCCCTGTTCCAAAGCCAGTCATAACAGCAGAATCGGTTATGCCAGGTGTGCATGTTCTCTCTTTGTTTTTTATGTCACTGTTGCATACTGAATGTACTGAAGTCACTGTAAATGCAGTGCACCCTTGACCTTGCTAAAAATAAACGTGTTTTTCTGCTAGAACTGATCCTTCTTTGAATTCACACTTGGTTATTTCTGCAGTCTTTTCAGAGGCATTGATTGGCTCAAATGAAAACCTCTACACCGACCCAGCTGCGCAGGAAGAGAATGAAGAGGAAGTGGAACAAAAGGGACATGAAAATGATCAAGATAAAGAGGAAGAACCAGGGGAGTGGGATGAGGTGAGCAGCCAGGTGTCTTCTGCCTCATCTGAGGACTACATTGTCATCCTGCCTGACTGCTTCGATACTTCTAGGCCACTGGGAGAATCAATGTATAGCTCAGCAATGTCCCAGCCTCCAGTCCCTCTTGCCATAGAGTCAGAAGCCCTGCAAATCCCGAGCATGGCTGAAGGAGAGAATGAGGGGCCCACCCCTGTTCCAGCGCTCCAAAACACCCTGAATCGGATGCTGTGCACCTCTCAGATATTGGACACCCCCCCTCTGATTCCAGAGATGATCCCTCCGTCCATAGCTCTCCCGCCACCCCCATCTCTTCGAACCCACAGGTGCTAATTATTTTTTGACTAATAAAAGTGAATGTAATGTATTATTATGCATGGACTTTCATTCTTTTTAATCACTTTATGATTCTTTTGCAGATCAGTGAGATCTCTTGATCTTGAGTCAGGACCAGGGGCCTCTAAAGAGAATGCATCATGCCAACCTGAGGATGAGTCAAGTGGTGAGTTTTCTCGTATGCAGACTCAGTAGCAGTCGTTATTTTATCCTACGACTGACTACTACTACTATTGTTATTACTTAAAATTGAAATTAGTGTCAAGCATCTTAGATTAAAAGTGTGAGGTGTGAAGAATTCACCAAGAAAAACTAAATATATATTCAAAGTAAAAATTATTTATTAAATATTAATTAATATGATTGTTTTATAGGCATACATTTCTTTTGTTCTGTTGACCAAACCCACTGTCTATGAGTTAGAGAGTATTTGTTGTTAAACTAGTTCACAGCTTTGAGCCATCTTAAAAAAAAAAAGTGTTAGAATTGTATGTTTATTTGCCCTAGGTTGCAGATCAGCTCATTCAGAGGCCCCTGTTAGTGCCTTTGAGACCTGTGGCTCCCAGGAACTCAGGTATAACAACACAGTGAGGTCATTTCTGCTTACATGCATTGCAGGCATCACATTATGATTAATTTTAGTATACATATATTTCAGAAAAGTGAGAAGAGTTGGGTTTTGAAAATCTACATGTCTTTTTTAAATCCACCTTTTGCTAAAACTGAAAGTTTGAATGCAGCAGAAGAGGAAGTAGCTCTGCAGACAATATTTTCCTGTGGTCGACCACATTTTTTTCTTTGTTGTCAGTATGGTTGACAATATGCCTATGCTAAATAATTTGCTTATTTAAAAAAGGTGTTAATCATGTTGGCACTATGGTTTTTCTCATAGTGTTGTTTTATGAATGTTAATCTCTGGAGTCCTCTTGTTTTGATGGCACAGAACTATTATGACACGACCTTCTGTTCCTGTTTTTATTCTTCTGCAGGGCACGTCATGGTGGTCTGACAGAGGGGCTGGTTAAGGGAGCACTCTCTGTGGCTGCCTCTGCTTATAAAGCACTCTTTACAGGCCAGAGCACACCGGCACAGGTATTCGTTTTTTTCTCATCAGTGCATGACACTCCAGAACAGAACATAAACAGCCACCATATTGTGACTTTTGATTACAGTACCAATTAAAATGTTGGGGTCGTAATATGTCTTATGCTCTGATGTTCACCAATACGGAGCCCCTAAATGGACGTGGTGATGTAATAAAAGATGTCAATGCTTTTGCATTCTCTTGCCAAACTTTTGGATGCTAGTCGCTCTTCCCGTAACAATGTACTGAAATACGGCAACTAAACAATTCACAATGTTTTATTACAATAGTCTTCTCTTTTTAACATGAAGAGAATACAATAGTCTTCTCTTTATCACATCACTTACTTACTGGCTTACTTAAAATTTGATGTATATGACAGTATCAATCATAGTTAGCCTAATAATGTTGTGCATTGTTGTTTGAGCTGCAGATGATCAAGCTGCAGATGATCGCAGTCGCACTTTACCAGCGTGTTAATTCTTTACCAAATGCATCCTATATGGGATAAATCATATATATATTACACAAAATAAACATATTACAACTTACAATTGCACAAAATAAAAGGTTGTGAATGCACAATCAAACTTATTGTCATGAAGGTGTAACTCCGTTGTGGATACACTCTTCCTGTAACAACATGATAAAATACGGGCGTACAAAGAATTCACAACATTCTTTTAGAGTGAACGTGTTCTCATTATAATTTTATGTAGCATATGACACACTTGCGCTTCAACTGTTGCATTCAACTGTATTTTCTTTTTCGAAGTGATTTCAATCATATTTCAAGTAATTCAAAAGCATCATGGTGAACAGTGTGCATCTGAAGTGTCTCAGCTGAAGGAAATAATCCATTATTTATCCATTTAAATATATCTACAAATTTTCTTATCTGGTCGATAACGATAACATTAGAAAAAACATATATCGGCCGATACCGATATGATGGCAGATATATCGTACATCCCTATTGCAAATAAGTTTGTCACTTTTGAACACTAGTGCACTATTTCTAGAAAGTTACAGCATGCATTGTGTACTTTGTTGTGGCTTTTCTGCATTCTTTGTTATCTCTGAACTGTGAGTGACCTTTTAACATAGTAACTATGGTTCTCTTTCAGCGGCCTGCGGTTGACCCTGCCTGCGAGGATGCCTCCATGATGGCTGTTTTACAGGAGATGGGTTTCAGTAACCAGCCGCTCAATCAGAGGTTGCTGAGAAAGCATCACTACAGTTTGCTTGATGTGGTCAACGAGCTGGTGCAGTTGACCGACAGCGAATGGCACATCTCAAGACACTAGGAAGCACCGTGGCAACCTCAGTGAAGTATAGGAATTGTAAATGATTTCATCGTGTTGCAGTAATGAAATGCCTCTGATGTTCTTTTCTTAGAGAAATAGTTTGGACTCTCGAATAAGAGAACTATATCACTATAACTGACCATAGCTGCAATGATGCAATTACTTGATTGTAAAATTTTAGTTTCATGTTTGTAGGACATTATGAATGGAGAAACAACATAAGGTTTATAAAGAAGTCTTAATGCTATCTTTATTCAGTGTGTGTGCCCTACTAACACATATAGACTGCTGTTAGGTAGGCTTCAGGTATTTTTTGTACTGCTTGATTAGATAAGACTAATTACCCAGAGGGTTTCCATTTGTTTGAGCACTTTTGCCTCTCAGAGGAAAGATATAAAAAGAAAAGCTTGTGTTGATTTAGTTATTTGTCACAGTGACCTCTATATTTGTATATCTTATTTTAAATCACACTAATTCATGTCACACTAAGGTGTTGGGCTGCCTGACTTATAGGAATGTGCAATGAGTTTTTTAGTCATGCTTAACTCAACCAGTGATTGATTGGTCAAAGTTTTTGCTAGGCACCAATTTTGGTCATCTTTGTCATTTTCATGTGCAGTTTATTACTATGAACTGAAGGCTTATCAACATGGCTTTTTGTGTCCAGCACAGTGAATAAAAAAACATTCCATTATAGTTATTAGTGTGTTTGAGTTTTATTCGCATTGTATAATCATGAATCTTTTCGCTATTGTTCAAATCACACCAATCAGCAAAACTATGTTTGGTTAATGTACACACATCTGAATTGCTGAAACAATGGAATGTTCTAAAGGTTAAAATGCTTTTTGCTTTAGTCAGCTTCCTCCTTCAAGGCAGGAACTGAGTACTGATTCCCCAGTCTCTATGGTTTGTATATTTATTTAATTTTTTTAATGATAGTATTAACTTTTTTGCTACACTTAATATATTAACAAGATATATATCTCTTCTCGGCACAGTGTGTGTAATGTTTCCAATATATAATGTTGTGAGATCTCTTAGTATTAAATATCAGAAAATATTTTTGATCTCCCAACAAAATCATGTTCCAAAAAGGGAATAAACTCCAGAATACATAAAGATGGTTTACTTTTTATTTACTTTTTACTTTGATTTACTTTTCATTTAGGGGATAATGAAAAAAAAAACGCACTATTTTTCCATGCAAACTCTTTCCATCTCTGAATGTGTCTTACAAGCAAAATACCATTCTTCATTTGTAATTTCTTCCCATAATTATATTTCCCATTTACGTTTAATATATCAAGATGTGTTTGTTTTTTTTCTAGTCTCCATCATGGCTAGATAGAGAGAAGAGATTAATCTCGGATTACTCAATTATCAACTCTAGTGTATTCAGATCCGTACTTTTTTTTATTCCCTTTCAATTTTTTTTTTACTTTTCTTTTAATACATTTTAAAATGATATATTTTCCTTTGTTAAACTCTCGACACAAATTCCAAATTAGTAATAATTCCTAAATCAACCGCAGTCTTTAAACACGTAGTGTCAATTATGACCACCAGGTGGCGAAACCCAACAACTGTGAAGGACTTAAGAGGGAAGTAGCTGAGCACACGAAAGTTCTGATCATACTCGCGTCTTTAAGGAAAGTGGCGTGTGGTGGTGTCTTCAATAACTCACGCAACGAATGACATTAATCTGCGGGGAAATATTAAATCGCGATATCAAATCATGCTCAGAGGAATTCACGGTATGTGGAAAAGTGCTGTGTGAAGATTTTACATAAACGCTATGACATAAATGTTATGCCACGACTAGATGTGTCATGATGATGTTAGTTTAGGAAGGAAACTGGGGCTGGTTGCATAAACCTCTAAGACTAGACTTACAAGTTAGACATCAAATTTGTTTTTTGTTTTTTTAGACTGGCCATAGCTTTTTAAATCAGTTACATAAAAACGTAGATTGGCCTAATTTGATAGCGAAAAGTAAGACAGACTGCCCCTGACTAACTGCTAGTGGGTCATACTAGAGCTTAAGACACTCTGTCTTAACGTAATGGCTATGTGCAACCGGCCCCTGGAATTTGATATAAATTCAACCAGTCTTTTGTGATTTAAAACAGTCTCTTATCTCTGGTACGACATTGTGAGGTTGTCTGTGTACTGTATCTTCCGTAAAGTACTGTTAACTTTACACATTACTGCTGTGTTCAGAAAAGTATAAAAGTTGTCTAAGTTACCTACATAGACACGTTCGACGGAGTCGATGGTTACAAAATGCTGTCTAGTTAATCAGGCATCAGTTGCATTATAAGATAGCTAACTCTAAATACATTTCACATGTCATTGCATTTACGCCACAAAACATTTCAGCTTCGGTTGGCATAAATTTGGTTTCTTTTTCCTGTACTCGAAAGTTGTCAGTGATCAGTAACATCTTAAAGTTAAACAATCACAAATAGTCACTGTCTGCAACGTAATTTGCGTTGTGAACTATTGCTTTTCACTCTTCCATGCCACTTTACGTACTTTAATTCAACGTTAGTTAATGTAAATTGAATGTTGACTTACATAAATATATATGAAAATCTAAAAAAAACAAAAAAAACACGTATAGTATGTATGTATAATATAATGTTACATCAAAGTTCACGTAAACTGTGTCGTTTAAGGTATTTAATTAAATCATGGAACTTTGTTTCATAATGATCTTTGACATCTTTGCAGTTTTATTGTTGTGGAGCTTTGCTGATCATCTGGTGATATTTTACTGTTTTACAGTGAGGTTTTGGAGACAGTTTGGGTTGCTACTGTAATGTATAACTAGAACAGTACAATCACTGTCACCCTAACCGGCCCACCGGTGGGCCCACAGCTATTTTAAAACTGTAAATATCCTATAGGATAGATCGAATGCTTGGTCTTTTTTAAAACTTTATTTAAAGGGGCCGCAAAGCAAACAAGCATACCGATCGTTATTTTTGCAGAAAATTAATTAATGGAAAGAACTTAACAATTACACTTAACGTGACATTTTTGCTAACGAAATAAACCAATTGAAAGCCATTTGTGTGGTGTGGCTTTTGTGGTCATGGTTAAGTGCTATTGTAATTTGCATTCCCGCTGAAAAACAAGTGTTCTAGCGCGAAAATCCTGCCTATAAATAGTGTTGCTCTAATCAAATTCTAATGATCAACCTCTCCTCTATTTTGCTTGGTAGCTAATGTGGTCGGAACATAGACTGGAAAAAATAGGGTCAGAACCAAAGTTTACAGGACTGTGTTCCTGGAATCCTCTCAAACGGATCACTTCTACATTCCGATTGGTTGCCGCCGAACCGCGTCATAACTCATTACCATAAAGTTTACCGATTTCAACTCTCCTCCCCGCTCTGTCTCGCCGTGTGAACGCACAGTTTGAAATAGCGATGAACATTAAAAATCATGAAAGAATGGTAGAAACCTCAGTTTGTTAAAAAGTTAAAAAATAGCATCCTTTAATTTTTTTGTGTGAAAAAAAGGTCTAAAAATGTTTTAAATATAAAGAAAAAAATAGATTCACCAATTGTGATGTGGCAGTGAGTTATAAATCACACACGTGTCCTTTTTATGTTTCTTAGAGGTTGAATTTATGTCAAAATCTGCCAAACTTCCAATACTACTTCTGAATAGGATGTCTGCTTCATAAACTGTATGAAAATTGTGGAAATAATAGTTCAGATCACCCAAACCACATATGAAGGCACCCTTATATGGGCAGTAATGGAGTCAGGTCACCTAGTGAACAAATTTGGTACTGCGTCCAAACACAATATTACTGAAAGCTAATTTTTTGAGATAACCTAAATTTTGAAACACAACTTGTTCATATTTTTGGCTTTGATTTGTTTGCAGTTTTAGAGTCCAACATGTTTTGAAAATAGATATTTTATATAAAATATGAATAATATTTTTTTTACATTGTACATTTTCATAAACTCAAACTTCTATAACTTTTTTTCTGTTTCAATTTCTTAATTTATTCAATTTCTACACAAATCTGCCAAATGTCTTCTAAAGTGCGCACCAAGAAAAAAGTGATGGATTTTTTTTTTTTTTTTGCATTTCTTATCTCCTCGTCGCTAGTAACCACACTCAATGTATTTTTTTGTAACACATCCCATAATTTTTAAAATATCGGCCTCTACCAAATGGCTAAGATGTCACTTAATGGTAAAAATGGTACCGAAATTCATACACATACTTTGCCATACTTTTTCATTGCCCATCATAGTTTATGATCAAAACCTTTTCTAATCTTGACAAAACACATTGTCAGAAAGGTCTGAGTCTCAAGGTTCCATATTTTGTGACAGAAGTGATATTTTGACAGAAATTTATTAATTTGTTACAGCAGAATGCATACAATAAAATTCAATGGAATTTGTCATTTTTGGTATTACGCCTAAACAAAATCTCATGGGAACTTACATTTTTGTGATATCAACTTCAAATTTGGAACACAACTTGGTTAGATATATGGGTTTGATTTTATAGTAATTTTATAGAATTTTTTTTGTTGTAAAATATATATTTTATATAAAAGAAAAAAATATTAAGTACAGTATATTTGATTTAATGTAAAGTTAAAACTTCCATAACTTTTTCATACTTTTATTTTTTTTAAGTGCTTTTAATTTTGTTTTCTTTAAAACAATACCAAACTTAGGTCTTTATTCCAAAGCATTCTTGAATTACAACCAAAATGTAATAGTGCATTGTAATGTCCATTCTCAAAAAGGGGGGTGACAGTTAACCGTTATGTGCCAAATCAACCGTTTGGTTGAGCATGTTTTTGAAAAATTATTAAAAACATACTTAAGTTTTTCATGGCACCAAGTAACATGATTTTGTAAAGTTAGGGCTCTTACAGTGAAATATATTAAAAAAAATATGCTTAGCTTGCAACATTTCACCAAAAACAGTTCACATGGCTTTATTTGTTTCTGACATCCATGTTAGAAGAAGTGTTGTGACAAGTGCTGTTGATTGACACTGTGACATCTAGTGGATTTTTTTGGCATAACGTACCTCAACCAGATGGTAGAGATGGCACATTCAGTTTGAGTTAAGTTAGGTACTCCTCTCAATAAAATAAAGTGACTCAAAATGTGCTCAACCATTTGGTCGAGCAGACAGTTAAAGGGTTAAAACAAGACCAAAGCATTCTTGAATTACAAACTTTTAAGTACGTAATGTGCATTTTCATGTCTATTAAAAAAAAAAGAAAGGGAGGGGGTTGACACTTAAGGGGTTAATTAAAAAAAATACTTTTAAGTAAATTTCCTTATCAATTATGTACCTACATACCAACAGAGAAAACTTATTGAAGCTGTCTTATTGTCTAGGGTGGAGGTCTTCAGTTTTGACCTGATATCTTCTGGAAATACAGCATTATGTCCCAAAATAAATATGGAGAGAAACGAAGGTTTTCCAAATGGTTGGACTATGGCAGTGTAAATGGGGAAGGACAGTCAGATCCATGCCCTACCTGCCAGGGCACAGGACGCATCCCGAGAGGCAGGTTTCAGTGTATTTTCTTATTATTTGGTTACAAATAAAGTTTCTTTGGCAGTTTTGGCTCTTAAACGCACCCATATTCTGTCTGTATTGACATCTCCAGGTCAGGAGAATCAACTCGTGGCCGTCATTCCTTGCAGCGACCAAAGGCTGAAACCTCACCACACGTCAGTATCAATATCACGAGAAGCCTATAGTTCTGCCATTTTCTCTTTCAGGGATTAATAAAATATGCTTCATCATGTTAAAATTCTACAATTTATGTACAAACTCTATTTATGTAGGAAACTCTATGTGTGTATAGCAGTGGGGCTTTGCCTCCTGATCTGCTCGCTGATCCTGTTTTTCCTCTTCCCACGGAGTATGGATATGTCAGCAATGGAACTACAATCATCTATGGTCTATTTCACTCCAGATAAAGTTAAAATAGTGGTCACGGTAGGTGATCTGGCGTATATAGACCACACCCTAAGATTCAACTGTTGTAATGCAATTTTTTACAAAGCTTGTAATCCTATGTACGTATTATCCATTCTTCAGCACGAAATGAACCTTACCAACCAAAACTTTGTCAGAATCACAGCTGACAATCTTAGTGTGCAAGCATTGATTTTCGAGACTGTGGTTGGCAATACCAAGTTCCTCAATGTCACCAGCCTTCCGCCTCGATCACAGAAAACGGTAAAACTTTATTATTTAAGCGAATTGTAATATAAAGTATTTTTCCAATTTAAATGTTCTCAGATGCATTGTACAAGGCATCAGAAACCTGGGAAGAAAATGATTAATAAATCTAAAAACAAAAACACTTTCTTTAAAGCCTCCATTGATCCTACAGGGATTTCATTAATCTTTCTTTCATCTTTCAGATTAAAGTTATAGCCAACATTGTAATTGATGACCCAGGCCTCAAGTAAGTAATTCAGTTAGGATCTAAACTTCACTAATTAATGTCTTTAATTGTTATTTATTGTTTCCCATTATAATATCAGTGTTACTTTGTGTTTATGACTGTGTATGACAATTTTCAAATACAAAAAATATATATCTAGAAACATTCTCTAATGTCTTTTCCTTTTACAGTAATTACTGCAAGTCACCTGCCTTTCATATTCACACTTTATTCTTGCATTTGCAGTAAGTATAAATTTCAAAACAAGTGTGCATTTATATTAGCATACTATTTTACTGAATCATTGAATGATAGTTGCCATCTTTGGTTGATGTTTTGGAGGCTTGGATATTGAAGGTGCGCATTGAAGAATTATAATGTCTCTCTCTCTCTCTCTCTCTCTCTCTCTCTCTATCTATCTATCTATCTACCTTCCTACCTACCTACCTACCTACCTACACACACACACATTTTGCACCTTCATGTACCTTAGACTTAAAATCAAGATTGCTCAAAGTTTCAATGTTAGGGTTTATAAAGGAAAGGGTTTATAATTTTTAGCAGGTACATAAGCATAGTGCGCATGCAAAACATTTCAGGTTTGAGACTCTTTTTTTTCTTTCTTTTCATGGGGTGGAAAAAATGTTTTATTTGAATTCCCGTCACTTTCAATGTTGATTATCTTTAGTGGGGGACTGGATGGCAATTTTCACAGATACAAGTCCTCTCTATGGTAAAGTTTGAGATTCTGCTGGTTACAGAGCTATGGCTAAAGATCTGGGGAAAAGTCTTACTTTATTTGTGTTTTAAAAAAATAACATGTAATATAAGCATAATAAAGGATAAAAATGAACATATTTTACAGAAATGTTTATGATTGACATACAATAACTTGTGCTTCTCAGTGAGGTCTAAAACAGTAGTTCTCAAGCAGGGGGCTGGGGACACTAGGGGGGCAACTTCCAAAGGGAACCTGGACATTTGCTGAGGCCCCATATCTGCTGTTTTAGACCTGAAGCACAAGCTATTATATTTATGTATCTTGTAATGTGCTATAGAGATCAAGATTTATTTTGAGGAGTTTGGACCATCCTTAACTGAGATAAACATCTGTATATTTGTTGTAGGCCATAATAACAAACAATATGGTTGATGTAGTTAAACCAAGGAAAATAAACAAAATTGGTCATGCAACCAGCTGACTGTCAGTGATGTGAACTTCATGGACTTTGGTCTATGTTAAAATATAATAGGTTATAAAGTGCATGACCTATAAAAAAACACCTATAGTAAACTATATTTACAGTACTGTTCAAAAGTTTGGGGTCAGCTTTTGTTTTAAACAGTCGTCACCTGCTAACCAAGGCTGCATTTATATGATTATAAATACAGCAAAACTAATATTGTGAAATTATTACAATGTAAAACACTTGTTTTCTATTTTATTATATTGTAAAATATTGTATAATCTATTCCTATGATGGCAAAGCTGATTTTTTAGCAGCCATTCCTCCAGTCTTCAGTCACATGATCATTCAGAAATCATTTTAAAATGCTTATTTTGTGCTCATGTAACATTTATTATTATCATCAATTTTGAAAACAGTCGTTCCGCTTAATATTTTTGTAGAAATTCAATTTCTTGCACCATACACTCGAGGATAACTTGAATAAGTACATTTTATCTTTAACTTTATCTTAATGTGTCACGTGCCTGTGTTTGGTTTTATACATTTAGTTCAATTCATATTTAGTAATTAATGTAAACTTCCTTTTGTTGTCTACAGATTGAATATCAAAGTCTCCTACCTGTCCCATTCAGAGGAGATGTCTACAGATGGCTATGAGTATATTGACTGTGGAGTGAATTCCACTATGCCTCATCACTTCCCTTTGCGTTGAGACTAAACCATTGCCAATGAATGGCCATGACTGCTGATGTTATAGAAATCGAAATAGGCTGCTTTAAAAAGGATTGCTATTTTATGCCATCATTTACTACAGTCCATTTAAATAGGATTAGACTATGATGACAGTAACGTACGATACAATACAAATATCACTGGAATAATTAACGAATGTGTTCTGTTAACTTAGACCACTTTTCTTTCCTGTTTATTTTGTTAGTGTTTATATTATATAAACACGTTTTAAAATTTGCACACCACGATTTTGCACATTAAATAGAAATGGTTTGAATTTTTGAGCAAATTATGCAAAAAATCTAATCAGAACTGTTAAACACCCAATTCTGTTTTATTTAGGATTAAGAAAGAACAAATAAAGTCTGGTTTCCTGTCAAATAAGTACATATAATGTGTGGAGTTGGTGCTGTCCAGTAGTCTGGTCTTCATCTTCACCATTGCTGGGAATACTGGAGGGACTAGAGCAAATCAAGCACACATCTTATGTAGATGCTGCACCTTATAACCTTACCTTATATTTCACCTTATAAGATCTTTAAATAATCGCTGTGATATTATACACAAATGGCATATACGGGGGCTGGACAAATGGTCTACTTTATGCAAAGGTAAACATTTAAATAGATAATGTCCAACCACTGGACCTGTTGAATCTTACAGCTACATTACAGAAACAGGTGTTTCTGTAATGTTAAACAAGTTTGTGATCTCTCTCTAAAGAAATCTGCAGTAATTTACTCACTGTGTATCTTTTCATCTTGGCATGACACTTGCAACTGCATTGCTTGTCAACCTCTGAAGAAAACAAATGTGTACACGGACTGAGTAAAGACTATGTTGTTAATTTTGTATTTTGATCATTAAAATTTAGTCACCTCTAAAGCAGTGACTCTTTGTTCTTAATGGCATGCAAACACTGGAGAATTATTGAGTGTCCTGATGTTTGTTGACCTGTTATTATGAGCAGCTTTACCTGGAGACTCACTGGACTCTGCAGGTTCACAGGGTGTCATATGTGCCTCAAAATGCTCTTTGTTTTTACCTGGCTTGTCTTCCTAAAAAAGAAATAAAATCCTATTATTTAGATGTAATATTTAACTTATTTATATGAAAAGGGTTATTAAGTGTATAAAAGTATTACATATACTGTCGTTAACATGGGAACCTGCTTAACTGAGGCAGATAACCTGCGATCCAGCACTTGCTGACGGCGGCGGGCCTCCCAGTGCATTGCTGACATGTTACACCACAAGCAGGCCTGCAACGTGAGACCATTTCCTGATTAATGAAATTCAAACCCACATGGTGAGATGTTTCCTTTGTCATGACACACTCATAAAGAAATAAACACTGAACTGATTTCTTAGCTGCTCATAAATGTTGAAAGTACAGGACAAAGCTGAGTTAGCAGTGTTCGCAATAAGGTTAAAAAAATTCGTAGTGACAACTTAGTCAATGCCGTTGTGGCGTAACATTTAACGTTAGTCCGATAACGTTACTGTTACATCACATAGTGTCTACAATAGGCAAAGCAAAAACATGCAAAAGCATGTCTTAGTTTAAGACAAACAAACAACACTAAATAATAATAATTCTTAACAAAGAGGCAAGAAAAGCATATTTTCAGAGCAATGGACAAAATTTACCAAGTTCTGATGTTCTGCAGAATGATATGTCCAAATCCACAGCGGACAACTCCACGTCCTCCTTGGACAGCTTGGTGGTTTCCTAGCAACGTTCAGCAATCGCCCACAACGTACCGACGCCACACAGTTCGATTGTAGCGCGTTGTGTCAATTTTATTGTTTATTACTTTTAGAAAATAAAAACACACTAAAAAACCTTCCTAAAATTAGCAGTTTTCTGAAAAGGTCTATTATAAACTCTAGACATTTTGCTTGAAACAACATTTAGATCACAGCCTTTTACAGTGTTAATTTACGTCTTTATAGAGTTATAGCGAAGTTAGCTATATTTTAAACAAAACACTAACTACTTTTTATGTATATTTAGGTTCTATATAAGTCTATAAAAACATAAACAAAAATCATTTAGGGAGAAACCTTCATAATTCGCACTCATGCACTGCCAAAAGATACAAGATCTACAACTTGGAAGTTTCGATGCCCTAGGCTGGCCACAGTGAGGTGCTGTTTAGAACAAACACGACTTGTCATTCGATAACTCGCGTTAAAGACTCAGAACAATCAAACGCTAGAGGGAGTCGCGAGAGGAATGAGGGGTTCGCGTGACGTCACATGCGGGTGATTGTTGTTCTGGATCTTGTGCGCTCAGCTCCACTTTCATCTCAGAGGTCGCTGCTGTCGGAGGGAAGAGAGACTCTGGAAAATGAGCATTGTTTTGAGTCGTCTGGAGGGCTGGTCGCATATGTTTTTAACATGAGAAATGGAAAAGCTGCCTGTTTCAAGATAGACATCTATTAGGTAAGTGGCGTGAATGTTGACAAAGATGAAATAGCATCGTTTACAAGCCAGGTTTTCGTTCTCTACACTGCGGTTTTCGTTCTCAAGTAACGTTTTCTGCTGAATTTGCTCGGCAAAGATGTTTTTGATTTTATCGTGTGGTCTGTAATCTCTGTAATGCTTTTTAAAGTAGTTTCGAATAGGATTTTATTATTTAAACTTTAAATGATCTAGCTTTCGGGTAATATTACTTAGTTTGAAATTATGGGTAGGCTATGTCAACGTCTATGTGCGTAAATGTAATAAATCAGACTGTTTACAGGAAATTATAATATCTATGTTTTTTTTAATTTTAGAAATCTATTTATGTTATGTTTAGACTTAAGAGGATTAGAAGTGGCAAGCACTGAGAGCAACCTCTAACTCGATCTTTAACGTTACCTACAATTAACTTATTGGTGTTTTTTTGTTGTTGTTGATCATTTTAAATTGACACTAAAGAGTTTTACAGTGAGCTATTGTGACTGTAAAACCAAAGTCTTTTTCTAATTTAATTTAAAGATTTTTATTTTTATAGTATAGAACCAAATAATTTTTCATTACTTTTACATTTTTAGTAGCTGCTAAAACCTTGCAGCTGGTTTACTGTGTTTGCTTGAAGGCAAATCTGGTGAAGTTGTAAATAACTTCCATATCGATGATGATAATCAGCTTTTGTTTCTTCTTTAATTAGGTTCCACACGGTGCCGCCGATCTTACAAGCACGTCTGTCTGTCTGCAGTACCTTTGAAGTAGGTGCAAATGACAAACACTTAGACAAATCTGCTTCTCCTTACAAGAGGGTGAGAAAACCAAGTTGCCATGGGAAACCAGTTGACAGAGATTGCCCCCAACACACCGTTCCTGCCTAACTTCCAGTCCCTCCACGTTGTGGTCATTGGTTTGGACTCTGCGGGCAAAACCTCACTTCTCTACAGACTGAAGCTGAAGGAATTTGTTGAAACTATCCCAACCAAGGGATTTAACACTGAGAAGATTAAAGTTCCGGTCGGAAATGGCCGTGCCATTACCTTTCAGGTGTGGGATGTGGGTGGCCAGGATAAGCTTCGACCTTTGTGGAAGTCCTACACGCGGCGCACAGACGGTATGGTATTTGTGGTGGACTCCACGGAGGCGGAGCGCATGGAGGAGGCTAAGGTGGAGTTGCATAAGATTACACGTACGTCAGAGAACCAAGGTGTTCCAGTGCTTGTGTTGGCTAACAAACAGGACCTTCCAGTTGCGCTTCCTGTTTCTGACGTGGAGAAAGTTTTGGCAGTACACGAGCTGAGTGCCTCCACCCTACACCACGTGCAAGGGTGCAGTGCGGTCGACGGACAGGGGTTGCAGCTCGGTTTGGAAAAACTGTATGATATGATTCTCAAACGAAAGAAAATGGTTAAGCACAGCAAGAAAAAAAGATGAGCTGAATGGGACGGCTTATTCAAACTTTGCGAAGCTCATCGGTGAACCCTGATTTGTTCTAGGATTTTGGGAATCCCTTTATGAAGGAAATGCTCCAGATGCCCCAGTGGCCAGGAGAAAACAGATTTGACCTTTATGTGTCACACAGTATTGAACTGCTTTCTTCCATGCCGAGTAATTGCTGTGCAGCTCCCCTTTGTAATGAAGGAACATGTGATAGCAATGATAGGCTGTAGTATCAGCAGAATTTAAGCCTACATCCTTGCCTTTTTCATTTCTTTTTTTTTTCCAAGCAAGAAAGAGACTGAATCATAGCTTGGCAATATATTGATTTTTCACAAGACTTCAGGCATCCTTTTTTCACATACGTTGATTGCCAGTGCCGATATAGTAAAAGGCCCTATACATGTTCACGCTATGTTAGTTGTGAAACTGAAGTCCTAAGCGAATCACTGAGATTCACTATTCACAGATGTACATTTAAGTTGGAAAACCTGTTTGTTTTTACATGCTGTATATAGTTTTTGTAATGCTGTAGAATTAATCAATTATAGATGGCTTTGACAGTCTCAGAAGCCATATCTTTTATTCCTGAGGCTGCAGTCATTGCTGAAAATAAATGATCATTTTTATTATTTATTATTAAATCATGTATTATTTATTAGATAGATAGATACTAGTTTTTATTTCACTGTGATGAAACAGAAAACTGCCCCTATTAAAGTATTAATAGAGCAGGCACTCATGATGATGTCATCTGTGTTCAGGGAGGATGTCCCACAGGAAATGCATTGATGCTAAAAGAACATTGTTTGATGTAACCTCAGATTTAAAGCCTAATTCGGAAACTGAGCCTAGAAATGGGCAGAAGCAACATTATATCACATTTGCTGACACAATATACAAAAAAAAAACCTATTAAACAACAAGTAAGATATATGTAGAGACTAAGGCTTACAAAATGGAGAGTGACTAATAGGTTTCATGCTGCAGTGCCTTTAATGTCAATCTAATCTTATTTTGAGGATTGAATTGTTTTAAGAGAGCAAATGGTTTTTTAGATGTCCCGACCCCCACCATTGCACCGACACACACATCTATTTTGCCATGGAGTTCCCAATAAAGCAGCTGCTTTGCTCTGATTTGATTAATTGATGCTCTGGGTTTATGGTGGGGAGACTGAAGCAGGGATGATTTACAAGATGGGCTGAGAGATCAGTATATTGTGATAACGTAATAAGACTTCTGGGCCTGTTACATGATGATTTGTAGCTTGCAATTTTGATAATTTGTTTAGGATCATTTAAAAAAAAAATATTATATGACTGGAAACCAATATGTGTTATTTAAAGTTAGTGTTTTATTTCAGTAATAGTTCCTACTTTTCCAAACAAAAATAGACTGAAATTCATCCATCAATATCCAATAAGCATCTGCTGTGCTGAAAGGGACACCACCAAGGTAAATGTTAAAGATTTTATTGATCTCTGTGGTCACCCTGCTTCCACCTCAGAAAAAAAGATGCTTGTCAAGGTTTCTGATCCATGACCTCTGGCTGTCAATACGCCACGAGTATCACACGGGTGGAGCTCTGAAGACGAAGACAAATGTCATGACAGACTTGGTATCAGTGGCATTTGACCTAACTGGTTCTCTCAGTGTTATCTTAAGAATGAGGCCAGTCATCCTGCTGAGCTGGTTAATTAAGAAGTGGCACTGTCCTCTTCAGCTGAAGACAAACAGTAATCCTCTCCAGTAAGACGGATTTACTTATGCAAATGTTTGTCTAAATATTTTACTACAATGAAGTGGATTTGAATCTTGTAAAAAAAATAAATAGAAGATGCCCTTAAAAAGCATCTAGCAAAAGGCATCTGAAAAAAGGGGAAAGTGTTATGTAACAAAGAGCTGTTCCAAACCATTCTGAATTGTTCATGTCCCCTCAGGTCAGCCATGCATGATGTCACATGGTGAGATCAGCGGTCATTGATAATGCACTTAGTACACCACTAAACAAGCCCTGTGGAGAATTTCCATGCTCATGCTTCCAGCCTCACCCGAATACCCAAACAGCAACATAGTGTTGGCCCAGATCCAGTCTACATCTGGCACATGTGGATCTGGGCCGACACTATGTTGCTGTCTGGGTATTAAGCCTCCAGCTTTACACTCAACATTTAACTTTTGAGTAAACATGCTTCAAACCTTCATGATGGAATTTTATCAGCACTGCAGATAACTCGAAGGCTGTTCCATGTTTGAAATAGCTCGTTGTTACATTTGTTACTTCTTTTTTCAGACGCATTTTTGCTAGATGCTTTACACCAAAATTACCAAAGCTCCCAGGGCCTAATTTTAAGAAAATAATAAATGGCAATGCCAAGGGAGCACATATAAACAAAGACGTTTATCTGATGTTCCTCTACTTCTTGAATCACATAGCATTATTAAACTGGGGCTTATGTTTAGCATTATTAAACTGGGGTCTATGTTTACTGTGGACAATCCTGCTAAACTGAAATTACTTTTTAATTTTACCTGTAATAAAATCAGCAAAATTGTCTGTTGCAAACATACACACTTGCGTCACTTTTGTATCACTTTTATTTACAGTGCACCCCCCCCCCAAAAAAAATTCTTTCTAAAACATCTCTATTGGATGTTACTCTTATTATTATTATTTTTTTTACAAGAAATTAATACTTTTGATTTATCTTTTTTTTTATTATTATTTTTTTTTAATCAATTTAATGCATCCTTGCTAAATAAAAAAAATTAATTGAGAGGTTTGGGAGTTTTTAATTCAGATGCTGTTCTTTTAAATGTTCTATTCATCAAAAATTCCACAAAAATATTAAGCAAAAAACTATTTCCAACCTTGATAATCATAAGAAATGTTACATCAAATCAGCATGTTTTTAAATATATTAAAATAGAAAATGGTCATTTTAAATTGTTATAATTTTCAAAATTACAGTTTTTTCCTGAATTTTGATAAAAACATTTTTTGGTGGTTCCATTCTAACTATAAGGGGATTAGACAGCATCTGAATTAAAAACTCCCAAACCTCTCAATGAATTGCCCTTTGAAAATGAACCCTTCTCAAAATGTGAATCGCTGTTTAAGCAGATCCCGTGTGTGCATATCCCACACTGTGTTCTTTTAAAATAAGGATCTGAATGATGGTAAAATGATCCGTCATGTGTTGACATGGACCCAAGTAAGGCAGGGGAAAGCCTCTGGGATTCTGAAAAAATTAAGAAGGGGAATCACAAGATGGCAGGTGCATGTTTCAAATCATGTCACATCCATAATAGAGTGGTTCCCCACAGTATTTACAGTCACTGTGTCAAGCTTTATACTCATGTATTTTAGGATAGAAAATAGCTTGTGCACACAAAACATCTCGGTTACGTATGTAACCCTCGTTCCCTGAGTAGGGAACGGAGACGTTACGTCGGATGACGACGAATGGGGTTTCGCTTAGAAAGCCTATCAACTTCGAGTATTTAAAAACGAGCCAATGGCAAAGAAATGCCATGGGTCTGCGGAATTTGCATGACGTAACTCCGCCCCACCTCGTGGGTATAAAAGGAGGACGCCGGCAACATGCAGTTATGTTTCTTCGCTGAGGAGCCAAGACTGAGCTCAGGCGATCCCCGCGGTACAGCGGAAGTGGCAGGAAGACATAACGTCTCCGTTCCCTACTCAGGGAACGAGGGTTACATACGTAACCGAGACGTTCCCTTTCGTGGTCACTCCGAGTTACGTCGGATGACGACGAATGGGGTTATCAGTCTAATCACGCCACCTTCACAGCTGTCTTCCAGTGCCCTGCGTAAATCTGAGCCCTTGTAAGACTTGTAAGGACGAAGGACTTCTGTTTAACACAGGAATACCAAGGTACACTGGGAACCCACTAGGTACACCAACCCAGAGGGGGGGGGGGCATTTGGAAATACACATATGACCCGAAGGAAACATATGGAGAATACTGAGGTGTCCAGCCGCAGGTGGAATATTTCAACCTCAGGGGTGGCAAGGTGGCTTGCCAAGGGAAAGACACATGCTCAGAGAGGCTTACAGTGGAAATACACGTGTGGGGGTAGCTCCGGGGAGGGACCATGCACACGGGAGGCACCTAGCCGACGCCCAGGCAATAGACACTGGCGCTAGCATCAGGGGTCCTGGAGGAACTCAGGGCTTGCGGAGAAGCTCACCTGAGGAGAATATCGCACGTATCCAGTCCGTGGAGTGGAATGGCGAGCAAGCGAAGACACCTGAGCGGGTCCGGTACTAGCTAGTTGAAGCGAGTACATGAGAGGACACAGGCTCCACTCGGAGATTGTAGAATCTGACGAATGTGTTCGGTGTCGCCCAGCCTGCAGCTCTGCAGATGTCTGTTAGCGAGGCGCCATGCGCTAGAGCCCAAGAGGATGCCACACTCCGAGTGGAGTGGGCAGTCACACCAAGGGGGCACGGTCGACCTTGCTGCTAGTATGCCAAAGCAATGGTGTCCACTATCCAGTGAGACAACCTCTGCTTGGAGAGAGCCTTTCCCTTCAGCTTCCCACCATAACAGACAAAGAGCTGGTCTGAGGTCCTGAAACACTGAGTCCTGTCTACATATGCGCGGAGAGCGCGTACTAGACAGAGCAGTGCCAAGGCTGGGTCTGCCTCCTCCAAGGGCAGCGCTTGCAGGTTCACCACCTGGTCCCGGAAGGGAGTGGTAGGAACCTTGGGCACATATCCAAGCCGGGGTCTCAGGATCACGTGAGAGTAAGCCGGCCCGAATTCCAGGCACGCTTCGTCAACGGAGAATGCGTGCAGGTCCCCGACCCTCTTGAGAGAGGCCAATGCAACCAGGAGCGCTGTCTTCATTGACAGGAACTTAAGCTCCACTGATTGCAGAGGCTCAAAGGGAGCACTCTGCAGGGCAGTTAGAACCACTGCGAGGTCCCAAGGGGGAACGAGAGGAGAGCGAGGAGGATTCAGTCTCCTCACCCCCCTCAGTTACCTGACGATCAGGTCGTGCTTCCCCAAGGATTTACCTTCCACTAAGTCGTGGTGGGCGGCAATGGCGGCAACATAAACTTTGAGGGTGGAGGGAGACAGCCTTCGCTCCAACCCATCTTGAAGGAAGGAAAGCACGAAACTGATCGAACACCTCTGGGGGTCTTCTCGGCGAGAAGAGCACCAGTTGACGAAGACGTTCCACTTCAACGCGTAGGCGTGCCTAGTGGACGACGCTCTAGCGGAAGTGATGGTAGCCACCACCGCTGGTGGTAGGGTACTCAAACCTGCCTCGTCCCGTCCAGGAGCCACACGTGGAGGTTCCAAAGATCGGGACGAGGGTGCCATAGGGTGCCCCGTCCCTGAGAAAGGAGGTCCTTCCACAGAGGAATTGGCCAAGGAGGTGCTGTCGCGAGGAGCACTAGTTCGGAGAACCAAGACCGGGTGGGCCAGTACGGCGCAACCAGAAGGACCTGCACGTCGTCCTCCCTGACCTTGCGCAAGACCTGCGCAAGAAGGCTCACTGGGGGAAACGCATATTTGCGTCCCCGCGGCCAGCTGTGCGCCAGAGCATCCGTGCCGAGCGTGCCCTCGGTCAGAGAATAATACTGGTCGCAATGGGTCGAGTCGTGGGAGGCAAACAGATCTATCTGTGCGTCCCCGAACTGGTCCCAAATCAGCTGGACCGACTGGGGATGGAGTCGCCATTCTCCGGGGAAGGGCTGAAGTCGTGAGAGCTCGTCGGCTGCACAGTTCAGGGCTCCGGGAATGTAAATGGCTCGAAGGGACCTCAGATGCTTCTGACTCCATAAGAGGAGGTGGCGAGCGAGTTGCGACATACGGCGGGAGCGTAGACCACCTTGATGGTTGATGTACGCTACAGAGGCGGTATTGTCTGATCGGACTAGTACGTGTTGACCCGTGAGCAGCGCCCGGAAGCGGTGGCGCAAGGCGTACTGTCAGCAACTCGAGGCAATTGACATGCCATAGGCGCTGGGGTCCTGTTCAGGAGCCCGCGGCAGCCTGTCCATTGCACATGGCGCCCCAGCCCGTGGTGGAGGCATCTGTTGAGACAACAACATGCCGGAAAACTCGTTCCAGCCCTGAGAAAACTGAGGTTCGACCACGGGGTGAAGGTCTGACGGCAGGTCGGAGTAACTGATACTCGGAGCGTGCCTTGTTGCCATGCCCACCTCGGGACGCGGTCGCGTATCCAAAGCTGAAGCGGTCTCATATGAAGCAATCCGAGCAGCGTCACCGCGGCTGCAGATGTCATATGCCCCAGGAGCCTCTGAAAATGTTTCAGTGAAACCGCACTCTTGCCCTGAATTTGTCTCAGACAAGTCAGCAGTGACTGCGCGCGCTCGCTCGTAAGCTGCGCGGACATGGCGACCGAGTCGATGTCCATACTGGGAAGAGGGATCCTCTGCACGGGGCAAAGTTTGCTCTTCTCCCAGTTGACCCGAAGGCCCAGACGAGCTAGGTGCCGGAGCACAAGGTCCCTGTGTTCACAAACCTGATCTCGAGAGTGAGCTAGGATCAGCCAGTCGTCGAGATAGTTCAGGATGCGAACCCCGTGAACCCGAAGGGGAACAAGGGCTGCCTCGACGACCTTCGTGAAGACGCGAGGAGACAGGGCTAGCCCGAAAGGGAGAACCGCGTACTGGTATGCCTGCCCCTCGAAAGCAAACCGGAGGAATGGTCTGTGTCGAGGAAGAATGGAGACATGAAAGTATGCGTCCTTCAGGTCGATCGCTGCAAACCAATCCTGGGGCCGAACACACTCGAAAATGCGTTTGGCGGTGACCATCTTGAACGGCATCCTGTGAAGGGAGCGATTCAGCACGCGCAGGTCCAGGATTGGTCGTAACCCACCGGTTTTCTTGGGGACAATGAAGTAAGGGCTGTAGAAGCCGGACCTCATCTCAGCTGGAGGGACAGTCTCGATTGCACCCTTCGCCAGCAGGGTGGCAATCTCTGCTCTCATGATGGGGGCATTGCCACCGACCAATGTGGAGCGGACTCCCCTGTAGCGGGGAGGAGACCGTGCAAACTGAATCGCATAGCCGAGCCTGATGGTTCGGGCGACCCAGCGGGACAGACGGGGAAGCTCTAGCCAGGCTCCCAGGAACTGAACCAGCGGGGTCATGCGAACCACAGGCGTCCCCCAGGAGGGGCAGCGAAGCGGAGTAACTGGCCCAGACGTGGACGGCATAGCGGTCCGGTGTGGGGGCACAGTTAACACCCGCGCCCTGACAGAGGAGGCCAGGGAAGGACCAGCGTTCCGCGGGGGCCTGCTCTGCCAGGGGTCTGGCGACAGAGTGGGACAGGGACGAAACGGTCCGTGGACGGCACGCCGTGTCAACCGACTCTGGGACAGAGGGGGACGAGGAGAGCACGGCTTGTGGGCGGCGCTCTGTGTCGTCCAAGAACTCTGTGTGCTCAGGGATGAGGGTTTTTCTGACTTTAACCACCCGTGGGTGAGCAGCGGGAAGTGGAGAACAAAAGATTCTCCCCCGGCCCTCCACCGGGGGAAGGAGTGGTCCTGCTATCATCTCCTGAGAAACAACCCTCATCCCTGAGCAGCCCGTCTCAGGAGCGCCGCTTGGCCCGGCGCTTGGCGGGGCTGGAGAGGGCTGTGGCTCCTTCCTTCGGCTTCCTCCGCGACTGGGCCTGGGTGAAGGCTGCTGCTTTGGCCGAGCGGGAGGGGCGGGAGCCTTAGGAGGGCGCCCTCGGCGGGAAACAGGCTGAGGCGTCTGCCCGGCCGACGTCGAGGCAGCAGCGGGTCGGCGGGGCAGAATGTGTTTGATTGCCTCGGTCTGTTTCTGTGCAGTTGAGAACTGTTGGGCAAAATCCTCAACTGCGCCACCGAAGAGGCCGGCCTGGGACAGGGGTGCATCGAGCAGACGTGTCCGCTCGGTATCCCGCATGTCGGCCAGGTTCAGCCAGAGGTGTCTCTCCTGGACCACCGCAGTGGACATCACCAGACCCAGGGAGCGCGCGGCTACCTTCGTCGCCCGGAGAGCGAGGTCGGTTGCGGCGCGCAGCTCATCGAAGAGCCCTGGGTCTGTCCTGCCCTCGTGCATGTCTCTGAGCATCTGGGCCTGGTAGACCTGCAGAGTGGCCATAGCATGCAGAGAGGTAGCCGCCTGTCCCGCCGCTCTGTAAGACTTCGCCGCCATGGACGACGAAAATCTACAGGCTTTGGATGGGTGCTTAGGCTCGCCCCGAGAAGAAGCACTCTGAGGACACAGTTGCATCGCAACAGAGCGTTCAACCGGGGGAAGCCCAGTGTACCCACGGGCAGCCGCCCCATCGATGGGAGGAAAGGCGGATGAGACCAGCGAACGGTCCCGGGAAGACAGGGGGGTCTTCCAGGACTTCGAGATCTCATCATGCACGTCCGGGAGGAAAGGTATTGGGGTTTGCCGTGGACGTGAGTCGGCAGCCATACCCAAAAACCAATCGTCCAGCCGCGAGCGCTCAGGACAGGGTGGAGGCCTCCACTCTAGACCGATGCTCGCGGCTGCCCAGGAAAGCATGGCCGTCATCTCCGGATCTGACTCAGGCACAACCGTATGCACACAGGAAGGTGGCAGCTGCGTTGAGTCTTCACTTCTGGAAGAATCAAGCCTACCTTGTGATGCTGCTACAGACATAGCATCTTCCTCTGTAGCTTCAACCGAAACTCGCGGGCCACCCAAAGGTCGACTCGCGGGAATCGGAGGTTCACTAGCGGGCACCGTCACACAGGAGGGGGGCTGGGGTCGCGGACAGATAGTCGGCGCCTTGTTCCAGACCGTAACCCTCAGGTCACCCTGGCCACCAGCCGAAGTAGCACTCCTCGGGGGAGCGCTAGATCGGAATGTGGATGAGGGGACTCTCACTCGTGCGAGTTCATTGAGTCTCGACCTAAGTGACGCGATGGTCATGTTCCCGCAGAGAGAACATGACTCATCCACGAGCGCTGCTCTAGCGTGATCCATGCCCAAACACACTAGACAGCGCTCGTGCCCATCAGAGTCAGACACCAGCCTGCTGCAACCAGAAGTGCACGGGCGAGGCATCTTTAAAAAGACGTGCCGCGTGCAAGCTCTTTTAAGAGAGAAACACTCTGAGTGTGGAAGCGCCCGGGTAGACACGCACTCTCTGGCAAACCACTGCACAGATAAGCAGGAAGCGCGCGCTCGCTGGAGATCGCCGTCACACCAACACCAGAGGAACTCGTTTGTGAAACTGACAATTCAGAGATGGCTTGTGGAGTGAAGAGAAACCCTTGGCTCCGAAGCGAAAACATAACAGCATGTTGCCGGCGTCCTCCTTTTATACCCACGAGGTGGGGCGGAGTTACGTCATGCAAATTCCGCAGACCCATGGCATTTCTTTGCCATTGGCTCGTTTTTAAATACTCGAAGTTGATAGGCTTTCTAAGCGAAACCCCATTCGTCGTCATCCGACGTAACTCGGAGTGACAACGAAAGGGAACAATAGTTACTATACAGTATACATCAAATGTGCAACTGCGAAAGAGCTTTCTTTTTATATCTGGGCTAGATAACATCAAAAGCTGCCATCCTGGGATGCAATTTTGGCCTCAATCCGGCTGTAATTTCACACAACACAAAAAAGAGCGTATAGGTGCTCAGGGAGCCCCTTCTGTGGAATAGCTGGCAAATGAAACAACCCAGACGTTCTTATTTGTCACCTCAGCAACTGTGAGTGTGTAACCACGGGTGACCTCTTAGAGCTGCACAGGACCTTTTAATTGCCTTTGTGGCAGGCTATGTATTGCATGTGGGGGTGACAAAAGGGGCAGAAAGGGATATAGAGTGTTTATGGCTGCTTACGATCTCCAAAAATCTTGCAAGCCATATTGCTAAATCCCATATTGTCTTGAAAGACACCTCACGGGTCTGGAAGAGATTCAGCGCAGTTGTAAGACTGCCCCTTTCACTGGGGGATGCAATGTGTTTATCGTTTAACCGTTGTTGTCAGGAGGCGGCGATCTCTCTAGCCAGCACTATTTTCCACTGGCTCGTAAAGCTGCCACTGGGACTGAAATGAGAAAGCGTCCTGGGGAGTGGGATTGTCGGGAACCGAACAGGGTCCCAGAGCAAGATAGTGTGGGTCATAAATCTATCCCCAACTCAAAAGGTTTGCTGGGGAGAACACTGCACTACAGTTTCACTCTTCACACTGAGGAAAACACCCTGAAACAGCCGATTCAATACTGGACTTAATAGATGGGTTGGGGTTTTACTGGGTTTCAATGAGCTTGCCATTTTTCTCCACTTTAGATTAAGGCAAGGCTCTGTTTGACAGTTTTTTTCACGCAGAGACCATTGGTGGCAATGGTTCTATCTACTTAGGCCTGCGATGCTTTTGGGAAATGCAGCCCCTGTCAGTGGATCCAGAATACACATTTAAATGTTTATTTCATTACAGTTTATCTACAATATAAAGATTGTATTCTTAAAATGTGTGTTTTTTTCTCATGCACCGAGGTAGAAATCTCCACCTCAGTAACACTTATATACACCAAACCTTCAGGTTTTATTCCTATATCTATATATATTAATTCAGAGTATTATTCATATTAAATAGTCTGATTTAGATAGCATTTCATTCCTAAAAAAAACATGGTGAATACTGTTTTGTTTTCTGGCTGCTGACCATACTTTCTGATGTACAATTTTATTCAACGTTCAGATTTGTGCAAATAAGTGCATCTGTAAATAGTTAATGTCTCATTTGCACATTTACACATAACATTTCAGAAAACTTGTTACACTAATCAATTGTCTTAATGCACTGATTAATCAACTACGGTATATATTAGTTATATACCTTATTCACCTGTAGTGTCTTGCCTTAAAGTTTCAGAATTTGTTTTTGTTTGTTTGTTTTTTTAAAATACCTAGTAAATGTTATTTAGGTTCACACATGCAACATGGTTTTGTAAGTGTGATTCATTAGACGGGAGGCCCCTCTGGAATTATTGCCTTACATAAATACCAAAATGCTTGTTCCATAGGTTTCACATAATTCAACACTGGGCCTCTGATCACACACCGCATTAATGTTGTAACATAAACCTTAACATCTAAAATAATCACTAAGATTTGCTCCTGTCATCAACAAATAAGGATGGGTTTCATACATTCGATGCATATGATATAATTCCCACAGTAAGCATCATTCTACAAAAAAGGGATAGTTCACCAAAAAACGAAAATACTCACCCTTAAGTTTTTCCAAATTTGTATGAATTTCTTTCTTCTGCTGCACACAAACGAAGATATTGTGAAGAATATGTGTAACCAAACAGTTGATCGGCCCCATAGAGTTCCATAGTACTGGGTAAAATTATGGAAGTCAATCAACTGTTTGATTACAGACATTTTTCAAAATATTTGTTATGTTCAGCAGAAGAAAGAAATTCATACAGGTTTGGAACAACTCGAGGGTGAGTAAATGATGACAGAATTTTCATTTTTGGAAGAATGCATTGTGTTGGTGTATACTCTTTGTGTCTGCATTGCTTTAAAATCCTGGACATGTTAATCCTAAATGCTGGAAAGGCGTTTGGTAATACCAGTGTGGTCCACAGGGAGGAAAAACAGTTTTTATGTGTTTATCTTGGCCTGGGCGTCTTTTCTCTGAGGTCTAGTGATCCTTTACCAGGATTATCCCAGTATCCCATCTGGCCAGACAGCTCTTGGGATTAACGCAGCAACATCTGATCCAACTCAACAGCTGATTTATGTATCGCAGTGTTGTGGTTGCTAAGAGTGATTGAAAATTGATCTACCTCTCTTTCGATACATTGGAAATCCAGGTATTTAAACCTGGAAATAAAGAAAGTTATTTAAAAAATAAGGATTCAGAAATCACACTGAAATTAAAAGAAAGAAGAACATCTTAGAACAGTGAGGACAAACAAATGCTGAAAGGTTTGCAGAGCAGAGCAGGTTTCATAAGCATACATGTTCTGTAGTAAACAGTACAACCCATGTCCCCACTGCAAGATAAGGTCAATGAGTTGTCTTCTATTTTCATTAAGTTAATGTACCAGACTCAATTTTGACGAAACATGGATTACATGGAGTCAGCATGTCTGAAGCTTCAGGTAGCTTCATTATCACTTAGTCCTTTACTATGTAGTGCAATCCAGCTCTGCTTATTTAAAAAAAAAAAAAGAAAAAAAAAAAAAAGGAATATTCCCCATCAATGTTATGACAGATGTTCCATTAAAAATGAACTGGAACCAAATTTGGTTTCAGTTCCATTCTCCTGTCAGTGTGAACAAAGCATCATAAACGTAAGTTTCCTGCATTACTTTTCAGTAACACAACAATACCGAAACTTTTACATTTGACTGCACAAATGATTTACAAAACACTTCTCAATGTTATATTTTGCATTATGGTTTAAGCATGTTTGCGGATGCAGGAAAATTCATACTGTTTTACTATTACTTCTCAACAAATCAAAATCTCTTATATTACTCCATCAATACTCTGCCTACCCACACTCAGGGCTCTTCTCTCACCACCCACTGTTTGGTTTCTGATAGTTAAGCAGTTTTTAGTGTGGGTGGGTGATCTCTCACTCCCCTGCACTGCCTCTGGCTGAATGCACGCTGGTACTGACTCCTTTGTTGTACAGCAGGACGTCCTCTCTTGCTCCAGCATTCCAAGCAGCCTGTCTTGCAGGCAAACAGTACAGTATGCTAGATACAGTAGTGTAGTGCCATTATTGCTCAGCCAGCCATGGAGAATTGTGAGTGGGGTCATGGTGTGAGAGAAAGGAACGCACGTGTGAAGTGAAGTCCACGTGAGTGGAGGAGCTCATGTAGTAAATGACTCACATAAGAGGTCCTCTTCAAATACATTGCAGTGAACATCTTGGATTCAGAACTAGAAATCTCATCAGTATGTGATTATGAAAAGCTAGACCAACTCTCAAAAATAATATAAAGTTGAGTTCACTGAACAGTTGTGGAACGTGCAAAAAAAATGTATTCATTAATTTACAAATTCTTAATTTTAATAATAGCCTATTTTTAATCATGACTTTGGGAACACTACAGTAGGCCTAAGGTACCATTTTTAACTACATTAGTTAAAATGAACTAAAATGAACAAATAATATATCTGAAGCATTTATTAATTATTGTTAATTTCAGCAAATATGAATACATTATTAAAATTAAAAGTTTTTTATATTGTTCAAAATCAAAAGTTTTTAGTTTTAAAAAAAGTTTAATGGACCTTAATTAACATGAACTAACAATAAATAGTATTATTTTATTTATTAAATAACGCTAGCAAATACAAATACTGTAACAAATGTGTTGCTCATCACTAAGATAATGTAAAATAATGCATTAACTAATGGGACCTTATTGTAAAGTGTTACCCGTCACGTAGCCTACATGGTTGTTGTCAAGAGATGCATGAAGTGAAGCCAAAGTAGGCTAAATATTTCTAATAATAATCACTGAGAACAATCACAGGAAAAAAGGACTACACAAACAGAGAGAACAGAGAGTATATACACACACAAGTAAACAAGGGAACAAAAAACAGGTAATTAGGAACCATAGTTACAAACAGGGAGCTAAACTGGGGGGCCATTTGCGACACCATTTCAAAAACGGAAAACCTTTTATGCGTTTTGGGCGTTTATTTAAACTCCACTGGTTTTTGGGGGCCTAAAAATCCTAAAATTTGAAAACGTGTTTCAAAGTGCAAGTTTTGGAAAATGATTATCGTTGGCGCGAGTGCTCTGTAAAATAATGCGTATGGCTTGCATCCGAAATGAATACTTGTTTTGAATAAGTAATTACTTCATGAACGCTAAAAAAAAAGTATGATTTACCTACTCTTTTATGAGTAGGCTACTGTGAATTTGGACATACTTCTTTTGTCACATAAGCCCCTTTCTCATAGCGCTTTGAACCCGGCAAATTGCCAGAGTGCCTTCTGTGTGAACGCAAACACGACCCGGGATTGATGCCGGGATCGATGCCGGGTTGGGGACCTAGTAACATTGCCGCGTTCAGACCCGGAACGCGCGCTATGTGAACAAAAGCCCGAACCAATTCCGTATAAGGGGTGTGTCGTAGTGATGATGCACGAGCCTTTGCAATGACGTAGTTATCGTGCGACTCAGTTACTCTAGAAGAAAGTTTGTGTTCGTCATCGATACAAGAAAGAACGAAAAAATGTCTGCAAACTGGACTGAAGTAGCGACCCGAGAGCTCCTTGCAATCCGCGCCGAAGCTGAGATCGTTCGCCAGCTTTGTGGAAGGGTACGTGACGCGTTAGTGTATGACCGAATCCGAAAAAAAAAAAGATCGAGCGTGGTTTGTCGAGATCGAAAGCGCAGATCATAAGTGAACTTAAGGCGCTGCGTAAAAAATTCCACCAAGGTCACGACTACAATGGAAAGAGCGGTAGCGGAAGATTAGACTGGCCTTTCTACGACCTGTGCTACGGCACATGGGGAATGAGCCACTCGGCAAATCAGAGCAATGCAAACACTTCCGATTTTCGACGCGTACCTACACGTCACATCCAACGTCACGCGTCTTTCCGGAACATACACGGGTTGTGTGTGAATGCGCTCTCTGATTCCGGCAAATCACTGGCAGTGTGAATGAAGCAAAATCAAACGAACCCGGGTCAAATCCCGGGTCACTTTATCCGTGTATTTTCCGGAATCTCTGTGTGAAAGGGGCTATACTGTTTTTCGCCTACTAGGGAAGTATGTGATTTCGGATGCAACACCCGTATGTTACGAAGAGACATCGCTACTGGTCTGACATGCATAATACAGCATTTTTAGTCGTTTTCAGAGATCCTTGTGAACAGGGATAGTTTTGATAACGTTGTCATCTGCACAAATAAGTAATCAAGTTATTATTAAATTTATTATTAATTTGATTAATTTTGAAGTATTTAATTCATTAATCAGGTACAAACCAGTTTAACCTGGCACTAAATAGGCTATATCTAAAGCAGCCCTTCTAAAGGCCATTCTTGCCTGTGAAAACACACAGTTGTTAATCAAATTATGATGCAATGTTTGGATTCGGCACATTTTGTTACTTGATTTGAATACTTTCAGGTGCGACAACAACAGAGACAGTATGTGTAAATAAACAACAATGTAAAAATATATCCTCCTAAGACTTCTGTGCAAATATATATTTGAGGTCCACAACACTCTTCTTTCATTAAAATAAAAAAGTGGTTTAGTCTTTTTTCCTAGAACTGGACTTTTCACAGTATCAAACCATTGCCCTATTTAAGAAGCCATTCTCCTCTAATGTGTGGCAGGGAAAATAGTCTTCATGCTGACAGCTGGCAGATGCTGCAGGTGAGAGTTCAGGTAGCTGTTAATCTGTGTGTGGATCAGCTTTGAGCCCAGGGCTGGGATTCAAGCACGGTTCCTCTCATGATTGTTGAGGGTAACCCAGGCAAAGCAGATCGGGTACTCCACAGCCCCTACATGGACACCTCCATAAAGAAGCTTTTGTTTATCCCTGTTGCTACCAAGTCCATAACAAGCTTTCCCGTACCATTATTTTCTGGCTTGTGCTCGCTCGGTTGACTATTCTCTGAACCCATTCTTCTAGAGCGGTCATCAGCTCGAGTTCAGAAAGGTGAACAGACATTCTATTCTACTCTTGCTTCAAAAATGTGTGTATTTATTGCTGTAGGATAACCTTAAATGCCCAATGAATATGCTCAGTTCACATATGATTAATTAATTATTATAGGCAGTTAAATGGCATCAAAAAGTATGGAAGATTTATGAAAAGCATCCAGAGATGACGGCATTACTTTTCCATTGCCTCATGTAAGAGCTGAGGACCAGTCACTGTTACTGCTTAATACCATGTTTGGGGACAAACTCACCCGTCTTCTTGGAAACAGCACTTTATGCAAATTAGTAACCGGCATTCGCATAAACATCACTAGGGTTTGTTTGGAGAGGATCAGAATGTTTAAAGTTTAACCACGGGCAATGAAGACACACAGATGCATACTCGCTAAACTTTAAAGATTTTCAGAAGACAAGTGAGAGATGGAAACTTCATAAATACTGTATATAACAATTTAGAAAAGATCACCAAATTTTACCATGCTGTCATCTTGAACTCTAAAAATAGACCAGAATTAATGCTTGTATTTGACATTTCTGTGGTCTTATTATTAAGAGAGGGTGGCTAAGCAATTTCAGACTGTTCTCAATCATGTGAAAACAGAGATTTAGAGCTACAATTAATCTACCATAGCATTATGGCTATGAGGAGAAAAGACTAAATGATGCAAATAACAGGATAAGCTAATGGCTTTGCTGTATTTTAGAGTGGTTAATTGCTAATTCAAACAGCAAAAAGCTTGGATTCTGGTCTTTTGTTTGCACTCATTCCATTTCCGTCTCATTAAACCAACTGAGCCACCATGAAACCTCACTATTGCTAGTATAAATGAAAGTTTAATTTGTGCTCAGTGGCCAGTTTCAAACATGCAATTTAAATAAGCTGCATTTTGCTCATCTTTATTCACTATAAAAGTAGAACCATTTATTGTTAGTTATAAACAACAATTGCTTGTAGTTTTACTGGGCACCAATAACATCTTGTTCTTTTTCTGGCTGAAACATGTAGGATTGCCAAACAAGACAAAGTAAATATACAACCTTAAAAGTAAAGGTTCTTTATTGCCATCAATGGTTTCATGAAGAACTTTTAACATACAACCTTTCCATTGCACAAGTTTATTATAGTAGAAAAAGGATTCTTATATTCTATATTCTTTACACACACACAAAATGGTTATTTTCAAAACTGTTCACTGAAATGCTCTTTAGTAAATCATTAGGTGACAATTCTAAGTATACTAAATATAGTATGTATATTTAGTATTACATTTCCATTCTATGTGGCCAAAATATTTCCCCTAAGTATCATGCAATTACGACGTAAAAGTAATATGCAACATTATGATACACTGTTTTTAGGAATGTGTTGAGCGCTGTACTCTCTGCCTCCCGTGTCCCACAATTCCCACTTTGCGATATGTGGGTCAGCATGAATGTATGCAGCACCTTAGCTAATTGATGCAGCACAGAACCTGAAAAAACTCTTGAATCACAGATAAAAACTCAAACTATCAAAGTTCAATCAAGACATGCCATCCATTTCAATGTATATGATTTCAAAAGAGTAAATCTATGTGTGATGGTCTGCACAGATGGACAGTCAAACACAAAGTCTGACTACGAAGGGGAGCTTGACAGCTCACAATTTCGAGGCAGCAGTCAAGGGGAACAGAGCTGTCAAAGAGGTGACTGTAAAGGATGATGGGGACTTTGAAGAGTCATGGATGTAAATAGCACAGTTGTATAGCACAGGAGAAGAGAGAGCAAATGGAAATGGATGATACAAAACAGCAGCACCGGAGCTTGTAGCTCTGCTCCCCAGGCAGACTCACACACTTTACTGCATTGCAGAGGAAAAAAAAAAAAAAAAAAGGGTGGTGGTGAAGGGGGTTGGTCACACACACACACACACACACACACACACACACACACACACACACACACACACACACACACACACACACACACACACACACACACACACTCTCACTCTCTCTCTCTCTCTCTCAAAAGCTTCCCTCGCTTGTTTTCTCAGTGATCAGCAAAGATTTTTCTTATGCTGAATTATTTAAAGAGTCAAATATGGTGTTTTTCTTTCAAAATAAAGAGCTCTTATGCACTTACTTACCTGTATAACGATTAGATGAAAGTACACTTAAGAGGTTGGAACCGATCTATACATTAACATGTTCTCATTTGCATGCAAATTCAAATCAGTGCATACATTTAACAGCATGCAAATGATCTCTCCTAACACATTGGTATTGCTGTGGATGAGTAACCTCTACTGTCCACCTGTCTCAGTAGCTGAAGTCTGACCCTGATCTGTCCTGTGGAACCCACTGTGGAGTACAGAGTAAGGCTAACTGGTGTTAGAAACCATGCCAGCACCTAGTTTGGCAGCAAAGTTTTGTTGTCCTCACTTGATCCTCCATTGCAAGGTTAAGCGATCACGTGCAAGAGGGAGGAGATACGCCCTAACAATAATAATCTACTATCTAATAGATAAAATTCTCCATTGTTCCTTCAAGTAGAAAGATGAATTGAGTTGCAATTAATAAAGTTCTTCTGAACTGGTGTTGCAAGTAATGCGAGGGCGGCCAGTCAGCCTACAGGAAGAGGAGGTGTTGTACTGTGTGGTGTGGTATAATCAGAAATATTACAAACATAAATGCCAGTTTTCACTATAAATCTCACCAAGTTAATGATTTTATCAGCATTTTCACATCCATCCATCCATCCATCCATCCAAGTTTGTCCAGGTTCATGAATCTGAATGGTTGAGCAGAGTTCCAAAAGTACTGATAAAACAGTGAACAGTACTGATTTTTACTGTTTGTATCACTTGTCTTTCTTTGTTGCGTTTCAGACCGACTGTCAGTCTGTGTATTAGTGGTGGGGATTCTTCAATGACTCTTTCTGCAAGTTACTTTCGGGAACTAGTGCATCTGAATATGCCCACTTCCCTTCTAAATAGAAGGCAAAAAATGACTTGGAAAAGACTAATATGTCAGAATTCGTACTATTCACAAAACAGATGAAAAGTTGCCCGGTGACTGAGATTCCAAAGTGCTTATCTATTGGACACAGGAGATGATTTGTGAATTTCAGGGAAGCAACAGAAATGACACCTTAAGTCCCTTTACAAAGACAACATGGCTGATGTAGGACATCCAGATTTCATTAATTCTACACATTATATAGAACAAACTTTTTAACAGTTATGAAGTTCCTCCGTGAGAGATACGAGACCGGTGCGTCTCGCAGGTGTCATTCATTAACAATCACGCCACCGCCTCGGGCCGTTCTCTCACGTCCCTCGGTCTCGTCCTGCTCACCACATACCCCCATCGCCCCTCGCAGGCCGGGGGGTACCCACGAGACTGCGCTCTACTCCCCTCCGCTGGTGGCTGCGATCCCTGGGGGGTATGGACCGACGAGGTGAGGGAAACGGAGATGGAAGCATGAGGAGCGACAGACCCGAGAGAGGGGAGAGAGGAAAAAAAAACTTGGTCCGGTTCCCACAACGCGCTGTCATCTGGTCCCCCACCAGCTGGGCGATCTTCTCCGCGGTGCCTGGCGGTGGAGCTGGATAGCCCTCGGTGGACGGCTCGACACTCCTCCGCCGCCTGGTGGACGGTGACGGCCCCTCGGGTGCTTCGGGCAGCCGGCAGGAGTCCCCCGCTCCATGCTCCTCTCCTTCACATGACGGATGATAGCAGGCTCCGGCCCACGGCGAGTGGCGGCGACTCCTCCGCTCCCTCCCACAACGGCGAGGACTCTTTGACATCGCGTTCCTCCTTCTTCCCGGGTTTCGGCACCAGTGTAACGCAGTTTAAGGTTCAGGGAAGAAGGAGGCGGGAACCGGCGAACAATTAAAGATTTTAATAAAAAAATATAACAAATACAAAAATAAAAGTATAAGCCAGCAGCCCCTCGTGGACGACTGCTGGCCACACAAAACAGAACACAACATAAACCCCAGGCCTGGCCTCTCTCAATCTTCATCGTCGTCGCTCCTCCTTTTATGCTTCCGCTCCTCCGTCAGAGATACGAGACCGTCAAAACGGTGCGTCTCACAGGTGTCATTCACTAACAATCATGGCACCGGCCTCACTCCGTTCTCTCACGTCCCTCGGCCTCGTCCTGCTCACCACACCTAACAATAAGCAATTTTGGATACGCAGATTGTCTCTTTGAGTGAGTCATTGAATCATTCACTGATTCAGTTTGTTCAAAAACATTTATGAACAATTCCAGCAACTATGTTTATTAACGAAAAACTTATTAATTCACTCAATCGATTAGTTCAAGAACGCTGAATAATTCAAGAACAAAACACCACTACAGTGTTTGCTGTGACTTTGTTTGAAACTAACAAGTCCTTGACTTGAGCAAAACAGACAGTAACTAGCAATATTGTGTCTAAAATGTGAGTTCAGACCAAGGACAATAACTATAACGATAAAGATATAATTCTAAAAATCATTCTAAATTTAAAACAATAGTAGAGTCCACACCATAACTATAATGGTAATGGCACAAAATAAAGATATTGTTAGACTCACTTTCTTAGAAAGATTTTTTCCATTGACAGCCAATCAGAATCCATCCTGCTCTTATGAACTCGAGCATTTAAAGCAGAGCAGCATACGACATAACTGCAGCGTGCGCTTACAATAAACAGAACGTTATCGGCTGTTAGTGTGAACACTAATATAGTTATCTTTATAGTTATCGCTCTTGATGTGAACGGGCCTTTACTCAATATCAGAATCTTTTTTTTATTGATTCATAGTATAAAAGCAATACTACACAATCATGTTGAATTTTTGTAATCCAATAACATCTCAGAAATGTCATCATTCCTAGTTTTAACATGTTTTCTAATTAGCAAAGGTAAATTCAGAATCTGTATCATAGGAATGTAGCTCAAGTTAAACTCACAAGATTAGACAGACTAACACAGAGACAGACAGATAGATAGAGATAGATAGATAGATAGATAGATGGATAGATAGATAGATAGATAGATAGATAGATAGATAGATAGATAGATAGATAGATCTCCAGCACATGCAGATACACTCATAATAAGCATCTCACTTATGTGGAACTCGTGTCAGCACATATGCGTGCATGTGCGGGGGCCGGGGAGAGGCGTCAGTGCACTGCCTCCAGCTGACAGCTCCCTTCTGCCTGAGATCAGGGCCAGCTGAGTGTACAGTCATTCAATCTCATAAAAAAACATGTGGCATGTGCTTCTTAGAACTAGACTTCAACCAATCTGCCCAGTAACAGTTGCAGTGTGCAGTAGAAGGAGCGAGCGGTGAGAAGAAGGGATAGTAGAAGAGGAGGAGGAGGAGTCCACTCGAAAAACCATCCAGCAATAGCTAAAGATAGATCTGAGCTTCCAGGCACACTAAGGCCTGGCACACTCAAGGTTAGAGCATAGCATACATTGGGCCACGCAAACACACATGCACACAAGTAGATAGAAGCACAGACCAGAGGCCAATGGAATGGGTAGAATAAGCATTGCTTTTGATTACTTGGAATTTCACAAGGCCTTCAAAATTCAGAGCAGTAATTTCAGTACTATTATAGTTAATACTTTGAATAATTTTTTTTGTATTTAATTTTAAAGTTTTAGTAAATTTATTATGCTTTTGTCATTTATTTAATTTGTATATAATTTGTATTACTTTTTATTTCAATTTTAGTTTGTTATTTTAGTACATTAAGCTAAAATGATGTTTTATTAACAAAGTTGGGAGGGGCACGTTCAGATAATTAACACGAGTGGAGTGCACTCAGCAATCAATGATAAGAGGTGTATATATAGATTCAGCAATCTCACCTCAATCCTTTGACAGTTTAGCAGCATTCTAGCACCATCTTGGTTCGCCATTCTGCTACCATGTCGAAACGCAATGGTTTTGACCAAGAAACAAACATACCCAGGGATCCGCCTTCACATTCCGCCGGCCTCAGGACCATTCCTACGACGCCGGACATCGCACCCGAGCCCCAGGCTTCTTCTTTGCGAGGCCGCACGCCTGCCCGAACAGCCCTGCGCTCGCCAAGACGTCAAGGCCAGTCTTTGCCGCCCAAAGCAAGACTTCCATCTTCCTCCCCGGCCTCCTCCTACCGCTCGGCCGTCCCAATGATCCCACCTATCGGGAAGTGGACCGTAGCAGGATTGAGGCAAGCGCTGGGTAATTCGGACGTACAGGCCTTGCGAAAAATGAACAAAGCAGAGCTGTATGATCTGTACGTTACCTTACAGTCAGCCAACCTCTCTCCAAAGTCCGCACCAACGTCCAAGTCAGCTCACAGGCAGAGCAAAGCCCGCAGGGCCCAAAAATCCTCCCCAGACACCACGTCGTCTTCCCCACAAGATCCGGCTCGCTTCGCCCATTGAGCCGCAGCAACAGGCCTTCAGTGAGCCTAGGCCGCGCCCCAGATTCTGCCATGGCAGGTCCATGCCCACCTCTCGACGAGGCCCAGCCCTTCACCGCGGCTTCTGCGGCCTCAGCGCCGTATGTAACCGGGCCCAGCGGCCTCCCCACAGCCTCTCAGTTTTATACTCCCGCTGTCCATAACCCTTTTCCTTTTCAATGGCCTTTTCAGTAACACAGGCCCAACCATTTCATCAGCCTTACCCAACAGGTTACAACCCCGCCCACATCCAGTGGCCTGCAGCTCCAGTAGCTCAAACAAGCACAAGCCCGCCTCCGCTTGCAGAACAAGCTCACACTTCATACTACTATCCTTCCTATCCTCCAACTAACTTTCCTATCCAAGCCACAGTGGGTAAGAGTGGGGCCGCCGCCGACATTCGCAGCCCCGGCTTATACCCTCCCCAGCTCTCTCATTCAAACTAACGTTAAATCCCAACATTCTCTCTTCACAGCAACACCGATGCCCGTTCCGTCCAACGCCGTCGCTATGGAACCACCACCAGTGTCCCAAAGCATCTGCGCACAGATCCTCTCAGGTGTGGATGTAGACCTTTCTTCTCTTCTCTCTCTGCTCCCGGCAGCCGAACCAGACCGCCAAATCGTTTGTGGGGATTTCTCCGTTACCCTGAAAAACACGCGCACACACTCTATTTGAGCTTTACCCTCTCGTAGTAGCAGCTTTTCCAAGGGGGAAAGAATGGGCCGCTAGTAGCATTTTAGTGCATTGTGACAACGACGCAACAGTGCATTGCATTTACAAAGGCCGTTCCCATTCACATGCTCTGATGCCACTCCTAAGGCGTCTCACCTGGATTTCAGCTTGTGACCAATTCATCATGATTGCTAAACACGTCCCTGGGTTAGAAAACCAAATCGCTGAGGATGCTGGCGCCAGAGGCGGATCAATTCCCAACTCCAGTACCTCGCTATTCAGAACTAATATTCCCGTAACCCACCCATTAAAACCCCTCCTTGACGCATCGCTTGACACTATCCTCCAAGTAGTATCTCCCAGAACCCTTGGAGAAGTTTCAAAGCATTACATGTCTCCTATAACATGCAGTTCCCTGATTTTTCTCTTCTTTCAGTCCCCTCATTCATCTCTTACCTTTATAGAATTAAGGGCCTACAAGTCGGGTCCATCAAAGATTACTTGATCGGCATCCAGTTTTTTCATAAATTGATGTACGACGCTCCGTCCCCCAAGATAAACAATTCACAAACCTCCCTGCTGATCAAAGGGATTCAAAGATCCCAGCCCACCCAACCCGAAGCCAGACAACCCATAACGCTAGACATTGTCACCAAATGCATCCATGCCCTCTGCAGAGGCTACCAGCCCCTCAATACTGCCCGCACACTCGACACCATGTTTTCCCTAGCCTTTTTTTTTTTTTTTTAGAAGCTCTGAACTGGCTATCACTACCAAATTTGACCCAAAAAAACCCCCACTGTCTCAGACTTGTCAGTACTAGATGGTGAAACAATCTCATATTTGATTAAGCCAAGTAAGACTGGCCAAACCAAAAAAGGTAATTCCATCTATAATTTTAGCCTCTCATCGCAAATCCAACCATACCAGTCAATTCTGGCATATCTGCAATGGAGAAGCTCTCAGGTTATATCTCCTCTGGAGCCTCTGTTCATAGACGAATCCAAAAAACCCGCGACACGCTTTTGGTTCCAGAAACACCTCAAATCTGTTCTCCAACAGTCAGGTATTCCAGCAAAGAATTTTTCAAGTCACTCTTTTTGTATCGGGGCAGCAACTTCGGCAGCCCAAAAAGGCCTCTACCAACATCAGATCCAAGCTGTCGGGAGATGGTCCTCAGATGCATTCCAAAGCTATATCAGGAACAACCGATTCCACATCAAAAAAGCCTACCAAACCCTCATTGACTAAACCACCTGGGGTCTCTCTTTTTTTTTTTTCTTTTTTTTTTTTTCTTTCAGCGAGCATTTGGCCTCACAGCGGACAAAATTCCCCGGTCGAGCACCCATGTTGCTATTTTTCCTGTTTTCTCCTTCTGTCCAGCGAGCATTGGTCTCACAGCGGACGCAGCGAGAACTTTCCCGGTAGAGCACTAACGTTTTCTCTTTCGTCCAACGAGCATTGGTCTCACAGCGGACGCAGTGTGAGAAAATCTCCCGGTTGAGTACTCTTTTTCCTTTTTTTTTTCTTTCTGGTTTCTCTTTCTGTCCAGCAAGTATTGGTCCCACAGCGGACGCAGCGAGAACTTTCCCAGTAGAGCACTTACGTTTTCTCCCCCGACCAACGAGCATTGGTCTCACAGCGGATGCAACGAGAAAATATCCCGGTCGAGTACTCATTTTCTTCTCCCTGTCCAGCGAGCATTGGTCTCACAGCGGACGCAGTGAGAAAATCTCCTGGTCAAGTACTCATCTTCCTCTTTCATGTTATTCTTTCTGTCCAGCAAACACTGGTCTCACACTGGTCTGACAACAAGAACCTTCCAGTAAGCATATATCAGAATTGTCACTCAACCGTCGGCGGGTAGGGCCTGACGCCCCCGTTGTAGCTACACGGGCCTCTTGGTCTGCCATCCGTGATCTGCCGCTAACTGCTCCCTTCAAGAAAGGCGCAAACTCTCCTGATTGATGGTTCCAATTACAACTGCTCTCCGTTCGTGGGCTAGCAGGGCCCGTCAGTCCGGCGCAGTGAGCAGCCATCACAGCCCCTCCTGGTCGAGCATCCAAGCCCCTTCTCAAGATGCCAGCCCGCCAAACTCGGCACTCATTTGGCAGGGTCTTTAGTCTGGCGGCTGTCCTCTGCTCTTTAGCCTTTGGGGGGAGCACTCTGGGTCCGGGCCGAGCTCGGAGCCCTCCCCCGGAGAGCACGCCAAATACGTATTAAACCTTACCCACTCTAATTGTATGTAAGTGTGAATGAAAATGAGAAATGTTGCTTTGCCAAAATAAAAAAACTAAATCAATTTAAAGTTTATTTCAAGTAATGTAAATGTTTTTTTCATGTTTTTTGCTATAATCCTGATTCAGAGTGATGAATAATGTATGTCAATCTCTCTTCTATATGACTAATGTAAAAATCAATAGATTGTAAGCTTCACTCTTGGCTGCAGTGACAATATCCAGCAGATGTTACTTGTAAAAAATCACAGATGGACACTGTGGAATGATATGGAAAGGAAATTAATGAAACTAGGAATTTAATTTACATTTTATGTTTTATATACCAAGTCATGAAACTCATAGATTGCACAGGCTGATGGGTCCTTAACACAACCTGCTGACAATTACATTGTTATCTACACGGCACAAGCTGATTGGTTTCTGTTGCATCTGCAGCTTGCTGCTCAAAATTCAAGTAGTTGTTCAGTGTTTGCTGTAACAGTATGCAGAGTGCTTTCAGAGTTTCTCTGAAACCCTCCACTTTCCCCAGCTCCACCTGTATAGATCTGCTAGGTGTAATTTCATGTATGAAATTTCTATTTGTGCAGCAGCAGTATGACCAAATACATTAATACTGTAATATCCATTACCATGCTAAACTCTTCAGAATTGTCATGATATAAATATTTTCAGTAATGCTATATGAATTAGATATTGTAAATGTACAAAAAATGTGATGATAAATATTCCACTTCATGTGTGTTTTACAAAATAGTTTGTTATTCAGGACATTATTGATCCCCAAACATATTTGAATAAGGATACCAATCTGAACTTTTGACCCTAAAATTTAAAGGGATAGTTCACCAAAAAAAAAAAAAAAAACATTTCTGTCATCATTTACTCACCCTCATGTCACTCCAAATCTGTATGACTTTATTTATTCTGTGGAAAAATACAATACAAATAAATTTTTTTTGTAAATACAATGAAGGTTAATGCTTTTAGTGCATCAGTTAAGTGTTATGAACATCTTCTCAGATGGACTGTCACATCTACAGTACTTACGCTGTGGTTTTCCATAACCCCATCATATTGTTTAAAGAGGGAAGAAATTATGAGAAACACCACATTACTCTAGGTCCATTTTGGGTAGCATTTTCACAGGACTTGGCTTTGGCAACATAACACACTACATTTGCAAAAGCTTTAGATAGAACTGAACTTGTGCTGAACTCCCATGAGTTTTTAAATAAATCCACAGTAATAGGTTCAAGGGGCTTGGGCTATTTTTTTTATTTGTATTTTTTATTGTTGTGTCTAGCCAATAAAGCCTGGTAATCTTTCCACTGAGACACACTAAGCCATTCGGAGACGTTTGGCCAAGGTAATATGGTCTTGCCCCTTTGGCTAACATAATAAAGCCTAACCTCTTTCCGACAGGCCTATTACACCAGTCTAGCCTTGTTGGTGTGACATCCTGTGTTCTTTCAGAAGGGTGTTGCAGTCTGAAGATTGTAGCTCTTTTGAACCTATTTATTTTAAGAAACAGAATCTGCACTCTAGATACTTTCCTCTTAAACTGCAGCGAGATATTTTCTGAAACATACAATTTGGTGTTCAAAAAATTCTAATTAAAGTTTCCAAGTATTTAACTCGCATAAGATAATTGTAGGCTTATTTCAGCCCTGATGTGCTTATAAGGACTGAATCCTCATGTGACAGAACAGTCATCAGTTGGATTCAAACAAAGATAAAAAGATACAGCCCTTTCACAGAATGAAAACAAGTGCAGCCTTCAACTTACATAAGAGAGCTCAGAGAAACAGCCATCGGGGCTTGTGTGTTCAGGGCCGGTTACATACTGAAGTTATGATGTGGAAAACAGAAGAGTACTGATGAGTACTGTTTCATGGCACGGGTGATGAGAGGAAGAGAGACATCACAACACTTCTCAGAATCAGTTTTGTTTGTTTGTTTTTTTACTAATAAGCTACAGTTTTTAGAAGAAAAAGAAGCTAGAAGCTATTTGTGTTCAACAAGACCACTATTGTACTCGTTCTATTTTTGGTCTGGCATGCTTGTTAGAACTCTAACAACTACAACACACAAAAGACGCCTATGGATATCTTGTACTAGCCTTGATAAGAGGACGTCTGTTATTAAAGGTGCAAAGAGCTTTAGATATACTTTTCAGAAGATTTGGTTTGTGGTGCTGTTGTCTTTTAGCTTTAACTTACAAAAATGCAGTAAGAGGGGATTTCTACTGCAAACAAACCGAGAGCTGAAGCGATTTATGCTCCTTGTAATGAGGGATCTCCCTTGACAACGTATCTCAAAAAACACACCACTGCATCAAGTTATATCAGCATTGTGTTGACAACTTTAGAGACACTTGTTTATTTGAGCAACAATATATCTGGTATTTGTTGTCAAAATGTATTTAGTTTGGTTAAACATGTTTAATTCTTTTATGAGAGCTGTTTAACACAAAATACCGCATGCCTACCCAGAGTACTGAATAATGCAATAATAGCTCCCAATAAGCTATAGTAACATTAATAATTTAACTTATTTTTTGCAATGTACTATACTGTGCAACATAGTAGAAAATAACAACAATACATATAAAAGTAGAAATAATGTAGAAAAAAGTTAGAGCACAAACAATATAAAATATACACTACTGGTCAACATTTTGGGGTCGGTAAGATTTTTTTTTCTAGGTTTTTGCAAGAAGTCTCTTATGCTCAACAAGGCTGCACTTATTTGATCAAAAACACAGTAAAAACACCAATATTGTAAAATATTATTACAATTGATAATAACTGTTTTCTATTTAACAATTTAAAATGTAATTTATTCCGGTGATGGCAAAGCTGATTTTTTAGCATCATTACTCCAGTCTTCAGTGTCACATGATCCTTCAGAAATCATTCTAATATGCTGATTTGCTAACATTTATTATTATCCTCAATGTTAAAAAAGTTCTGCTGCTTAATATTTTTATGGAAACGCTGATACATGTTTTTTTTTATTCAGAATTATTTGATGAATAGAAAGTTCAAAAGAACAGCATTTATTAGAAAAATAGAAATCTTTTTTTTTAAACATTATAGTCTTTACTGTCATTTTTGATCAATTTAATGCATCCATGCTGAATAAAAGTATGAATTTATATGATGTGCAGATGATCTTGTTATATTAAATATCTATGACCTAAGCCTTAAAATATAAAGAAATCATAAATCACAATAAATTAATGAACACAAATGATCTAGTGTGTGAGACATTTAGGATGTGCAGAGATTCTGTGAGCTCTGTCCTGTTATTCAGGTTAGAAAACGTCCCGCTGCTTAGTTATGCACCAGTGAAGCAGCAGAGGGAACGCGGGGGTTCAAAGAAAGTGCAAATCACCACAGATTTAAATTACAAATGTAACCACATGTAGTGGTTGTACATGTAACCACATGTGTGCCACAACATCTTCTATAAGGGTTTAAAAAAAGCATGATGGTTTTTGATCTCATGGTCAAACCTTAATGGTAAAGGCTAAATGCGTTTCTATTATTAAACATGTGTGGTGTTTATTAACAGTTAAAGAAGAACAGAATGCAGAAAACTGAATGCATCTTTTCTAATCCTCACTGTCTAAAACAAAACATTATAATCCTTAGGTCTAATGCAGACAACTAAACAAAACGGCTGTGGACCACATGACCTCATCTCAATGACAAACATGAGTGTCATGACCTCATTTCTCAAGTGTTAGATTCATGCGCCCATTATACAGCCACCCACAACAAGCTGACAATGGTCAAGGAGGTCAGTCTCAGAGTCTCTGAAACTCTCTTGGTGTCTCTTTGCAAAGTCAGGCTCTGTTCCTTGCTGTCATTTGCTCCAGGTGCTTCGGCAAACAGATGGTTAGATTATGCATGAGTCCCATATAGTGCAGTGCTGTCTCAGGGGGGCTATATTTTCCTGAAGGTCATTATTAGTAATATATTCTTCCAGAAGGATCTGACAGCGATGATGAAAGCAAATGCTGAAGGTAAAAATGCCATTTCCAAGGTCACAATCAGAATGATTGCTGTGTTGTATTTAGCAAAACATGATTTGCTATGATAATAACATGCTTAGAGCTCGTCCTCAGCTTTGGTGACATCCTCTGTGGTTAAGTGCACTCACGAATAAAAAATTCCCATTAAAAATCTAGAGCTGAGTGCCACCTACTGGATGATATATTGTATTGACTACTGCAGTGAGATTTTCTCCTGAATTCTTGAATTTTCTCTTTAGGTCTAAGAACCATAGGGCCAAATACATTTGGAGGAGATATTTAAATTCACTCTGTGCGTTTAAAGCAGACTGTTTTATATATGCAATATATATTTATTGCTCCACTAATCAGAATGCAAATGGTGTAGTCACATTCCCTATGGATCTCTAGACAAACATGCTGATTTGGTATGAGGGCATGTTGCTCCCTGGGGTAACGCACATTATGTCTCTTTCAGAAACATACATGTCTACGCAACTCAAATGTACAAAGCCTCACATATATATATATATATATATGAAAAATACAATTTTATTTTATATTTGCAATAAATAATTATATTTGCAAGAAATAATTTTTATACATTTAATATTTATATATTTGTAAAGTTTTTAAATGACAAATGTACAAAAAGAAATATAAATTTGCAACAAGCTCGAAATTGTAAGAAAATATTTGGTTATTTATAAAAGGAAATTGGAAATTACCAACAAGCAGGAAATTATACATTTATAATGTAAATCCATGATATATATATATATATATATATATATATATATATATAGGCTATATATATATATATATAGGCTATATATATAGGCTATATATTGTATTTACTAGAAATACTATTTATATTTATAAATGTTTTTGTAAATGTTTATTTTTAAAAGATTACAAATTTACAACATTTTCTGTTGAAAATATGATTATTTTACACAACATAATCAAAAGTGATAACAACAATATCAATAATTATGTTTAAAAAAATCATGCATGTATTATGTTGTGTTGTCAGGGTCTCAGGTGGTTTAGTTTGTTCCTGGATTAATTGGATGGACATACAGAGTCCCAAGTTGTCAATAAAAAGACAATTGGACTGATGCAGTCCTTCCTCCAACCCTAGATACTTCCAAAATATTCAAATCATGCCCTTGGCTATATTTTACAAAGAGAAATCCACACAAGAACTCTCTCAGTATAAATGTAAACACAAGTCAAATAAATTGGCATCTTAGGCAACTTTTTGATAGGCTCGTTGCTATGGACTTGCATTGCACCTCATTTTATTGCTATGGCAACAGACAATGGCTGGCTTTCTATGTCAAATATTATATCATGTCATCTACAGGGCAAAGTCACAACGAGTATGCAGACAATGACATTTAGACTTGACAATTCCAATAAAAAAAGTGCCCTTGAAGTAACATAAAGCTTACCGCTCCAAAATATAATCACAGACTAACCAGTCAGATTGATTATATTTATGCAACTGTAGAACAGAAGGTCACAGCAGAGGTCAACTGTTATTGGACACAAGACCAGCTCGAAACACTTTCCTCTTATTGATCAGCTGTTCTGCCAACGTCGTCTATTGGATTCTGTGACAAGCTGAGTTTTTTCCATAAGACAGCTGGAATAAATCTGTTAAAGGGGCACTCAGTAATATTTGACACTTAAAAAAAACACATATTTTTGAGAAACATAAAATACAATGTAAAGGGCTCCAGTCATATCAGTCTTCTCCAAAAAAGCTGTTTTTCTACATGAACATTAAGCCAGTAAACCATGACTGAAGGAAATTAAAGTTAGAATAAACATGCATGACTAAAAGGCAGAGAAAATATAGTTTCTTTCATTGTCACTGTGTCCTGACCCTTAAACCAGTTCACTTTTCAGAGATTTTTTTAAAAAAAATGCTGTCTGTGCAGATTTGTTTAAAATCCAAAAAATGTACTGTTACTCCCTCTAGTGGTTTAATAGATAATTACAAATGTATTATATTTTTGTTTACATGCTTTCTTGAAACAATGCATTATTGATTTATTTTTACATTTCTTCAAATGAAATGCCTTTGACTAGAGTATTAGTGTGCTATTAAAGAAACTTTATATCCTGAGTGGAAATTTACTGTAAAGTAATATAAAATCACTTAATATGTTAACTTTGCAAGGCAATATAAAATCACTTAATATGTGAACTTTGCAAGGATCTGTTTCAGTGTGGCTATGATTCAAATAAAAAACATGAGCGATAGGCTATTCTTTATTTGTTTGAAACCATGTAAGTGGCTGTGGGCCTATAACCCTACATTATGTGGGGACAAAATGTCAAAATGTCACAAAATGACAAAAACATTTTACGCTCATACTCAAATTATGTCACCATCAATATTTAGTTCACTTTCTTTCTATTGTAGGTAATACACATTTTGTCCAGATAAAAACACATTATCCTTTTTGGAGCTCTTGTAATTGACTTCAGGGTCTGTAAAATTTGACCTAATAAAGCAGACATTAAGTTTCAGAGTTAAAATATGTGGGTTAAAAGCCACTTGTTGGATTAATAAAGGAGAGAGAGAGAGAGAGAGAGAGAGAGAGAAATAAATAAATAATCTTAATTACTTTTACTAAGCCTGCCTGTCACAACATCAATTGACACACAAATCTAGCCTCACGTGAGGGGAGGGGTCGATGCTCAATGTTACTAGATCAATGGGAGACACTAAACAGATTACGTGTAGAGAATGAGCTTTAAGAACATCGTGTTACGCACAACAGGCGACATGCTTGTGCAAAATGCTGTCTAACCTGTCTGAAATGTGGATGGATTCGACGAGCGAGTAGAGTCCCCTTTAACGCCGCTCTCATTGACTCTTGTATCTGGGCGTTGTCGTCATCTTCCGCCAGTTCTGTTACCGACCTCATCACCGGAGCATCACATCAGACCGCCGGTGGGCGAGTCCGGGTGTGTCCGTCTGCCTGCGAAAGCGTTCAGAAAGCTCGCAAATAACACCTAGAGGGGAGGGAAATAAAATGCTGGGTTCTCGAAAGCGGTCACATCTTCATCACTAGACACTTGTTGTTTCTTTCTTTCTTTTTTTTTTTTTTTAAATTTATTTATTTTGCTTTTGGAGGAGGACAGAAACATGAAGAAGCATCTCAGCCCCGCAAAGGTACCACTGGAAGTACCAGACACCGAGGCGACTGTACAACAACTCAACAAGCTGCTGTCCAACGGCAGCGGTTTTTATAGCCTCCCAGCACAACATTTCAACGAGGTCTTTCCCAGGATTTACATCGGCAATGCGTAAGTTCAAACGGTCTCATGCAGACTTGTCTGCTTCTGATAGAAAACACTGACATGTATCTGGGTCAAATGTGTTGATTCGTGAGGTGGCACTGGTAATTGATCTGTAGCTGGATCAATAAATGAAACCTCCCAGTGAATAGGCTATAGCCGAATCTTTTACATTGTCTAGGTGCAAAACAACAAACCAGTGAATGGAGTGTCACGTCTCCACCTATGAGAACGGTCACGAAGCCACAGAAGATTTTTGATAACGTTTACATAGCGAGTCAGTTTGAGTCAGACTGCAAGGGAAGCAGATTTTCTCCACGACTGTCCTCTATCGTTAACATCTTGCTATCTCTGAGATCACTGGTTACAAAATCGCGCCAGTCTTATATAAGTCACGTGTTTCTTTGTATTAAATTATTACTAATGCATATTTCCTCTGTCATACAAAGAGGAAACGAAGTCATTCGTTTTCTCGACTCACAGATTAAAGTCCCTGCCGATTCAACTGCATCGATCTTGAAAGATGACTTTGAATCATATGCTAAAGAAAATAAACTTTTATGTAAATTTGTATAGTTGGGATTTTGGACTCAAAATCCGTGACACGTCCACTCCACTATTTTTGATTTTAAGATAGCCCAAAAGTCTATAAAGGTAGTCAGATTGTGTTAGTTAACTTATTTGCAGGTGTTAAAGTTACCATGAAATCAAAATTGACCAAAAAAAAAAAATTGATCACATGTCATGCGGAAAACCCCCCCAAGTGGCCTATATCTGCCCACAAATGAACAATTTCTTCCCACGACTTACTAAAACGCACATTTTACTTATTTGTTCTCTCGTTTTAAGTAAAGCTGGTTCACACTACGATTTTGGTCAGGTTTTGGCCATCTGAGACAAATTTCGAGAATCCTAAAAGATTCCTCTGATCCTGGTCCAAAATATGGAGTCTTTGATCGCTAGTTTGACATTTTCGCAGACAGTCGATTATTGATAGCACTGCGATCAAATTTTATCTCAGGCAAAAATTATATCAGAAATTTGAGGCTCAGTCCTTTAGTGTGACTTTTTCTACGACAACCGTCAAATCTAAAACCAATAAGATCGCAGAACCTGATGATGCAATTGGTGAGACAACAACAAACCATCACTTGCTCCACACATGCATTCTTTTCATTTTCTTTTCAAGAAAAGCCATGACAAAATTAACGCTAGAGATTGTTTTTGTTACAGAACGCATCATGGATTGATGATGTAAAACTCCGGAGAGTCTTCTTGCGTGCATCCATTTTTTATGCGTCTTGCTTGCCGTAAAGTCTGACATTAATGACGTCTGAGATCCCACAGTGTGGCATGGCTAACAGCGGGGATCATGCTCGTACATTCTGACAAGCAACAGTCGTAAAGGACTATTATAAGTGTGCACCCGGCTTAAATCATGTGCGCACATATCATAATTCGCTCCCTCAATTTACTGAATCGTGGCCAAGTTGTACTAATTCGTTACCTTGTTTTAGTTAGATCTAAATGAGGGAACAAATTATTTCAACATGGCCTTGATTTACTAAAACAAAGGAACAAATTAATAAATCGTGGGAATGAATTCCTAATTCGTGACCCATGATTTAACTAAAACGAGTGAATGAATTTCTTTTAAATTAACACTTTATTTGTGGGAACAATATATTTTTGTCCGCATGTCATATGCAGGGCTCTGTACAAAATAACTCCTCTTCCACTTGCAGCAACATTTCTTCTTCTCTGATAATATGTTTACTGGCATGAGGGCTGGACAACCTGTCACTCACACGAGATCACAGCAATAGCAAACCATCATGCAATCAATTCCCAATGGACAAAATGAAGTCACACATTCACTAGTCACTACTATTCACTACACTACTACAAGTCACTACAGTTTTTCTTGTTCTAGAAGCCGTTTCACTCAAAATAGGGAAGAAAAGGCTATCGCAACTTCTGTTTCATGCCGACTTTAAAATTTGCATTAGCAAAACATTAACAAAATGGGTACATTTTTAGTTATTGATTTGTTCCTGGAATGCATTTTTAAAGTAATGCGCACACATTGCTTTTCCTTACGTTTACATTTATTTATTTATTTAATTTTGGTGCAGTAAACAAAAGTCAAAAAGTCAAAAGTACATTTTGTATAGAATAGTTAAAAAGTTTGAATCGAATAGATATGGAGTGCATTGAATCAAATAGCTTTTGAATTAATTCAGATAATTTTAAACTAGAATCAGTTTACTGTCAATTCAAAGACTCACATCCCTTCACTGCACTCACTAAAGAAGAACTGCTCAGAGGTGGTTTGCAAAAACTTGAGGCAGATTAAAGAAATAATAAGATGAAATCAGTCATCATGAAATCAGTCGGATTAGTTCTCAAAAATATTTGTTCCTACAGGTAGTTTGTTACTAATATGAATGACAAGAAATAAGAAATATTTAATGTAATAGTAATTTAATAACAATTAAGTAAATTATTTAATATAATCTGAAATATACCAATATACTAGCCAGGTACATAAATTGTCCAGCATTTGACCATGTTGTGATTATTAGCATTTGCGAATGATTGTGCCTTATTGGCAGATTAACAGAGGTGTTATCTCCCCTTGTATATCCAGAATGCTGTTAGGTTTTCAAATATTCTGAGCAGATTTCAAATAATAATAATAAAAAAAGGTTTATTATTGAGTATAATATTTATTTCTATAATGAAACTGAGCTAGTAATGGTAACTGATATTTTGAATGGTTGGAGTATTGTTTTATGCATTAATTGCCATTGGAAGACTGTAAACAACATACATCTTGGACATAGACTGTATTGTGTTTTATGAGTGACTTCCTCAGTATCACTTATTTGTTTAATAAATCAGCTCACATAAACATCATTGTATTGTATAACTATAGAACAAGCACATTATTTCTTTGTAACAACAAATCAATTTGAGGATAAAACAACAGTCTGATGTGCCTGGCTTAATCTGTGCTATGAGCAGCAGGAATTTACATATGGTCATTTGTAGATATTGACAAAACAGTCTCACTGAACTGCTAATGTCTGTATCCGCCCTGTCTGTAGCTTCCAGATTTATTTATATTCAATTCTAATATGACAGATAGATAGATAGATACATACATATACATAAATATAGTCTACAATATAAACAAAACACACATGATACAATTAAAAGAATACACTTTATAGACTAGTACACTGTGCACAACAAATCCTGTTTCTTTTTTTTTTTTACACAATATGCACAGTATGCACATAAAGTACATTTTGCACTTGTATTATATTGCACAGTGATTTAGAATGTTGTATATTAGGACTAGTATTATAAAATTACCCATCTAGATAAGATTGAATGTTATGGAAGTAAAATAATGACAAATGTTTTTGAAACAAAAAAGCTTGTTGAATTGCACTACTTAAAAAAATATGCATTGCATTAACCCTGCTTGCATTTTAATGCATTTTTATGGGCTGAAATTCAACATGATTGTATATTTAAGCAGTGAATATTTCAATTCAAAACATTTCACACGTTTTCATTATTAAAAATTCAATAATCCATATTCACCTTTCAGATTTCACTTCCAAAATATTCATTCTGTTTAAAAATACAACCTATATTATACGACAGGCAATTTTCGGTCCATTTTATTTCGCTTTACAGTGTTTAGTCAGTGTTCAGATTGAGTGCATCTATAAGAGTGCAACTGAGTGCAGATATAAGAGTGTGCCAAATCTTTGGGGCTATTATTCAGTTAGTGTTATGACTGTAGGATATGACCTAAATAATACTGTTTTTGTAATATAAAGTCATTATGATTAATTATAAATCCTAAAAGGTTGCTTGTGCTGCTTATTGATAATGTTTTCAGCATTTGTGCGTCATTGTCCCTACTCATTTTTTTTTTAATCAGTTCATGTTAAAAGTAACCTCCAGAGCGATTTGAAACTTTTACCACATGTAAAGGTGCAGTATGGGGCAATGGGCTACTTTTTTCATTGCTCACCACTCTTTATAAGACTTACATTAATAATGCATGTGAAGGGACTGCAGTGAACAGAGTGCAGGACAGGTGAACAAGATGCAAAGCAAACACTTTCTCTCTCTCTCTCTCATACACACACACACACACACACACACACACACACACACACACACACACACAATCTGCAAAGGCTCCATATAGACAGACTCACTGGTTAGGGGAGGGTTTGAATTATGGGCGTTGGGCAGCGCATCAGAGTCCATCACTTCATCACCACTGAAGAGCCTCCGCTGCTGGCAGAAACAGAGACTGATGGGCCGCTACATCCTCCACTTATAAACCAAAAGGGCTGCAAATTTTCTCTTTATTTCGTTTTTATTTTATTTTATTAATACTGTGTAAATACAGTGTCATATGTAATTTTAAGTCAGTATTTTAATTGTATTAGGTAATATATACTATATTCTCCATTACCCATATGTGCAGTCATTCATCTTCTGCATTGTAAGGAGGGATGGCGCTGAGGAGTGGACGAGAGACACAAAGAGGCTGGCTTTTTGGCAGACAAAGATGAAAGAGTTCCAGGTGCTAAAGCAAAATACAGACAATGCAACTACATCCGCTCTGTTCTCATCTCTTGTTTTCTCCCTCTGTGGACTTAAAGTCCTATTTTTGGGCACTACGCTGGACGCCTATGGCTCTTTGTATGCCTCTGGGCGGCAGCCAAGATTTCCTTCGTGTGTCTGTTCTGGTTTAGAACACTGCTGTCTCCAGGGGCCCTCTGACATCGGCCGACATCTCTGCCAACTAAAAGCGGCTCCACAATTCACTCCAATCAATCTCAAACTAGATACAGCAGACTGTTCCGTAGTTGAGGCTTTGGGGTGGGGTTGGCAGGGTCATGGGTTTGCGTAATGTGTAAACGTGCAGAACATAAGGGGTTACGTAAGAGTTTATCAAGAATTAATGATTCAGCAGTGTTACAACCCTAGCTCTAGGGATGCAACATAAAGGACACAAAGACAGAAGTCTGCCAATTAAAACAAAATGTATTTAATATAAAAAGGAAAAAAGGGGACTGTAGAAGCAAAACACAGCTACTGCTCTGCCGGCTGCAAGACGAGAGAGAGCAAGAGAGCATGCGTCTTAGATTTAAGTAGCTCCCGTCAGGTGACATCAATTAACCGGTTGATTGCAGGTGATCTGCCAGGGAAACTGCAATGACATACAGATTAGTACACTCACACATAACACTTCCACCCTTAAAACATTGCTATAGGATAACCTATGGCAAAGTCAACAAATACATGAAAAAGCGCAAGCACTTATGACCTTGACAGAGCATCCGCCAAAACATTATCCTTCCCACGAATGTGGCGGACTGCAAGATCATATTCCTGCAAAAACAGGCTCCATCGCATTAAGCGCTGGTTAGTGTTTCTCATGCTGTGGAGGAACACCAGGGGATTATGATCAGTGTACAAAATAAGTGAAACACTGGGTGAAACATACACAGCAAAATGATTCAGAGCAAGAATAAGGGCCAAAGCTTCCTTTTCTATAGTAGAATAGTGCTTCTGATGGATATCAAATTTTTTTGAAAAATAGCACACAGGATTCTCAACTCCCACTGAATCATCTTGAAGAACCGCACCCACACCAAAATCACTAGCATCCACAGCTAGCTTGAAAGGTCTATCAAAGTGGGCAAAGAGCGGCAAGAATAGGAGAACTGCTCAACAATGCTTTCAGATCGTCAAAGGCCACCTGACATAACGCAGTCCAAACAAAAGGAACCTTGGGACTAAGCAGGTTAGTTAAAGGTGTAGCAACAGTGGCAACATTTTTGCAAAAACTCCTATAGTATCCTGCCATACCCAGGAAACATTTTAGTTCCCGCCAAGATGAGGGTACAGCAAAGTTCACAATGGCCTCTACTTTTGCTCCTGGCGACACATGACCATGGCCAACAACTTTGCCTAAATAGGTTACTGTGGCCTGCCCAAACTCATACTTGGAGAGGTTTAGGGTCAAATTCGCAGCCTTTAACTGTTTGAACACATCCCCAAGCTGGGCCAAATGTTGAGACCAGGTAGCACTATAGATAACCAAATCATCAAGGTAAGCCTCAGATCCTGCAACTCCTTCCAACACCTTATTCACCAGACGCTGGAAAGTGGCAGGTGCATTTCGCATTCCAAATGCCATAACGTTATAATGGCAGAAGTTATCCGGTGTCACAAAAGCAGAGATCTCACAGGCTCGCTGGCTGAGTGGAACCTGCCAATAGCCTTTTAAAAGATCTAACGTTGAAACAAAGGATGCAGAACCAACTTGGTCAATACAATCATCTAGACGTGGAAGAGGATAGGAGTCAGGCTTATTGATAGCATTTACCTTACGAAAATCTCACCCCCGACAGAGAACAAGTCTCCACCCAGAATAACCTCGAAAACAAAAAAGGAAAAATAACAAAAGAGTGAACCGATGGAAGGATCGAGTAATCAACCCAGCTGGAACTCTCACCCTTCCTAACCGGGAAAACTCATGCATATACTCAAATACTCAAACAACCATACTCACTAAATGATATCAATCAAAGGGAATAAACAAAAACAGTCCCCAAAATATAAAAAAAAAAAAACTTTTTACCAACCAAATTGGATGAGCCTAGGGATGCAACATAAATGACACAAAGACAGAAGTCTGCCAATTAAAACAAAATTTATTTAATATAAAAAGAAAAAAAGGGGACTGTAGAAGCAAAACACAGCTACTACTCTGCCGGCTGCAAGACGAGAGAGACCAAGAGAGCATGCGTCTTAGATTTAAGTAGCTCCCGTCAGGTGACATCAATTAACTGGTTGATTGCAGGTGATCTACCAGGGAAACTGCAATGACATACAGATAAGAACACTCACACATAACAAGCAGTGAAAGAAAAGAACACAAATGTCATAAATTTAAATCTAGGCCTACCTTTAGAAATATATTTGCGAATAATGCTGGTTACACTGGTAGCGATTTTACAATTGAGATAGTGCTGGAAAAAATAAGATGTTAAGGCCTGTTCACACAAAGGACTGTAACTATAATGATATAGTTTTAAAAATCTTTATCAATTTAAAACAATAGCAGAGTTTACACCACAACAATTAGAATCACATTCAAAACGATTTTTATTACCTGATAAATGAATCAGAATCCATACTGCTTTAAAGAGATTGAGCATGTATATTATAATAAACTGTGTTTTTATTTTTGTCAAAGACAAAGTTTTCTTGCTGTCAGAAATAAATGCCGACAATTTCTATGACATGGTTTTCCATGAATTTTACAAGTTGTCACTGGGCAGAGACAAATTGTATAGAACAGTGTCTTCACTCCTATTGGTAGATGTTGAATTTTGAGCATGGCTCATTTGCATCATTTAAAAAAAAGAAAAGAAAAACATTGTCATATCGCTAAACTCAGCCGCACTACATCACCAAAGGCTCCTGTCACTAATGTTGCTGTGATGGCCAACTTTCGAGCCTCGTTCGTCAGTCTGTCGCTGGACTTGTTGGTCATTAGTTGGCTCTCCTAGTTCTGGTTGACCAAGTAATGTTTATGAACATCACTACCGTTAAGATTTTTGTTTCGTGTTCTTACTTTTTATACTGAACACGGCCAGATCTATTTGTTGCTGTAGGTTGCTGACAGTGTGAACTGGGCTTCATTGAAAATGAACAATGTGGTCATATTTCATGGTCTTGGTTTCATTGACTCGGTCTCAGCACACTTCTGGTCTTGGTCTTGACTCAAAAGAGCTGGTCTCAACTACAACACTACCTTAAACCATTACAAAATTGGTTTGTGTGTTCCAGGTGAGTCTCACACATGCTCTGCTTCTGCTCCCCAGGTTTGTGGCACAGAATGTGATGCGTCTGCAGCGGGCGGGTGTGACACACATACTGAATGTCGCAGAGGGAAACTCTTTTATGCACGTGAACACCAATGCAGAGTTCTACACAGGAACTGGGATAACGTACCACGGCATACAGGCCAATGACACTGAGCAGTTCAACATCAGTGCTTTTTTTGAGGAAGCTGCAGACTTCATTGATAAGGCTCTGGCACATGGAAAAGGTTGGTTGCTCGTCCCTCTTCTCTTTTTTTTGGGTCTTCTTTAGACCTAAATAAATTCATTATAAAGAAAGCATTTCCCATTCACCAATAAGACTATCCCAAGATATTACAGAAATCTTGTTCAGTCCATTTAAAGGGATAGTTCAAACAAAAATGAAAATTCTGTCATTAAGTGCTCACCCTCAGAGCCGGCCCAAGCCTTTATGGGGCCCTGAGCAGAATTTTATTTGGGGGCCCATGGTGCCACCAATATGATTGACTATTGTCAAGTGGTGTGACTACAAAACACACCCTTTATCAATTTTATTAGTTGTAGCTGTGTTGCTAACATCAATGTCTGCCTAGCATGTGTTTACCCTTAAACGGTTTCAAATTGTAACAGTAGCAAACCCACAAGAGAGGCCAGGTCTTATTTTGCTCTTTAATATTCAAAGTCTTACAGTATTAAGTGGTATACTCAATGTGGTGTACTAAATAGACCAGCAAACCTGTTTTGGTAAAAAAAAAACATTGCATGAAAATATGCAAAACAATTAACTAAATAACTTTAGATAAACAGCATCTTCTTTTATATATACACACACAAGACGGACTATATTAAATTAAATAGCCTACTTAAATAAGACATAAAATGAACAGATCAGAATCAGATGGACCTGTAACAAGATAACAATAATAAATGTATTAACGTTAAAGGGGATAATTCACCCATGAAAGTTCACCCATGAAAAAATGTTTAAAGAGGCAAGGCTTTAAAACAAATACAAATAATAAACTTTTGTGATTGCAAATAAGTGAAGTGTGCCGTGAGTAACTCTACCGCTGCGTTAACATGTGATGCGAATGTCCGTCGAGTTACAGGTTACTCACTCACGGTCAGGGGCTTTGCTCGGACCATAGTTTGGGGGCCCCCTTGTGGCGATGGGGCCCTAAGCAGCCGCTTAGTTCGCTTATAGGGAGGGCCGGCTCCGCTCACACTCATGTTGTTACAAACCCTTGCCAAGACTTTCGTTCATCTTTGTAACACAAATGGAGATCTTTTTGATGAAATCTGAGAGCTTCCTGTCCCTCCATTGGCAGATACGCAACTACTGTGATGCTTCAAAAGTTCATACAAAGATCGTAAAACTAATCCATATGAATTGAGCGGTTTAGTCTAAATTTTCTGAAGATATTATATTTCTATTATATTATATTATTATATTATTATATTATCTGAAGAACATATTTAATTTATGCTTTTATTAACATATAAACATTGATCAGCGAACAAACAGCAGCTCAACCGAACCGGCTTGATGCGCAAGAACAAACCTCAGCGAAACAAACATGCTGCGAAACACAAGAATGAACCTCATTGGTTCTCGCTGGTCAAGAGAACATGCTTGAGCTCCTGTTTACCACAACTGATGTGTGAGTTGTGTGAATAAAAGCCTAAATTCAACGATTATTGTATAAAGCGATTGTCTCTTCATAAAATTTGGACTAAACCACTCAATTCATATGGATTAATTTTACGATCTCTCTATGAACTTTTTAAGTGTCAAAATGGTAGTTGTGTAGCTGTCAGTGGAGGGACAGAAAGCTCTCAGATTTCATTAAAAAGATCTTCATTTGTGTTCTGAAGATGAACGAAAGTCTTATGGGTTCGGAACGACTTGAGGTTGAGTAATTAATGACAGAAATTTCCTTTTTGGTTGAACTATCCCTTTAAAATAACACAGATTCTTGATAATTCATGAAGTACTAAGCCAGCGATGTCTTTGCGGAGAAAAATTACATGCATGAGTGACTATGCTGTGGCATTTATAACTTGACCTTTCTCTAACAAGGCAAGTTACTTATTTTTACACCAACCCTTTTCCCTTATGCCAGCATTCTTGTAAGTATCATTGTCTTTTTTTAATGCTTTGTCAGGATGTAAAAGAATTAAAGGAAAGAATACAGTATTTAAATTTATTGAAATGTTATATGTATCCATGGATAATGTATCCCAAAGTGGATCTTGTAGTCCCTATACACAAATTTTATCCCTAGATATCTCACACCAGTCGGTTTAATTGGTGCATTTAAACCCTTCTTTTATGGCATGGATTTTATGCCATCTCTAACACAGAGGAGCAATTATAAAGCATCTTAATTGCAAGTCATCTTGGCAGCAGGAGCCCAGTAAGCGGTAAATCAGACGCCAAGCCTGGGTTGAGGGAGGACACTAATCTTTTCACAGAGAGCTTAAGCTGAAACAAAACCTCTAGAATATATGCTGCCATTTCGCAGGCCGGCTGAGCTCAGCTGTGTCATTTGCGACAGCCATATTTACAGTGGGCTTGATGTCATCTGGTGAATTTGCAGGCTGAATCACAATGAGCAGTGGGAGGGATAAAGGTCTGAGTGCTCCCGCTGCCTCTGAGTCACACTGAATCTGTTTTAAAAATATGCTCTGCATTGGGGTGGGTCACGATGGCCGATTTGTCGACTAGTCTAAGATCCATTCTTGTTTTAATTGTAGGTGCTTTAAAGGTGCACTGAGGAGAATTTTATTTAGTAGGATGCCGTTCTGTGAGTACACATAAAAAAAAAAAAAAAAACTTGATTTTTGCCTTACCCATATTCACTACGGTGAGCTAAAATTCTTCATTATCTTAAGCAGTAGACTTGGAATTTTTCAGTGATTAGAATTGAGAGGCCAAAGTTCAGAGTATAGTTTATATGGTCATTCACACACAAAAAAAAATTTGCGTTTAAAAATATGACATCCTGGCGAGTGGAATGAGAAAAAACTGCAAGGTTTAGAAATACATTTGTTCAAATTTTACCTTTTTTTTAACTTGAGGGCTGTGTTTTCAGAAAACTGTGTTATGCGAGATGCAGGAAAAGACTTAAGCGCAATAGTCCGTCATAGCTGCAGAATGAAATTAAAAAATGCTTTTTATGTGAATGACAGTAGAATAGTGTGTCAAATTAAAATAGTTCAGTGTTTTAGTTAAATTGTTGAGAAGCCATTCACGTTGCTACGGTCAGTATTGGGGGTAATGTGAGTTACTTAATCAGTTACTTTTTTCAAGTAACTAAAGTTGCATGCATTACTTTTAAATTTAGAACAAAATATCTGAGTTACTTTTTCAAATAATTTACGCAAGTCACTTCGTTTTCCAGTTATTGATTGACAGCTCTTCTCGTCCCATGTTGAGAGAAATCGGGAGTGAGGTGCAGAGGCATTGTGTGCGCTGTGTAAATATGATGGTTATTGTAATTCTAGACTAAATGTGAGCATGCCTTTACTCATCTCACTTGCACAAAAACATTCTTTAAATTAAATAAAAACAGTGAAATGCAAACTCAGAATATTATGCAAACCTGCAATAATTAAATGCTTATTAAAACAAATATACTTTATGTATTTAATCTAACTTTATTAACCAATGTCTTTGCTGCTGTCCTTTGATGATCCAATTCAATCATACTGTATATGGCAATATTATGCAAAAATGACTTTGGATAAACATCACATTTGTGTTTTTATTCTTTTTTTTTATAGCTAAAGTAAGGCCCTGTCCCAAATGGCACCCTAAACACTCGCGGTCTTACTACGGGTCCGCACTTTCGTGATGTAATGCCACTTTGACTGTCGGGTAGAAGTCAGCTGTGGAGCTCGCTTCATTCGGACTTGGCAAAAGCACGCATCAAGGGCGCATATCGACCACAAAGGGGGCGCTCACAAGCACCCTTCTGAAACCTAAAATGACAAATGGGACACCCTAAGGTCTCATGGACTTAACGGACGAGTGCATGCGGCAGCCATTGTAAGTCCACAAGACCGAAAGTGCATATGAAGTGTGCCATTTGGGAAAGGGCCTAAGAGTGTTGAACTTTTTCTCCTGTGTCCTATTCTTCTGCAATCCAGAACGGTAATCTACAGTTGAAAGGTTTGAGCTGCGCCCTCTACTGTTTAGGCATGAATTTGCATTTCCTTCTCACTGAGGCCAATTCATTTCACTTATGGTGCCTTTACATTTGCCAAAAATATAACTTTTTTTTTGTTATTCTAGGGACAAGTGTTGCAAATTAGCTTTTTTTCTACTGTACAAGCACTATGATACACGCATTGGATGGCTGTTGTCACACTTGTATCTATGTTTATTGTATCTGTCCCTATACAAATAAAACATCAAATAAAATAAAATATTAAAAAACAAACAAGCATGCCTAGCCCAGGTGAGAAAAACCAATGCATAACATATTACTTTCCATAAAAAGGAGTGAGTTCATTCTTAAAGGGAGTAACGCAATATTATAATAACACATTACTATCAAAAGTATAGAGGCCATAGTTACAATCTTAAATATACTAATAATAATAAAAAACTGAATTTCTCATGACATCTGATTTCAATGAGTAAACATTACCAAACAAGCATTTTTATATCTGTAAGTCTACCTCTACATTTTTACAATACAAATTCCCTTAGCATATTAATGATTATTTATTTAATGTCTTGAATTTTCCCTGATTATTACAACGATGAGTGAGCTACATAATCTGCAAATGTCAAAGTGCTCATTCTGAAATCTGAATACAGATTTTATGCTTTTTTAAGGCATGCGCATACAACTTAATTTGCCTTATACAGTTATTCACTGTGGTTATGTTAGATAATATTGGTTTCATTCTTACACTTAAATGATTTGACAGTGGTTTGGTTAACCGCATGTATTTTAAAGCAGTTAATAAGAACACATCAGAAAAACAAAACAAAAAAACCCACTTCACAACTTGTTCAGAGAAATATCGATGGCTGTGAATGGACATTAAATTGACATTAAAAAAAAATATATATTTTATACTATCAGTATTAAATGTTATTTATACTGTCCATCCGAGCAAGTACATTTGTACCAGCTGGTGCAACCAGCCCAAGAAAGTGTCCTATGTGAACATGCACAGTTACTGTATACAGGACATCCTTAATGTTTTGTTTAATTTACCAACTGGCTAGTCGATTTTGAAAATATGTAGCTCTACATTGATCTACAGGGAGCAGAGATTTAGGAATCAATGAAGACTATCTCCTTGACACATAAACAGCACAAAGACTCACAGGAGAACATAAGTAAGTGGGGCTGCTGGTGGACGAGGCATCAGGTTTCAGATCCTCTGCTGCATCTGCCAAATAAGCACAGCTAGGGCTGGCAAGGTGAATTCCTCCTGGAGAGTGGGCAGGTCAATAATGGATGTGTACGTGTGTGTTTGCATGTTTGGATGGAAATTGGTCTGAAGGTTGACTTGACTTGAGAAGGTTCGCAATGTAGTATATAAAACGGATGTTGCGCCAGAGGCCACATTTGTATCCTCAAAGGAGGAGATCTTGGGTAGCGCTCCAAACACTGCCTTTTTAAATCGTTTTTTCAATTATTTCTCTTCTAGGAAAGGTGTATGTTCACTGCCGGGAGGGCTACAGCCGTTCGCCCACCATCGTCATCGCTTACCTCATGCTCCGTCACAATATGGATGTACGAGTTGCCACAGCTACAGTAAGACAGAAGAGAGAGATCGGCCCGAATGATGGATTCCTGTGCCAGCTATGCCAACTCAACGAAAAGCTGGCGAAGGAGGGCAAGTTGAAGACCAAATGATAGAATGTGCTCTACCCCCACATATACTCACAAATGCAGGCGCACACAGTCAAACTAGTGTGCACAATATTTCCTTTCCAAGTATATTAACAGAATGTATTCATACATCCAGAGCATATGCATGGAGGTATACAAAGTGTATTAAAACACACACATACACACACACACACACACACACACTCTCACATACACAGTCACCTGAGGTGTTGTCAGTATCCTGAATAATTACTCCTGCTTCCAGCTGGCTGGTAAAGGGAAATTTACTGAATAATTAAAGCTGTAGAAGGAGCTAGGGTAGCATTTTATATGTCATCACAACTGTTTTGCTTTTGCATATTTCCCATAATAATCAGTGTCTGTGTTTCACCAGGTACACCTAAAGCATTCCAATTGCCAACTATTTGTATATCTCACAAATTCAACTTTTGGAGCAGATTAGCCCAATCATCATCTGTAAAGTAGAGCACAATCATCCTATGGGCTCCTATTTGCCAGAAATTCTGTGATTGTTTAACCCATTCCTATTTGTATGTGGAGGAATATGATATTTAGGTATAAAAAGCACGAAAATACACCTTTTAACTTATTTACAGAACTATGGCCAGATTTTTGATGGCTTTCCAGCATTTTAAATCAGGACTAAACAGGAGGGCAAAAATGCTGTGTACCAGCACACAACCCATTCACTCTTTTAACATGAGATAAATGAACATTCCACAAATGGTAGCATACAGTCAACAAGCCAACCGTATGTTGTAGCTCGGCTTCAACAGATGCTACAAACAGGTTCAACCCGGTTCTATGCAGCAGTGATAATGAATCAGCCCCATTAGATCTCTTTACTCTGGAATCACTGTCTCTCACTGCCAAGTCTCATGCCACATTTTGTCCACCACAAGATCACAGTCAGCCTTGACCAGAGAGACACGTCCGATTGGTGGAGAGCCTCTGCCATGCCAACTGCCTAATGATGTGCCCTTACACAAGGTTTGTTACCCCAGATGCTTTGTGCGCCTTTATACTGCTAGTTCAAAGATCAGAGGAAGGAGTGCAAAGCATGTGGAGCGTAGATATTTAAAGGTAGCTGTTGAATTAGGTTTACTTCGGGCCCAGCTTTGTCTTTTAAACAGCATCGCTTTAGCACTGGAATTGACTCAAGTTTGCTGCATTCCTGGCTTGTTTCAGGTTTTAAAGGGGTCATATCATACATATTTTTATCATTTAATAATTTCCCCCGAGGTCCACTTATAACGTTAATCCAATTAAACAGGCCGTTTTTGCTGCTGTGCCTTTAAGAATTCTATGTAAGCATCCTATTTGCATATGAAACTAGTTAGATTGATGAGTTACCGATGGTTGTCCTTCAATAACAGCATCTTTGCAGCAGGTTCACTCAAGGGTCCACATTGAAATGTGCCGTTTTCAGATGAATCTGAAAATACAGGCAGACAACAACAACACAGAACATTTCTCTTATCATTATTATGATTATTCTATTGTTTAGAAATAACAGTATCTATCGTACTGTGTCCATATAGCTTTTCTGTGACTAGTTGAGGCATGTTGATGTGTAAATGTTAAAGTATTGGCATCTTAAATGTTAAACATTTCAGAATTAGACATTTTTGTAGCTTGGCTTTAGTAAAAGGGTGTTTTTGGACTGGGGAGGAAGTTTAGATTCCTTACAGTTAACCCCCCCCCCCCATGAGATTTCTCATGATATGACCCCTTTGAAGAGAAGCAACATCACTTCATTTGGAATAAGTGCATGCGCCAGTTTCAAACATGTAGCTTTTTGAATTAATCTAATTTCGGTTGTCAAATTTGATCAATCTAATGCAGTATTAATAGCCCCTGGGCCTCTGCATATTTATTACTGAGGGGAAATAATAGTACAAATCGTAGGCTAGATTATAACACAAAGCACTACTTATGCCTCTTTTTTATATTTCTATATTCCAGATATATAGCCTATACTTGTATATACATATTTAGATGTTGACATATATGAATGTATAATGACCTGTCCATAATATTTGTGTATGACCAGTATCTATTAACAATAGAAATATCTAATATATTGTTGTCAAGATTCACTTTACTTTAAAACACCATGAATGCCATTGCATATTTACCCATAAAATTTTCGCTGCATACACATTATTGTTTGCTAAAAGCTTCCATATTATCCTGTTTTTCTTTTCACTGTGATGGAGAGTGGTGTGTTTTGCTATATTATTTTCTTAAAAAAAAAAATCATTTTTGTTGTATTAGAGGATCAAAGTCTGTTTTCACAGCTAACATTGTTGCAGGCTACCTCACAGCATTCATACTATTGTAGCTACTTATCTAATCCACAGTCATTTTATCCATGGGTTTTTGTCTAAGAATATTTCAAATGGACAAATACCTATATGTATGAAAGCATTCAAACTATAAACATTCCTTTATTATAATCTGGAGACCAAGGCTTTATACAACCTAACCAACTGTAGCTATGGAACCCTTTGTGCCGTCATAAAAAAAACGTGAACCAATAAGGATGGTCTGTGCCAATGCAAACAAATTCTGCCTGAGTTTTTAGCAGCAACTTTTAACCTCAAAAAGCAACAATGACGCATTTTGAATAAGCATATTTGGAAATGTCAATGTAAATATGTGTTTGCTGGCGCTGTAAGTTGGCTTCAGATGAAGAACACGCCATTTTCTGAAATGGATCTGTGGAAGGAGAAACACTGCCATCTGCTGTTGATAACCCGTGTGGTTTGCACAAACTTTCCTGCTATGTATTGCCTTTTATTCATATGTAGGCTATCCGATTGTATGTTACACAGTGTATAGAAATTGTAAACAGTGTAATTATACAGGGAAGAATAAATGAAAATGGTTGTATCAATATATGGCTTGATGATGTCAATAGTATATAACAATGAATCACAATGCTGCTTGGTCATTTTGTGTTTATGTCCCATTCTCAGTATGTGATTGTTTTTTATTTAATATGTTTTACATTTTATTTCTATAACACTGAATGAACACTACCTAAGACTGAATAAAAACTGTCTAAGGTGTCTAGATTAACATGTCGACATGCATAAGTGATGCATTTTTGATGCACGTGCAATTTTAGGCATCAGTGCGAAGTATTGTCTGTATTTTTGCTTCGAAATTTGTTTTGTCCACGCGTACAAGCACATTTGCATTAATCTGTGCACGCCGCTGACTAAACGTAACTCTATATAGTCTATGTGCCGTCTTTTACTCCTGTATGCTTTGTGGTGTTGCTGTAATGTGATATTGTAAATGATTGACCACTTTGTTGTAAAGAATATAGAAACCTCAGCAGCTGCAAATTTGGCAGAAGGGTTTGGCACAAATGTTCACACTCTCAAATTATGTTTAACATTTTGAGTTAGGGAGTTGCTTGATGTGGCTAAATGACAGTGATCTGTTTTTGTTTTTAATCTGACTCAATCGGGAAAGGATTTACAGGATGCTTGAAACGGAGGTCAATTGAGTGCATTCACATGACACAGGCTGTTTAAACATCCCACCTTAAAGCCTTATCCTGAAGATGGATTATATATATTTTTTTGATTCATGTCTTCACTTCACAAAGCAAGGTGTACAGGTTTTACAGACACTTTGTTGAAGTGCACTTGATTAAATCAGTTATTTTTCTTACATTGGAAAAATGTTCTTTTGTTTTATGTCAAAATAAATGTCTAAAATTTAAATGTGCATTTTTTTTTGTCTTTGATTTATTCAGCTAGTGATTCCTAACTGAGAGTATGCATTGTTAAACCCAAATTACAAATTAATATGAAAATATTAGGTTGGTAATACACACACACACACACAAATATACACTCACCTTAAGGATTATTAGGAACACCATACTAATACTGTTTGACCCCCTTTCACCTTCAGAACTGCCTTAATTCTACGTGGCATTGGTTCAACAAGGTGCTGAAAGCATTCTTTAGAAATGTTGGCCCATATTTCTATTGGGTTGAGATCTGGTGACTGTGGGGGCCATTTTATTATAGTGAACTCATTGTCATGATCAAGAAACCAATTTGAAATGATTCGAGCTTTGTGACATGGTGCATTATCCTGCTGGAAGTAGCCATCAGAGGATGGGCACATGGTGGCCATAAAGGGATGGACATGGTCAGAAACAATGCTCAGGTAGGCCGTGGCATTTAAACAATGCCCAATTGGCACTAAGGGGCCTAAAGTGTGCCAAGAAAACATCCCCCACACCATTACACCACCACCACCAGCCTGCACAGTGGTAACAAGGCATGATGGATCCATGTTCTCATTCTGTTTACGCCAAATTCTGACTCTACCATCTAAATGTCTCAACAGAAATCGAGACTCATTAGACCAGGCAACATTTTTCCAGTCTTCAACTGTCCAATTTAGGTGAGCTCTTGCAAATTGTAGCCTCTTTTTCCTATTTGTAGCGGAGATGAGTGGTACCCGGTGGGGTCTTCTGCTGTTGTAGCCCATCCGCCTCAAGGTTGTGCGTGTTGTGGCTTCACAAATGCTTTGCTGCATACCTCGGTTGTAACGAGTGGTTATTTCAGTCAAAGTTGCTCTTCTATCAGCTTGAATCAGTCGGCCCATTCTCCTCTGACCTCTAGCATCAACAAGGCATTTTCGCCCACAGGACTGCCGCATACTGGATGTTTTCCCCTTTTCACACCATTCTTTGTAAACCCTAGAAATGGTTGTGTGTGAAAATCCCTGTAACTGAGCAGATTGTGAAATACTCAGACCGGCCTGTCTGGCAACAACTACCATGCCACGCTCAAAATTGCTTAAATCACCTTTCTTTCCCATTCTGACATTCAGTTTGGAGTTCAGGAGGTTGTCTTGACCAGGACCACACCCCTAAATGCATTGAAGCAACTGCCATGTGATTGGTTGATTAGATAATTGCATTAATGAGAAATTGAACAGGTGTTCCTAATAATCCTTTAGGTGAGTGTATATATACGTAACACACATACAGTTGTGGTCAGAATTAATGGGACCCCTGGTGGTAAATACAATAAAAAATGGCTGTAAAAAAGAAATCTGCGTTGTTTATCCTTTTGATCTTTCATTCAAAGAATTTGCAAAAATCTAACCTTTCATTGAAGTAAAATAATTGAAAGTGTGTGTAAGAAAATAGCTATAGAATTGAAAATCATTTTGACCATCAGGGCAATAATTAAGAAATTCCAATCAACTAAAGATGTTACGAATCTGCTACGAAGAGGATGTTTGTCTATATTGTCTTAATGCACGGTGAGGAGGAAAGTTTGAGTGGCCAAAGATTCTCCAAGGATCACAGATGGAGAATTGCAGATATTGCTTGAGTCTTGGGGGTCAGAAACCATAAAAAAACATATCAAACAACCCCTACATCACCATGTTGTTTGGGAGGGTTTCAAGAAAAATCCTCCTCGCTCCTCCAAAAATAAACTCCATCATGTTCAGTTGTCAGACATTAAAATGTATCACATCTTTTCTCCCTTCTTCATTTCTTGTATTGTCTCCCCACAGTCCAAAGCAATAAAAAACACTTTAATATTACATTTCATTGTCTCATATTACTTATATTGCTCAATGCAATCATCAATTATTTTTGCATTTCCTCCTAGAAGCATGAGAGGGACTCATTTCACATGTACAAGAGTAGTTTGCATGACAATACACTATTAGTTCTCCTTATGTGTTGCAAGCAGTCCATGTCTGTGGGCCTCTGCGGTCTTTGATTACAACAGAATGAGGCACATGAAAAAGCACTTACAGCATCCCCTAATTACTCCTGTTAGGTAACAGAGATAAGTAGGGTAACATTCAGCTGTGTACAGACTTTAATGCAACATTTAAGTTGCCTCAGCAAATCTACAAAGACTGAGCAAAGGAAGGACTTCAGATTTAATGCATATATCATCATGTTTTATGTTGTTGAAGACATCATTATAAAATAGGAGAGCAGGGTTAAGGTTTTGGGTCAGGGTGTGTGAATATTTATGTATTTATGGAAGTACAGTATGTACGTTATTTATGCACATCTGAGAGATGCTTTATGGTGAGAGTTTATAGTCGGTCTCCAACAGATGGAGACAAACGCTTCCATAAATCTGTCTTCCTCTGGGGACCTGTGCGCCTTGCACCATGACCCACGCACTCAAAAACTACTTTCTTTTGACACATGCAGTACATACTCGTATCCACATACTCATATAACACTCTGTCACAGAATCACAGAGGACAATTTCCCTGTCATTTGAAGGGAATGGTCTTTGAGATCCTTTAGCATTTGTTCAGCACACCTGGCACTGGGGATGACCAGTTTCAGACTTCATGTATCCACAAGGATCATTGAAAACGCTCAAATCAATTGGTCTGACACTAGGGACGATCTCTATCCATGACCCTGTGCAGACGGCAATTACCCGAGCCCAGCTGTGGGGTCCTTAGAGACTTCTGTCCAGGGTCTCCACCCTGTCACACTCACAAACCATGCAGGACCACAGAGCCAGACCCGAAGGAGAAACAAAGCACTTCAGACGTCAGGACAAACACAGCAGCTAAAACAGACATAGACACACACAATGCATTAAGAGCTGGGGGGTGAAAACATTTTGAATTTTAAGATCAAGGTAAATTGTACTTAACTCTTCTGTTGCTTCCATTGGGCAGTACTAAATTAAGAAAAAAAAGATTTTAAAACAACACAAGACAAATTTGGATTTCTTCATTCAGTTTTCGTGTTTCTGTGTTTCCTTCAGGAGCATTGTTGAAGTTTGAACCTTTTTTAATAGTTGTGAAAAAAGCTCCTCAGTGTGAAAAGATGGATCTCAAAATCATAAAGTCACTGCTGGAATTTTCAAATATGCAAAAGATGCTGGAAAACTGAAGAATTTTCAGGACCTGGAGGATTTTTCTGAAGAACATTGCAGTTTAACTACTCAGGACAAACAAGGGACTCAAGAACAACCATCACAAAAAACAGTCATGGATCATCCATGTAATGACACACCGTATTAAGAATTAAGTGTAAATAAAATTTTGAACAGGGTCATTTGAATAAATTCAACTTTTTTTGTCTTGTGGACTATAAACATCTTTTATGTAAAATATCTTATTCAGGACAGTACTAAAAATAAAAAAAGTACAAAAAGCATTTTGTATAATCCATCTGAATATGATTCTGAAAGGGGTTCACAAACTTTAAAGCAGCACTTTATATATATATATATATATATATATATATATATATATATAGAGAGAGAGAGAGAGAGAGAGAGATATATATATATATATATATATATATATATATATAGCTTTACTTTTAAATTAAATTTAATTATTTTACATTAACTTAATAGTTTCCAAAACACAAATACAAGAATTGAGATGATGAGGAATAAAACATGACAGAATTAGAATTTTTGGGCGAACTAATTCTTTTAGGCCATGGATGATATGTCCATGTAAATTTGTTTAATTAATAAGAAATAAAGGGAAATTGTTATTTTAAGACAAGTATAATTGTGTTTTATATTATTATAAACATTGCCTGACAGATTGTGTAAACATGACCAATGTTTGACCAAATTCCGGATAGATAATTTGGCAGAAGAACATAGTTTCAGTAACAACTAATCTAAGAACTAATCTTTTAAAAAATCTCATTATTAATGGCACTTCTTGTGAATGAAATCCCCCTCTTGCTTTGTCATCTTCCTTAAAGACTGGCTTAAATGAAAAACATGATGTTTCGACTTTTCAACTTTTTTGTTCTATTTCAGCGCATGCTCCCATAATGAAAACTGGAGAAAAAAAAAGAAAAAAGGAACATCTGTGGAGCAGCGCTAATTATTGGGAAATATGGGAGAGAACATTCTTGGAATGGATGGGCTTCAGATCCTCTTCCAAGCACTTGTGCCCGCAGTGGTGTTGCTCGTTTCATCTTCCTGCACTCTGCTGTTGTGGCGTTCCTGCGGGGCCTTGCCAAGTGCGTCTGATATTTATTAAAGAACTGTCATGTAAAGAACAGCAGAATAAGGCTGCGCGACTCCTAAGGTCCCAAGTCAGATTGTTGGTGAGATACTGCCGGGAGTGTTTGATTTGGAAGCAAATGGGAAGGAAAGCTGGATGCGCTGTTATTTTTCCAAAGTCATTGTTTGATTTTAGGCATGAAATATACACACGGCACTTGTTCCTAGTCATGTAGAACAGCAAATTAGACAAATCTAAAGCACAACTTCATTATTTTAGGAGATGAAATGATCTCTGATTAGCCACACACATAAAAAACACATGAAAAGGGATCTTCAGCTCTGTTATTGATGCATAAATAAAGCCAGAGCTAAAATACAACAGAGAAACATGAGTTAATGACAGACTCCATAGTTGACCACTATTTGGAAGGTCAAGTATTAATCCATTTGCTAGATTTGGAAGACATCGAAGTCTTAATGTGGGTGGCAGAAATCCAAAGTGGCGAAAAGTTCAAAAAGTTATTTCAACCAATATTCATAAAATGTTTTGGAAATGAAAAAACGCAATGAGCCCTATAACAGGGAACCACAACAATTGTTTTCTGTAAGCATTTAGTTTGACATACTAACACTTTTCACTTGGTATGGCAACAGTAAAAATGACCTTTTAGAGTGACCTCTGACTTAAAGGAAACCCAAATGAAGTATTTACGTACACATCTGTGGTCTTTGGCAGTCCATGACAAATCGACAGCATTGACAAAAACAGACGGAAGGAAAGTCCACACTGTGAGGTGTCTGAAACCTGTCCCTTCTCAAAGCAGGTTTATTTTCTCAGCACAGTCTCTTCAGTGTGGGTGGCCAGTGGGAATATCTTTCCTGCTACTCCATCATCAGCTATCTTCACATGACAGCCAGTGGCATGACCCTGTTTATTAGTCCTGCTTATAATTAGTCTTTATTGGATTAGATACCAGGCATATTATTTTCCCATGCTTGTTATCTGGTTTTATTGATCCCATAAAAAAGCAAACTTGTGGAGCTTTTTGAAACATGCTCTTGAAATAACTTCCTTTCCCCCCTCCCTCTCTTAAAACCCAAATAAATTCCTGCATGCTCTGCAGCTGAGCCTTTTTATACCTTTATGGCTAATTAACGCACCTTTACAAAGCATTCTGGGAAATGGTGGTGCTCATAGTCACTTTGAGTTTCCAAATAAACTCAGAGACACTTCCACTCAGAATATTAACACCCAATGAAAGTATGATTCATGTATCATGAAAATGGCACTCGGCTCTAACAAACTGTTGCAAAATATCATGCGAATTACTGATCCAAATATTTTGAGTTTTCCGTCAAAGATTACAACATACAAAATATGTTACATCTTGTGAAATCAAGTGACCTTTTCATAACAAGTAAGCTATTTCCATAGCAAGTACAATGCTGAGGTATTACACACTAAAATTATTAATTACATTAAGATTGAACACATCTATAATGACCCACAAGGTGAAAATGATTTGACCAAGTGCAACATTTTCCTGGATCAACATTGACCCTGGAACAACATTCCAATCAACCAATCAGATTTGAGGGACAAGTTTACAGTTTATGTAAGGTTTACGTGCTTCTACATCAGTGTTATTCACCTATCATTTCCCTCTGATTTTAGGGATAAATTATGGGTAGGTTTAGGTTTAGGGATATGGTTAAGACTGAATTTTCAGACAGGAATATTGTTCCAGGATCAACAAAATATCTTACTTCTTAGTTGGCAAAATCAAAATGACAGTGTGTAAATGACAATGCCAACTTTCTTGATAATTTCAAGACATTGAAATGACGTTGTTCTGACATTGTTCTGCACAATCTCACTTCCAGTAACCTTGGACCTGATTTGATTAAATAAATAAATAATTTAGGAAAACTAGCAATCTGGATTGTAACAAAGTGAACCAGAGATCAATGACGCACTATATTTCTCAATAATATTCTCATAACAATCACTGCCGATATATTTCTCAGACAAATCTATTTGTTCATAACCTCGTCAGAATGAGTTTAATGACTTGGCATTTTGTTATTTGTATCACCATGTTATAGCTGCAACTACACTACCAATCTGTGTGCATATCTTGTAAGAATCAGTGGATAAATATTGGCTAGGTGATCATTGTTTACAATTGCACTTGTGGTAGCTCTGTTGTACGTAGAGTGTTTAAAGAGTGGTTAACACATGGACCCAGCGGTCAGCTAGGTTTGCTGAGACTCTCAGTAAAACCACAGCGGAGGTTTTCGCTGCTCCTAAACTCAAATGAACTTTTTCAAAACATGATTTAGTCTTGGAAGTGCTTTTAGTATGATTCAGCTAGTCAAGGCTGATTTAAACACCTAATGTGCTTCTATTTCTGTGAAATTTTCAGACTATTATATCCAGAATGAAAAATGTGCTACTTATGACAAATAGAAATGTCTTGGCAGATTGAGATGTGAGGAATTACTGTAATATTCTAGGTTCACAAGCTGCAGGGGAGCGGTACTTGTACAGATAAAATATGATCCATAAATGTTTTTCTTCAGAAACATTGCGCAGATGTGTCATTTATAATAATATTTGTCAGGGCTGTATTTCTAAATGAGACATCAGTTCCCAGGACAGCTGGAAATGGTGTAATCTACACATTTGAAAGTAAATCACTAATGTTTTGTGCAAACTACTCCACATATTATATTCATACAAACTAATATGTATCCTCTTATCAGGCTTTGTGAAATGTTTGTGTGAAAATTGTTGATTATCATATACAAAAGAACATTTGCACACTTTATTATGACCCATGTAAAATCTTGTAAATAAATGTAAGTGACACCTGAGCCACCATTATAAATGTTTAAATAAGATTCAAAATATGAAGCAATATTTATGTTGTTAAAAACAAATAATAATAATAATTATTATTATTATCATACAAGATTTAACCATGAATCTGGTGATAAAAACATATTAGCAGGGCCCGAGAGCACTTTTTGTTTTTGTAAGATTAACGTTTTTGCTCAACTTTGACCCTGTTCCATTATCTGAAAACTTTTAATGCTCAGCTGCAAGTTAGAATGCTTGGATTTCATGCATTGAGAGTCTAGCCCTGTCAGTCCAGATGAGTTAAATGCTTTGTTTATGTGGCTTTGACACGGTGTTGCCCTTTTTTCCTTCTTTATACAAATATCTTTTGCTGGCAGCACTAGTAAATCTGGAATACATCTAAGTGTTATTTATGCTCAAGTTGCTATCTTGATAAAGCATGCCTGGAGACTGTGTTTTCTGTGCACAAACCCAAAGAGGTATAAAAACAGCTAGTGAATGACAGGGAAAGAGTATAGGCTACAATCAGACTGGGCCTGTGGTGGACACTGAGATCTTTCTTTTTCTTCATGATGACAGGACAAAAAGAAGAGTCACAATAGATCGCAGAAGAATTCCATCTATAATGCCAAAGTGGTTTCTAAGCTTAAAAGACTGGCCGGATACAATGTATCAGTGTAGCATTAGAAGTTATTGCTCAACCAGTCTCATGCACACTGACTGACAATTGCTTAGCTTAAGAATTTCATGCAGAAATAATGCGACAGACAGGAGAAGCAGAACGTTTTCCTACAGTATGCAATAAAAGAGAAATAATATCCTTTCAAGGTTTTTGCTTGTTTGGGCTCCCTCAAGAGGGCAGTGTTTGTACAAAGCGATGCATTTAACGCTAATGTGACAGTTATGTGACATAAAGCATCTGTATCTTCTGCGTGTCTCATGCTTATTCTAGTCTTTAATTTATAGGCTACTGCCAGCCCAGACTGATAATGTGTCCCTAAAATATTCACACACACATAGGGTGAAAGGAAGAGGTGGATTGGGATAGTAAGTTTTCCTTGCTTTAGCCTATATAAGGTTTTCAAAAGTTATGAAAGGTTTTCCAGTTATGATTAAACTTTGTCATCGTAGCACAAAAATTCACCGGTCGCCAAATGAAATATGCTAACAAACACAGGACACGTTTTCCATCAGTAGCTAGCCTACTTTATTTCATCTCTAGCCCCAATTTATTATCATACATGTATCTCAAAAGCTTTAGTGTCACAACATACGCTATATTATAATGCGTGTTGCTTGTGAGAAATGACACCGACTGTGTCTGCTGAAAGATAGGCTAATTTAGCAGAAAATTCCTCTAAAACAAAGTATAAACGTGTAAATTACTCGTTCAGGCCATTATAGTTTGCACACAAAACAACAACAAAATAACAACAACATCAATAATAATAATAATAATAATAATAATAATAATAAAACTATAATTGAAGGCTATAAATAATATAATAGCACAAAGCAAATAGGCCTACATTTTAAAGAATGAAAAAGGTCTGACCACAATTCTGACTGTAGCAGGGCCTATTTTGTGTGATCTTTCGAAGTGAAGACAACAGCACACGACACATGATGAAATAGAGCAGTAAAGACACGCTGTCGCATTTCTGGTTAAAAAGATGACTTTCCTCTCTCCAGGTTGACCTTACACTTCTGCGAGTGCCCCTTCCTCCCTATCAGTTTCTGAAGAGCTACTTTTCCTAAATCCCTCCCACTTCGTGTAAGCGCTAAATTATCCCCCCCCCCCCCCCCCCCCCCGAAACCTGTGGTACTTTAAAAAGGAAAGCCTCTCACGAAGAGAAGAAAACCGGTCAGAGTTTGCCCGCTAAACGTGTAGTTATTTCAGTATGCAGGTGTCTCTAACGCTCGTGCACTGCGGCGCGCGGCTGTTGCTGCTGGTGCTGCTACAGGGATGTTTCACAGCTGCGCACGGATGGAGGGCTTTAAAAAATGATGCTACAGAAATTATACCAGAATACACGGAGGACACGAATAAACCAGAGGAGCAGATACAACTTTCTGACAATAACACAATGAACCGGGCTAAGAACGGAGGAAGGAGGTCATCAGCCAACTCACGCATTTATGGTAAGTAACAAGAATTAATTAACAGTATTGAGCTCTATTAAAATAGATCAATACCAACATAAACATAATACTGTATGGATGTTCCAATTCTTAACATGAGTTTTTTTCCCTGAGCTCTTAATAAAATAAAATAATAAAAAAAAAAATTTCTTTAAAATAATAACCCTGGTAACCTAATGCTGATATACAATTATGTAATTAGTTAGTTACAAGTATTTGTTATTTTGACTTTAATGAATTTGAAGCTATTTGATTAAGCAAGCACTAAAGTACTTAGTGATTATTTTATGTAGACAAGTACAGATTGTAAAATATATCAGGAATCAGGATTTATCAGGATCATTTAACAGGAATATGCTGCTGTTAGCGAGGGTTTGCATGTTTGCAAGTTAAAGAAATTAAATTAGTCTCAAATATAATAATTAGATAATTTTCACTGTATAGATCTTGAGACCTACACTGTTTTATCTAAAACGGATTAGACATCATGCAGCAACTGAAAAGGTGAATAAGTAAACAAGCCTATCTATAATGATATTTGCTTCAGTAATTTGTTAAACTAATGACTTTATAAATTCACCCTGCATTTTATAGTGTAAGGTATATAGGCTACACATAGAACCATTATAAACTTCCACAAAACTGGATATCCTGGCTCTAAATAGATGTGCCGCTTTTAAATAAAAGCTCAAATTCAGAAAGAGCACCTTTTCACCCGCCCAAGTGATACACTAACTTCAATAACCCTTTTTTGTTGTTGCTGTATCCCCAATTTTACATAATTAGACAAGGTCTGCCTTTCCATAACCATCTAATTGCAACAGTATGGTTTGAGGGTAGTTGAAAATGTGAGAAGTTTTTCCAAGGGGTCATTTCTTCAGGGCATTGCCATGAGAATGACTCCCACCTGTGAAAAGTAAAACTACTGTGAATTCAAACCAACAGTAGTTCTAACAATGTACAATGTGTGTTTCTTTATGTGGATGTAAGAATTAGCAGAAAAAAGAAAAGAAAAAGATGGGTGTTTTCACAATTGGCCCTTTTCAGGGGTCTTAGTTTGGTTCTTTTAAAGATGACTCTTGTGAAAACACCCTTAGAGCTTGTTTCCAGAACACAAATCAAGACTTTGGACTAAAGTACAGCCTTGTGTTTGAGTAATTGGAATGTCTACATTTATTGCTAAATAAATACACAGATTACCTCCAAAAATAATAATAATAAGCAATCCTCCAGATTACACAGAGTAATATATTATCACAATAATATGTAATACAAATGATTAAGGATTGAGCAATTTGTTAAGGGAACTAAAGATGCAAGATAAATAACTAGTTATGTCAGTGAACAATCCTAAAATGATGTTGTATTTCAGCATAAGGAAACAGTCTTCAAGCCAAGCATGCATGTTACACTCGCCAGTCAGGGGGTGGGATGGGGTGGAGAAAGAAATCACACTCTCATGTGCTGATCTTGAAGAGGTGACGTGTGTATTTTCTCTGGTGGTCAGTGTGGGGTCATGTTGAGATATGTTCATCTTCCTCTGGCTCTCCTCCAGCTCCACATAAAACATCAGATCAGATTTTCTGAGAATCAGGGGAGGCAGAACCTGAACTCATCACACACATACATCCTTTGTTCTTCTCCAGGAGGGGAGCTGAAGAAGGAAATAGATCTTTTCACTCTCAGTTTCATCTGTTTAACTGACACATAAAATGCGAAAAAAATAAATGAAGACATTGTCGATATTGTTTGAGGAGATTACATTAAATTAAAAGATTACTGCAAAAATGTTAGCTCTTACCCAGACAGAAGTTTATCGATCCGGTGTAAATGTATTCGGTCCTTTCTGTACTTATCAGAACAATCTGGTAAATGTATGTTGTTTGGTGTCTGTGGGTTTCTAATTGATTGGGTTTCTCATCAATTCCAGCCTCAACCAAGAGCACATATACAAAAAATTTGTGGCCAAATCCAAACCAGATTAAATACAAAAACAAAAACATATTGAGCCGATATAAAAAATATGATCGTGCATTTCCTCTAAGTTGGACACAAAGCTAATTTTTCTGGGAAACTCGACAAAACACAACAAAGTCAACTCTAGGAAATTTACTTAATGCCTGTGTATAACAAAACATGAAAAATAAAATCAGTTTTGTTTATCATAGCTGTGAACAATCCAAAACCCTGTGTGTCACACAGGCTATGATAAATACCAGCGTTGGTAGCTGTGTTTTATTTAAGATGCATCCCTAAACCATTTTGTAAACATTTAACTAATCTGTTCTGGTTCTGCTCTCTTTTCCAGGAGCCTCTGAACTAAGCTGCCGGGAGCTGCGTTCTACCCGCTACGTTACTGATGGATCCTGCCGCAGTGTCAAACCTGTAAAGGAACTGGTGTGTTCTGGTCAATGCCTTCCAGCTCATCTCATGCCAAACTCAATTCTAAGGGGGAAATGGTGGAGAAGCAGCTCCTCCGATTACCGCTGCATCCCAGCTCACTCCCGCACTCAGCGGATACAACTCCAGTGTCCGAACGGACCAAACCGGACATACAAAATCCGAGTAGTCACGTCTTGCAAGTGCAAACGCTACACTCGCCATCACAACCAATCGGATGTCAAGGAGTTGCCCTCTAAGAAGCCACGGCGCAATAAGAAGCACCGCAGCAAAGTGCCCTCAGTCATCAGCAATTCGTACTGAGGGGGAAAGTTGAACTGATACAGAAACTCTCTCTTGCACACATACAAATACACCTTTATACATACGCACACATATTTCAGTAACTGCAATCCAAGGGAAGGAATACACACATTAGCATTTAACAAACTTATTGGCATGCCAAGAAGTTTTCAATGTATTTCAGATGTCTCACTGTTTGAATGTGCTCTTGAGCCTAAATAGTCCCAGTTTGATCATAGTAGACTAATGGATGCTTGAGTGAAAAGACATATACAATTATGTGAGATTAGTGCAGGGAATGTGATAGTTCATGATATTTTGAGGGAGGAGGAATAGCTCCACATATTCTTACCCAAGCAGTTCATTTCAAGTTTGAAGTTCATTGAAAGGGTAAGCTAACATACGGGCAAATACACTGAGTGCTCAAACAATCCACCGAGCGTTCATGTGAATGTTTGTGCACCAGATTTGTCCTCCTCTTTTGGGACTTGGAGCAGTGTATGTTTTGACCGTCCAGCCGTGTCGGGCCCAAAAGACACGCCGCTGCTGACAGATCGCTGAGGCCCAGAATTCTTAACCTTGGTCAATTTTACCAGCCCATGAGTGCTCTTGACGGGCTAGGGAGCTGAGCCAGGCACCATGTGAGTTTCTGCAACTTCACATTTCCACAAGAAACTGATCGGAACTGGCAGTTAGAGCCGCGTTATGTAGAGTTCGAAAAGTTGTGTCAGCCCTCCACGGTCCAAGAACCGCAAACGATATTCCTGTGACTTGTCCTAATTACCAAATAGTTCCATTCCTGTGTTTAGGATTTGAGTCATAAAAAGCCATTTCCTTTAGACATGGTCAGTTCCTGTTTGTTAGAACACCCGAAAAAGAGGCCCACATGTGCGCAAGAATCTGCAGAAATTCCTCGCGGGCAAAAAACCTTTCTGCACCCTCCTTCAATGGAAACCATTTGGAGATATTCAAGCTATCTGCAATCGCTAGCATGTTACCTACATCCATTACTGAAGTCTTCAACAAAGATGTAATCCTTCCTGTCTCCTCATCTGACCGGAAAAAGAAGAGACAAATAAGTGAACCAAACTCTGAGATTGTGGGATGAATGTTGATTTTACACAGGATAAAGAGATTAAGCCAATGCCAATTGTTCAACATTTTCTGCTCATGACTTCCCCAGCTCTTTTTTTTTGTTAATTGCTGATAATATTTGCTTATTTTTCAATTGTGTATTTAAAATAGCAACTGGAAGGGATTTTTATAATGTAAGCAGACTTGCCGTGAATAGCAACTTGTATATACTGTACCTGTGTGGTCTCATTGAGCGTTATCCTCCTCGATGAATGGATCCTCTCTCTCTCTTTGACCAAAAGACTGTTACAAAGAATGAACTCCATATTTATTTTTTCAGTTTCATCATTTAAATTATTTATGCAATCTTTTTTGTAGAAAATAATAGCCAGTATTGTACTATATGTAATTATAGTGAATTTCATAACGAAAAAGAGTACATGAATAAAGTTAAGCAACGTATATATGTGAAAAGAAGTGTGTTTGTTATCATTCTTGTCAGACTGCTTTGACAGATCCTTTCTCCTGTTGGGCCATGCCCGCACGCTAAATCCAACCCTCAATGAACCCTCTGTAAACAATATTCTGCAATTAGGAAGTAGAGGCTTTGTAGCACTTTGGAATGTCTAAGACATGTTACAAAAGGCGAGAAAAGGAAAGAATCTCCTTGTCAGACGGGTACGGTACAGTCACAACAGAAACAGCTCTTTTTGTCCGGTATGTTGGACTCAACCCATAGGCCTCCATTCATCTATTTGTTTGTTTAAGCTTGCACAGTCTGAGCCATAGATAGACAAGAAAATGTGTATTGGCCGACTTGTTTTTGTCCTTCTAATCTTGTCTGCTCTCTCATGATGAAATTCTCTATATTATTCTAACTGGGTCCAGGCTGCTCAGCACACAAAACTACATAGAGTCGCTGTGCTGTAAACCAAACAAATGTTCATTTTTATGAATGTTTACAGCGTTCATGTATCTTACAGAATGACTAAAAGATGAATATCAGCAAACTCTGAGGACACATTCAAAACTAAACGATTTTCATTTAGTTTACATATATTGGGAACATATTTTCCCGCAGTTCAAATATAATCGTCCCGAATTCATGGTCATTTGACATGCCATGCTTTTGCTCAAAATTAGCTGGCAGGCCGAAGCATTTCCAAGTAATTCAAGAACAAGTGCTTGAATGTGTCACATGAGTAGTTCATAAATAAATTGATGCTGACAAAGCATCTGACCTGAGTTACGGCCCCTGTTTGCAGTCGTTACTCAGCAGGGACCTGGCACGGACCTTCACAGCCACAGGGAAAGCAGGAGTGTGTGAGAGAGGTCAGCTGGGACTCACTCCTCAGTGTGTGTTTAACACTTTTGTGCCTGCTCCACAGTATCTCAGACGCCACAGCACTGCTCAGACAACTCCTCCAGAAACCAGTCAGCCAGAGCAGACAATATCTTGCATACACTTCTGCATGCTAATACAAGTTGCTTAAAATTGATCATGGCTAAACCTAAACCCTTCTTTTGTCCTTGGGTCAATTTTGACCCGTTTTTGCTGATGAATATGCTATAAATAGTCATTTTTGATATTAGAACATTGGCTATGGGACAATTTCAAGAAAAGCACTTTAAAAATAATATTTCTTCTCTGTTTATGCCATTAATTGATATCTTAAAAAACAAAAATTAAAAAATATATTAATATATACTATAGTTACATATATACATTCTCTTGTTTCTCATGCTGAGAGTTTCAAATAAACTCATGCTGACAAAGCACAAGTCGATAGATTGGCTACATCAGTCATTAATGAAGGCACTGATCTTCTATATATAGGCCACAAAAACAAAAAAAAATCTGATGAACTGATTTACTTTTTTCCTTTATAGAAATGGTTTTTCACAAAAGCCAAAATACATCATCTTTCTGTAATGATTGCTCTGTAAACTGGGATTATGTTGTAAGTTTTGGCTAAGTAAAAAGGTCAACTTCTCACAAATAATTGTTTCAATCTTTAGTTTCCTTTTAGACATCCAACTATTGTCATCAATGTCCAAGTTTTATATACAGTAGTGGCCAAAAGTGATGTCCGGTCTACGAAAATTGACATCCTCACCCTTTTATGTCAAATATCATTACAAATTTGTAGAAGATGTTTTTGTGTTTTTTTGCATAGTAAAATAAAACCTGCTGCTGTAGTTTGATTATTTCCCCAAATAAGTTTGTCAGATAATTACTTTCACCAAGTTTAGTGTTTAGTTCTTCCCCCATTTTAAAAATATTTAAAAAATATAAAATATTTTTCTCATATTCTGATGGTTTATTCAAACTTGGGCCACAGTAAAATAAAATTCTAAATTAGGCTATATGAAAATGTATGATTTTATCTAAAAAATGTATATGAAAATACGTGATTGAAAAGGGGCACATTTAGCAGAAATATTTTTACTTTGGGACTACAAAAGAAGAAGAAGAAAAAACAAAGTTCAAGAAGTTTTAAAATGAGTTTTCAATTTGTGTTGAATTTGATCCAAGGATCAGGCGGGCGCAGTAGGAGGGTTAGGAAAATGAGGAGGCTATAAACTCTAAAAGAGTCATTTAACCCTGTTATCCACTTGACTATAATGTATTAAAGACATTCATTGTTGAATGAGTCATTACTTCACCTAAGATGACGTCCTTCTAGTGTCTCAAAGCACACAGGTGGAGGCTCTTCAGTGATGGCGGACTAGCAACACATGATGGTGATTAAGTAAATCTCACTGAACTGCTCCAGAATGTCACTTCCTCCTGGTCTGACTGCATGCATGCAAAATTAAAGACACTGATTTTGCAAATGAAATGTTACGAAGCTGCTGTGAACTATCCCATGGAATTCAAGAAGTGCTTGAGTAACTAAATAAACTCATGCTGACACAGTATGAGTAGATAGATTGGCTACATCAGTCATTAATAAAGTAATCTTCCAAATGAAGGGCAAAAAAATCCTCCTTCTGATCAGCTGATTTACATTTTATGCTAAAAGCCGATACACATCATATTTCTGTAATGATTGCTCTGTTAGCTGGGATTATGTTGTAAGTTTGGGCTCAAAAAAAAAAAAGAAACAACAGAAAAAAAGAAAAATTTAATTCTTATTATTATCAATGTTGAAAATGTTAGCGCTGCTTTACTTTTTTGTGTAAACCCTGATACATTTTTTATTCTTCAGGATTATGTGATGAATAGAAAGTTTAAAAGAACATTATAAATATATATTTACTGTCACTTTTGCTCAGTTTAATGCATCCCTGCTAAATAAAAGTAAAAAAACAAGAACGTACTAACCCCAAACTTTTGAACGCTATAAAAATATGCACTTTTTTTTATACAAATGTAAAATTGATGCATTTTCAGTAGTGCATAGGAAAAGTCCAAACAAAGATAAAACAAACAGGGAAGTTAAATACTCAAGAACATGACCTAATAAGTCACAATAATGAGATTAATTAACAAAACACACCTGGAAACAATAAAACAAATGGCAAAAAGAAACAAAAGACAGGAAACAATGCCATAATATAAAGCATATCAAAATAAAAAGACATGGAGGCAATACATGCTATTGGATGCATTACTAGGGATTACTTTAACTCAAAGCAAAGTCAATCCCCCTAAATCCTTGATTCAAGGCACTCCAGACAAAAATCTAATTTCCAAAGTCAAACACATGTGGATGACGGACACATTTGGATATGGATGTTCAGCCCTTCCATTAACAGGACATTCAAACTAACAGCTTCAAACAAATCCAAAGCAGAGCAGACCTGGGAACATGGGAAGTGTTATAGAGGAAAGAGAACGAGATCTGGTGGTGGTGAGGGTGTGTCTGAGGGAAAGGCCAGGGTCAGGGAAGAAAAGAGAGACTGGAGCCACTCAGCATGTCCTCCATCACACCCCCCAATAAAAGGCTTTTAAGTGTCCACTGCTCACTGGATTCAAAGAACGGATCCTGGGTCTAAGAGTGGAAAAGGGCCACCTATCAATGATCCATGAAGGATGGCTCAGTTGGAAATTCGAGTGAAGGGGGAAGAACGGATGTGTCCAGGGGTGGATGGTAACATCACGGGTCAGCAGCGTTCGATGAGTCTTGACCGTCCCAACCAAGTGGCAGCATCCGATGTAGGCCAAAGATAGGCAGCGGGAAAAGAAACTGGATAGTCAATAAACATTTAAAATCCTAACTCAAAACAAATATACACTGGTTGACATTTTGTGCCTCAATTGTCACCAATATGGCAAAAAAAGTGGAAGTTTCTTGTAGAAACACACCAAGCTGAGGCAAACAGGCTCTGCGCAATGTGTTTGTGTGGGAAGCGAGGTAACATTCATATCAGTGCTAACCACAGGCCTTGCCAGCTGGGTGTCGAGCCTTGGCTCTGGATTGCAGTTTGTTTGTTTAAAAGATTACAATCCATCCAAGTCAAACAGACACCTTGAACATAACTCATCTCTGCCAATAAACACATGCCAAATGGTGTGAGTGTACTGCGCTGAGCACTCTTGCATCAGAGAGGAAGGAGAAAGGCCAGGTATAGGCCACCATACGCATGTGTGACATCAACATATGATGTCATGGCTACCAATATACAGAAAGTTGAACTGATTACATATAATAATTCTACAACTTAAGCAGTTAACATAAACACAGTCTGATGTTTATGGAAAGTCTCGTATAGTCTTCATTATGTATGGAACTTTGTATGACATATTCTGGAACTTGAGCAACGACAAATGAAATCAGTTTTATTCTTTCTGCCTAAGACAGGAAAATATGACAGAGCAAATTTTCTGTTAATAAAAAAACAACATTACAGAAGAAACACCAGAACTATGTATCTAGCCTACAGAAGGGGGGCCTTAGCTATTGTGTTGGACAGGGGGCCTTCATATCAAAACTGAGAAAAAAAAATGCTGCCTGCATCCAAGCACATGCATTAGATTTGAAAATAGTAGGGGAAATGATTGCCTGTATAATGTCTATCCATTTGCTGACAAAGAGCAATCACACTGTTGGATATAAAATATGGTACCAACCATTGAAAACCCATTCGGACCACGCCCACCTCTCATCACCCAGATGTGCACCACAGCAGGTTCTGATCATGACAGAATGGTTTCGATTTGCACACAACGTTACTTTTTTTGCCACGAGCTTTCATGCGTCTCTGTAGCATTACCTCACCACTCAACACAGGGACTGACAGCTCTAATGGTGGTTTCACTGTGTCTCTGTAAAAATGCCACAACTTCAACATCCCCAAAACAGCTTAAGAAGAAATGCAGAAACCTGGGAACTACTTTTAAGATATCACCTCATCATTGCCAAGCTGATTAATTGTATTCTTATTGAAATAGCAGATATTTACTTCTCTTGGTGCACATTCTGGTCAATAAAGGTATTCAATTGTTTCAATAATATGTGCAAAAGTGTTTTCACTTTGCTAAACACCTTTGTAATTCGTTTTTTATTTATTTACTATGGCCACTTTCGGTCCTCTCACTATTTATTTAATTTGTCCAACAGTAGATAAACATGCTAATTTCAGCAAAAGCATATCTATAGGACTTTATGTATTCTAAACACTCAAAATTAACAAATCTTGACAAAAGCTTGACTGGAAAGGATACAATAAAAATATACTGCTCACAAATAACATTTACTTTGGGTTTCATCATATTTTAAAGCATCCTCTTCACTGTTATCTGGTAAACTAGTACACTAATATTTAAAATAATATTAGATAATAAAAATGGACTTTAATGATAACGTCATTAATAAAAATAGTTTGTTGTAAATGACACAACGATGAGGAAGCCATTGTTTTAAAAAAAGGGTAAATAATTTGTACACTATACATATTAAAATGCTTTATGTAACAATTCATGTTTTATAATCGCTTTTTTATAGTTTAAGATTGAACATCTGCTTCTGGGATGAGGGACCAGTAAAAACAATAAAATCTACATCTACATGATCTTTAATATAGCACACAAATACAATTGATGAGGGCAGAGGCATAACAAGTAACTTGAGTTATGTAATCAGATTACTTTTTTTTCAATTAATGAGTAAAGCAACACATTACTTTTAAATTGACAACAAAACATCTGAGCTTTTACTCCGTTACTTTTACTTTTTAAGTTACTTTGTTTTCCCATTTATTGACAGCTCTCCTGTCCCCATGTTGAGAGAAATCAGGAGTGAGGTGCAGAGGTGTTGTGTGAACATGATGGTTATTGTAGTTCCCCTTCGAGGGAACTCGAACTGCGTCATCGTTATGACACTTTGGGGGAATGCCCCCAGCGTAGCGTATCTGAAGAATGAATGAAATCTGTCCAATCCTGATTGGTGCTGCGTCACAACGTAGTAGATGACGGCATACCCGGAAGATACAAAGGGACGCCGGCACATACACACATCAGCTTTTTTGCTCTTCAGCGAAGCGCTCTATGTGAACTGTGAGTCCTATTTACTGTTGTTTGTCACTTGTTAAAAAGCATCATGTCTAGACAGCAGTTTACACAGTGTGTGCATCCGTGTCCGCGCTACATTACGGGCACGGACACACACCAGCTATGTGTGTACTGTCTGGGCGTGCAGCACGCTAGAGCGGCTCTCGAAGGAGCCGCTTGCAGCGACCGTGAGAAGCTGCCGCTCAGAGTGCTGCGCTCGCGGCTGGCCGTGTTTGATGAGTCAAGCGGCCAAGCTCGCGAGCCTCGCGGTTCTGGGCCCGCGGTTGCTGAGGCAACGCGACGCCGCAGATCGTGGGGCTCACAGAGGGATCTATCAGCGGGACACGGGACTGCTTCGGCATCTTCCCGATCCTCGTCTGAAGATTCAGATGTTCTCCCGCCCCGTGTGGAAGCCCGCGAAGCGGCTTCTTCCCGCGAGGTGGAGGACACAATGCTGCATTTCTGGCTCTGAGGAGTCGGATAATTCTAGCATCGAGGTGGGTGATGTGGAGCTTGATCAGCCACTTCCCGCACCTGGTCAAGAGGACCTGGTGGAGGTCTTGACCCGTGCTGTGGCCAAACTGAAAATTGATTGGCCACAGGAAGAATTAAAAATCCAGCCAGCAAGTAGGCTGGATGAGAGATTTTTCAAGCGCAAGTCTCAACCTCCGCGCCGGGGACTTCCCTTTTTTCCTGACTTGCATAACGAGTTATGCAGGTCATGGGTGAAACCATATTCAGCCAGGCTCTCAAAACCCCTAGTGCTTGATTTTTCGAATGTGCTGGGGGCGGCTGAGTGTGGTTATGGGACGTTGCCTCGGGTAGAGGAGGCTCTCGCGAGTTATCTTTCTCCCGAGGCCGCATCGTCCCTTAAGGCCCCGGTGCTGCCCACCAAGCCTTGCCGCGATACATCTGCGTTGGTGGGCAGGGCTTACATGGCGGCTGGGCGGGCTGGTAGCTGCCTGCATACTATGGGGGTGTTGCAGGCCTACCAGGCCGACCTCCTCAAGGAGCTTGATGAGGGTGAGGGTCCTTCTCCGAGTGACATCACGGAGTTAAGGAAGGCCACCGATCTGTCTCTCCGCATCGATGCAGCGCTGGCTCCGCTGAGACTCAAGGGCATCCGTGTACTCAATTACATCGACGACTGGCTAATATTGGCCAGTTCGTGCGAGATGGCAGTTCGGCATTGAGATGTCGTTCTGTCCCACATCAGGTGCTTGGGGCTGAGACTCAACAAAAAGAAGAGTGTGTTGACGCCCTCCCAGAGGACTACATTCCTGGGGGTTATATGGGACTCCACGACGATGCGGGCACAAATGTCTCCCGCACGCGTGGAGTCCATACGGGCGATGGTCTCTAGAGCAAAGCTAGGCCACAACCTCAATGTGAAGCAGTTTCAGAGACTGCTGGGGCTCATGGCAGCAGCGTCCAGTGTCATACCTTTTGGCCTGCTATACATGAGACCCCTACAGTGGTGGTTGAGAGCCAAAAGGTTTTCCCCGAGGGGAAATCCGTTCCGTATGATCAGAGTAACGCGCAGATGCCTTCGTTCTCTCGTCATATGGAGGAAACCTTGGTTCCTGTCCCAGGGACCGGTGCTGGGAGCATCATGTTGCCGGAAAACCGTTTCAACAGATGCCTCCCTCACTGGTTGGGGCGCGGTCATGGACGGCCGCTTTGCGAGAGGTCTGTGGGAGACCCGGCATTCTTCCTGGCACATCAATTGCCTGGAAATGCTGGCGGTCTACAAAGCTCTGAGGAGTTTTTTACCGGACCTCCGCGGCCACCATGTCCTGATACGCTCGGACAACATGTCCGTAGTCGCGTATCTGAATCACCAGGGGGGTCTGAGGTCGCGCCCTCTATGCAGACTGGCACACCAGATCCTTCTGTGGTCCCAGGGAAAACTGTCGTCTCTCAGGGCGATGTATGTCCCCGGGGATCAAAATCAGGGAGCACCCCGAGGTGGTGGAGGCCATGTGCGTGAGATTCGGCCCAGTGGAAGTGGATCTTTTCGCGTCTCAAGAGACGTCCCACTGTCCACTGTGGTTCTCTCTCAGGTATCCAGCTCCGTTGGGGCTGGACGCTATGACACAGACGTGGCCGAGGCTGCGTCTGTACGCATTTCCCTCGATCGCTCTGCTCCCGGGAGTCTTGGAGCGGGTCCGCCGGGAAGGTATCAGCCTACTTTTAGTAGCACCCCGCTGGCCGACCCGGATTTGGTTCTCGGACATTGTAGCACTGCTAGACGGCCCCCCGTGGCAGGTCCCTCTGAGGAGGGATCTGCTGTCTCAGGCAGGGGGTACAATATTTCACCCCCGGCCAGAGCTGTGGAGCCTCTGGGTCTGGCCCCTGAGGGGGCTCGGTACTTAGAGGCTGGCCTGTCAGCAGGTGTTGTCGAGACCCTACTTAGCTCCAGGGCTCCTTCCACTAGGAGACTGTACAGCCTAAAGTGGAATGTGTTTTCCACTTGGTGTAGAGAGCGTGAGGTGGACCCAGTTAACTGCCCAGTGGCTTCAGTACTGGAGTTCCTCCAAGATCGTTTCTCCGCCGGTCTTTCCCCATCCACACTTAAGGTGTATGTGGCTGCCATTGCGGTTTTCCACTCACCTATAGGTGCTGGGCCTTTGGGAAGGCACCATATGGTTGTACGTTTCTTCCGTGGGGCTCGGAGGATTATGCCTGCGGCTCGCTCCAGAGTCCCAGCCAGGGACCTGGCAGTGGTTCTTGAAGGGTTGGCTGAGGCCCCCTTTGAACCACTGGAGTCGGCTGAGGCAAAGAACCTGACCTTAAAGGTGGCCTTTCTCCTTGCCATCACTTCTCTGAGGAGAGTGGGGGATCTCCAGGCCTTGGCTATATCGCCAACTTGCCTGGAGTTTGCTCCTGCGGAGTTAAGGCCATCTTACATCCTAGACCGGGCTATGTGCCCAAGGTGCCGTCCAGTGCGGCACGGTCAGTGGTTCTTCAGGCCTTCCATCCTCCACCTCATATGACGGCGGAAGAGGGAAGACTTCACCTGCTCTGCCCAGTCAGAGCCCTAAGGGTTTATTTGGAGAGGTCTTCTCAGTGGAGGAAGTCAGACCAGTTGTTGGTGTGCTTTGGTTCACCCAGAAAAGGGCTGCCTGCCTCCAAACAGACAATCAGCAATTATATTGTCCAGGCTATAGCCACGGCTTATCAGGTGCGCAATTTGCCTTCAACTATGGCCGTGAGGGCACATTCCACCAGGAGCATGGCCTCCTCGGTGGCCCTCCTTTCTGGCGTCTCGCTTCAAGAGATCTGCGAGGCGGCCGGGTGGGCCACCCCGCACACCTTCATACGCTTTTATAGTCTGCAACTCCTCGTGACGCCTGGCGCCAGAGTGCTTGCGTCCTAAGTGTGCCTGGTCCTCCAGCTTCACACTAGGGCGGGCGTGATTACGGTGTGGCATAGTGGGTATTTCGTTCCCCAAAGTGTCATAACGATGACGCAGTTCGAGTTCCCTCGAAGGGGAACGTCTCGGGTTACGACTGTAACCCTTGTTCCCCGAGAAGGGAACGAGACACTGCGTCTCGTCGCCACACCTATCACGGGCAGAGCGCTTGCTTCATCGCAAAAGAGCTGATGTGTGTATGTACCGGCGTCCCTTTGTATCTTCCAGGTATGCCGTCATCTACTACGTTGTGACGCAGCACCAATCAGGATTGGACAGATTTCATTCATTCTTCAGATACGCTACGCTGGGGGCATTCCCCCAAAGTGTCATAACGATGACGCAGTGTCTCGTTCCCTTCTCGGGGAACAAGGGTTACAGCCGTAACCCGAGACGTTCTACCAGAAAGACTCGAAAACGTAAAAACTTGGAAAAATAACGTAGCAAAGCACCAATTTTGGCGCAGCCGACCCCCTGGGAGGTATTGGAAGGGACCATCCTGGTGTTGGTGGGGAGGATGGAGGTGAATGTTGGCATCAGCATCTGCAAACTCAGACATGTGTAAGTACTGATCATTTATACTACGAGTATTAGATCACGATTGGTTAGATGAGAAGGTAATACGTGACATAACTATTGAGTCTTCCTTGCAGAACTTACGCTAAAGCTTTCATTTCTAGACTAAATGTGAACAGGCATTTGCATCTCACTTGCAAAAAAAAACAGATTCAGAATTCCTCAAAATGAACAATAAAAGTGAAATGCAATCTATTAAGCAAACCTGCAATAATTAAAATGTTAAATGCATAATTTATATATTTAATCTTTCTTAATAACCAATGTTTTGTTTTAAAAAAAAACATAGCCAGCCCAGATGAGAAAAAGTATCGCAAAAGTAACAATGCATTACGTTCCATAAAAAGTAACTAAGTATTGAAATGAGTTCCTTTTTAGGGAATAATGCAATTTCGTAACACATTACTTTTAAAAGAAATTGTCCCCAACACTGGCCCTTAATATAACGAAAATAAAACTAAATTATATAAAATATATATAAAATAATATTAAAATCAACCCCTGGCACATAAAAGTGCCTGACGTCAAAGAAACACCCTTGTCTTCTGTTTCTTGAAAAACATGTCATTGTGTGAGTTACATGTGATTGTGTTACAGATGAGAACTGTTTTGATTTTTGGTATTTTGAGTGCTCTGATTAATCAGTCTCTTTTGAATCCTTTAAAAAAGAAAGAAAGAAAAAAAAAAAAGCAATCAGTAAAAATGCGGTGAAAATTGTTTCCTATCCGTGTGGCCTGGTGCATAGCCCAAGAGGGGGTTAGCAGCTATCTTTTGGATCTCTGAAGCTTACAGGGATTTGAATGCAGTGATCAATTCAGCTTTCTAGCCTTATCAGATGACATGCAGCCTCTGGGAATGTCCATGCAAACTCCCTCACTTGAAATGCCAAACAGAGGTAAACTTTGATTCAAAAACTTCCAAATCCCCTCTAAGACTATAGAGAATATATAATGCAGCAGGGCTCAGAAGAGAAAACGTTGATGAATATGTAATATGCATTGACTTGGCCAAAGTTTGACTCTCCAGAGTTTGATTCTGACATTAAGAATCTCAAAGATGTGGAAGACCCCTGAGTTCTGAAGCATAGAGATATCTGAATTTACTTTCATTTCTCCTCTCAATTGAGCTTGTATTTGAAGATGGAATGAAGATGGGCAAATATCCCATTTTAATCTCAGATGGAGGAGACCAGCAAGGGGATGATTTGAGCAGATGCATATCCATCAATGAAAAAACGTTTAGAAGACAATCATATAGGAAAAACATGCAAGTTGGCATGTTGGTTTTCCACTCAATCAGCCATGGTCATTCCGAAAGACTTGGACAGAAAACGTAATATTATGTATATGAATTTGGTAGAATTTGCCATTTTTCTTCACTAAACTAAACTTAAGGGTAACTCAACTTTTTTTCCCCAGTTAATAAAACAGACATAAGCCAAATATTTATTTAAGAAAAATTGTCAAAGCATCAAGCCAGATGGAAAATAAATGTGATGGAAATCATCATGTCCTCCTCAAATGCATCCTAACTATGTGTTTTCAATATTTTTTCTTCAAACATATGCAAAGCACATTATCAATCTGAGACCATCTGAGATTTCTGACAGAGAGCGTGTAAGAGATGGAGACAGATGGAGAAGGAGGGAGAGAGATTATTATAATTGCACAATAATACTTTTCTAGCTGCCAACAAAGGAAATGCAAATGTTTACGCAGAAATAAAATAAAATAAAATTTTATGACATAATGACATGCAATTGTTTCCCGATATTAAACACACGGTAATAGTTAAGTCAATATATATGTAAACTCAAGTAATCGAAACCCAGTCTAAGTGTCACCTGCCTTACGATCTGTGAACTACATTACCAGGCACTGGCTAAAATTACAGTTTGTAAATCCCACTAGATCCGGAGTGACTCTAAAGCTCAGTTCAGCCCCTGACTGACAGGTATCAAACACAACTAGAAAGCTCATAACAAAACATCTTCGGAAAGGCTGAACCCAAATACCTAAACCAGGAATCTCACTTTCTCTGATGACGCTCTGACTTGAAACTTCCTATCGTCACCAAACCCTTGGAGAAATTAGTCTTAATCCCACCAGATGAGTGAATTGAGACCATTTTTCCTGGGTTCTCTGAGGCAGTTTGTCAAGTTCTTTTTCTTCTTATTATTAAAGTCAAAAGGCTGTTTTCTTTTCTCACTTTCCCTGGGTTATCATCACGTTTCAGCCATAAAATGCATCATATGAAATATGCACAATATGAACAGACAACTTCAAACAGCTTTAAGCAATTTCAAGCTGCATAAAAAAAAATAAAAACTGCAACATTATTGAATAGCAATATTCCTACATGTCCTATTGAAATCAGTCATTCCTTTCAAAAAGTCAACAGTTTGAACGCTTCAATCTGTCAGAATAGTTTTGAGGCCCCTCTGAAACATAGAGTCCTCTGGAAAGCACAGCAATGGTAAACCCTAGACATACAGTACACGTGTGCTGTTGAATATAAATTATCCTGAGATCCGCGAGACCTAGGGCTGTAGTCAACAGGGAAGCATCAGAGCTCTACCCTACACCCCCAACGGTCACCTCTCTAAATGAGCCGTTCTACTTTTATGGGTGAACGCAAGTGTTGAAATCTGTGAAGCATGTTGCAGGTTCCCTTGGCTTCAGTGCATCCATCTGGACAATAAACCCCACAGCAGCTAGACCAGAAAGACGTGCAAATAACAAACAAAGGGTGTGGGTCGGAGCAAATTCCATTTGTCCTGTGATCGTTTACCACTTGATGAAAAATCGGATTCATTTGCGCATAAAAGATACATCTGCAGCTAGGCGAGCACATTTTTCCCATAAAAGGACACATCAAGAAATGTCCCTGATATTTCTAACGGCCAAGATCGGTGATTACGGTTGTTTCATCTTGCCTGGGCCTGATAAATGAAACCAGAAAGCGGTGAACTCTGAGTTGCTGTGGAGACAAAGCACAAGTCGTCCAGCAGGTGCTTTCCCCTTAAAGTCAAAGCGTGGATGTAGTACACATATGCAGAAGAGGTGGCTGCTTTTTTACACTGCCTTAAAGGGTAAGTTTTCACCAAAAATGAAAATTAGCCAATCATTTACTCACCCTCAAGCGGATTATATGACTTTATTCTTTCAGCCAAACATTATGTTATATTAAAAAATATCCTGGCTCTTCCAAGCTTTATAATAGGAGTGAACCCATTAGTTTTTAAAGCTCAAAAAAGCATATCCATCCATTATAAAAGTAATCCATAAGGTTCCAGGGGGTTAATAAAAGCCTTTTGAAGTGAAGTAATGCGCTTTTTTAAAGAAAAATATCCATTTTTATAACTTGTTTAAATAATAACTTGCTTCCGGTAATGGCCATACGCGAGTATAGTTCTGGTGGAAGAGTGAAATCTAACCCGACGCATTGATGAACATGGAAGCGTCGCAGAGGATAGAGCAAAGCACCGGTCACAAATTAGAAGTCTAAAAATATAACTTTAAAAGAGAAATAATGGAGGAGTTCGAGTATGTTGCCCAATTTGTTTGAACTGTAAACCTATTTCACCTAAACTTACACTAGTCCTACATCCTACTACGCCATGCGGCGGGTCAGACGAGTTCCTCTTCCGCAGGAACTAGACGTGCCTACGGCCGTTACTGGAAGCCAGTGATTATAGTTTATAAAGTTTTAAATAGGGATATTTTTCTTACAAAAACCCATCGCTTTGCTCCAGAAGGCATTTATTAACCCCTTGGAGGCGTATGGATTACTTTTAGGATGGATGGATGCACTTTTTTGGGCGTTTCAAAATACATTCAGGCACCATTCACTCCCATTATAAAGCTTCGTTTTTTGCTGAAAGAAGAAAGTCATATATACCTAGGTTGTATATGACATAGCTTGAGGGTGAGAAAATTATGTGATGATTTTCATTTTTGGGTGAACTAACCCTTTAAAACAGCAACACACATACCCCACATTCTCCACAGGAAGGGCACAAGCACAGGGTAGAATCGCACATGCCATGACAAACATTACATCATTTCTAAATATTTTGAAGGTCAACAAACATCTCTATTTTATTATTCTTGTATAACATCCTGTGTTTGGAATCACAAACTCCGTTCCAAACATCAGTGTGCTCCCTTCCGTAGGCTGCATTTTAAGGCATCATAGGAGGGATCACGACACAAAGGCTATTTCGAAACACTGGAAACTTAATTATGTGGTCTCTTCTTTTTTTTGCCAAATTCTAATACTGTGCTTCAGATAATTCCCCCACCTCCTGTTTAAAAATAACCACTGGAATGACTTGTGAAATCGGATTAACAAATAATGCTTTTGGGAGTTCCAAGACGATGGCGGCTTAACAATATTTTCTTAGCAGTCATTGAGCATTATATTTGTTTGCAATTTGCAAATTAAATTTATTGTGATGCATGTATTCATTGTGACACATTTAATTTGTTTGTTAGTCTTTTAATTAGTCTTTTAATAATTTAATTAGTCTTTGTTTGAAAGACTAAAGCTAGAACTAAGCATATAGCAGCATCACACATATAATTCATAAAGACGGCAATCCCAAAATGCACTACTATAAGCTCAGTAAAACATTTTTTGATGGCAAACAATGTGAGCCTTTTAAATTATCAATAAAAATGATACAATTATAATTATTAATAATTACTCCAGTGTTCAGTGTCACATGAACCTTCAGCAATCATTCTAATATGCCGATTTTCCTTTAAAAACATCAGTATTGAAAATCAATGTTGAAAACAGCAGTGCTGTTTAATATTTTTTAAACCCAGATACATTTTTTTCTAATGAATCTTTGAAAAATGGTAAAGATAAAAAGAACAGCATTTATTTGAAATAGAAATTAACTAAATTAAACAATAACAATGAAAGTCTTACTGTCAAATTTGATTAATTTAATTTAATCCTTGCTGAATAAACATTTTGATTTAAAAAAAAATCTTACTGACCCTAAATGTTTTAACAGTGGTATATATATTATAAAACAGTTAAAACATAATTTATAATATTATATAAAATAAAATAATGAAAATCCTTTTACTCCAAACTCTGTGTATATGCTCATTAAATTGTCTCCTGCATGTGCAGAGCAATATTTATTCAACAGAATTTCTGCTAATGTGGAGCGTTCCAAATCAGTTAGGTTCAATTTCAGTTAAAATGCTGCCTTAGAAGTTCACTAGGTGTTTGGACCTTATGCACAGTCTGCTAACAGTCCTGAAGAGAATAAAAATATATCAGAATCAGTATAACTGAAGGTTTTCGACCAAATATAGCAGATACGGAATGGAAATAATTAATCTTTAAAAATCTGGCCAAGTTAAAAACATATTCTCCCCTCCAAAGCCTTCTACACTAGCAGGTCTGCTAATACTCTAAGACAGAGGTCTTCAACCCTGCTCTTGTAGGCCCACTGCTCTGTAGAGTTTATATCAAACCTGCTTCAGTCTGTGATTTCAAGCCATCCTGAAATCGTCTTTTTGAACCTGGCCAAGCTCATGGGGGTAGATTGCCTGAGAGATGGACAGCCTCATTTGGTTCCCTCGTCCTGGGATCCATCAGGATACGTGACAGGCCGATTGTGGACCCGAGTTCTGACAGCACCAATAAGACGACATGAAGGGAAAGCCCTTGACTGCCCCTGCCCCCACTTGCCTTGCCTCATTACCCTCCACAGGTGCCTCCCGCGTCAGGACGGATCTGATCTCCCTCACACACTTGGACTCAACCTGCGGACCATTACTGTAACACTCCCCAGAGCTGGGCTGCTCCGGTCTTACATACCGTGGAAGTGTCACACAATTCAAGAATGATTAAATGAAATAGGTGTTCAAAGTATATCAGCTGTCACAACAAATGAAAGGAAAGTCAAAAAGAACAGACCAGACAGAGGCAACATTATGTTGAACTGAACACCATATTTAGGCATCTGTCAAGTTACACAAAAGTTATCATTTGTTATTAGGGAGACTGAGAGATGTGTCATCTTTCATCACATATGTACAATGGGCGGGCTTTTAGATAAAGATGGTTTCATGTGTTCATTTTTGTCACTGCATTCTTTTTTTTATCAGAGAAATAGTATTACTTACTCCAAACAGATGTACTGTGCGCATATTTTTTTATCATACACTGGCTGGAGACGAGGCCTGGAAGCCCCAATCCTCCAGACTGTAGAATGAATTCTGTATGAACTTCATACGACAGAGGAAAAACAGCCTCCAGTCTAAACACTCAGAACACCTCTATGGGCCGCTGTGGAGATCAGCCTTTCAAAAGCAATGTTTTCACAGTGAGATACATCCGGTGCTATCAAACATCGCTAAAACAGAAGAATAAAGACTATTTCTTCAGCTTTATTGTTATTGTTGTAGATAAATGAATACCAATTGTATGTAATTCATACACATCGATATCATCTGTTGATTCTCAAAAATGTTTGAATATATTTTAATTTAAAATCTGTTATGTCTATTTTGCATGCTGATAGTGAATAGTCTCGTGTGATACACTGCCAAAACACAGCCATCAGGGATAAGTAACTGGATATTGCATGCTGAGATGTATGTGATAACCAGGCAGGCTTGTTTCTATAGCGTTTCTCCCAGAATGAAATTCACTGATGGCTTACATGAAATTCAATGGTTTATATTAGAGTTTACAACACTACAAATTCATAAACCATGGTTGAATTCAGTATTATTCTTGTGTATGAAAATGTTCCTTTATGAATTTTTATTTATTTCGTCAACGATAAAGAGTAGACAAAATGTGCATCACGAACTGCTGTGAGACTGGGTTGTATATATAACACTTTTATTTATTTACTTTTTTAAATATTATTTTTGTTGGCTAAAATTAAATACCATTTCAGTCAGATTACAATTAACTAAAATTAATAAATACGATATGACACGATATTGACTTAATTTAAAGGATTTTTTTACGGTGGCCGAGAGAGCTCAACGTGCTGCAACTGAAGAACACACACGCAAATAGAAAAACACCCGCAAATTAAGAAAACATCTTTATAAGTTTTACAACACACGTATGCTCCAAATACTCACAACACAATCAAATACAGAGATGCGCTGCAAAAGTTCACAACACAACCAAATATAGAATTGTGCTGCAAATAGCAAAGACCACAACGGAAATGTTTCCAGGGGACCCCAATAAGTGACGAACCCGGCTGGGACGTGCTTATTGCTCAATGTCTACTTTTTTTTGTAGACATTTTTTGTAGACATTTTTTGTACTTTTTTTTGTTTAGTTTCTTAATTCTATATTTGGTTTTGTTGTGAACTTTTGCAGCGCGTCTCTGTATTCGGTTGTGTTGGGAGTATTTGGAGCACACGTGTGTTGTAAAACTGATGAAGATGTTTTCTTAATTTGCGGGTGTTTTTTCTATTTGCATATGTGTTCTTCAGTTTCAGCGCGTTGAGCTCTCTCGGCCACCGTCATTTTTGATAAAAAGGAAAAAACGTTGACTAAGACAAAAAATCTGTAAAAATGAACACCGTTTTAATTTGAATGGTTATGAGTTGTGCAAAAGTAAAACTAAATGAGAAATACAGGATGTGAACACTATAAATACAACACAAGACAAAAAGTCTCATGATAATCCTCCCTGAAATTGCTATCAGTAGATCACTAAAATATTCTATGTGCTCTTTGTTAACAGTGCTGGGAAGTAATTGTTAAGTGCTGTGATATCCATTAAGATTGATGGCACTTGTAGAGAATTACGGCCCTGTGTCTCTAAGGTGCTGATTGAGCAGACAGATGGTACATAAATTACGATGAAAAGACATCAGCAGGTTGACCCACCCCATTTGAATGCTTAATCTGCCGCCAAGAGAGATTTTATTTTCCTTGAAAGACTAGGAAGAAAAGGGACAGATTGGAGAAAGAAAGAAAAACAAAAAAAAAATCAAGAGAGTCATTCCATTAAACCTGCGGTTGGCAATCGTGCATCTGGAAAGCTTCTGCATCTGTTGCTAGGCTTTCCAAAAGAGTGCTCTGATTTTCCAGAATGCTCACATGAAACACGATAAATCATTTAACCTCTGTAGGTGGTAAAGAGGGATCATGCACTCCGACGTCCGGTTCACTTGTCGTCTTTGAAAAGCCGCATAAAAATTTACATACTCTGTCTTCTTAACAGTGCTGTGGCCAGAAAGAGCATCTCAACCCTCGCGACAACAGCAAACCAGTGAATTTAGAGACTGACTGTGCAGATAAAACATTCTCCTCGTCAATGACGAATGCAGAGATTGTTCAGCCTGAATGAACTCCCAGAACCTGTTCGCGTACTCGTTCTGCAAAGAGCCCCTGAAGGAGTCATGGGGGGCTTGTGTGTGTAACCCTTTACCCTACTTGTCCTGGATACACATCTGCACCTGCGCTTTACAAAGGGTCCCCATTAGCCTCGCACGGTCACTCTCTGTCCTGTCTCTGCAGTCTCAGAACTTTTTAAGTGTCTCAGTGTCTGTGTCTAGTTGCGGGTCTTTCTCCAGGGACCCGATTAGAACAGGCCACTCTCTCAGCTGTGTTCTCTGCATGTCAGAACGAGCCTGCTTTATTGTTTCATTATGGGGGGGGGGGGAGTGTGTTTTACTGCCACTGGCTGTTTGTTAAGACCAGGGATCATGACTCGTCCAACACTCACTAAATCATAAGAAGCTTTTTTAAAAGCTGATTGCTTTCAGGAACACAACTGCAAGCCAGACTGATACACAGTTCAAACCGTGAAAACAGCTTTTGCAGTTAATTACAAATGGATATTTACTTTAAAACATGTTGAAATAATAATAATAATAATAAAACAACATAAAATCCAAATAAAGCCAATTAAAATGTCTCGTTTTGAAGGACACCTGATCATTGTTCTTTCTGAGGTGTTCATAGAAGGTATGCACATGTTAAGGTGCACAACCTTTGTAAATGTCACGAGGTCTCTGTGTTCTCACTGGCTATTAAGTTTAAGCTCTGTTAAGATGATTCGAATGCATTTTCAGCTCTTGAAGGACATCTTACACTCCTGAGCCTTAACCATGGCTGTCTCCCGATACCGGCCTACGTAAGTCTCCAGCATGCCAATGAGTGACTACATAAAAGCATATAAATTTATTTTTTATTGGGGATTTGGTAGGCGGTAACACTATACTTTGAGCTGTTTGCTTAGGATGAGAATGGAGGTAAGGAAAGGGAGAAGATGGGTAATGGATGATTAAACTTTCGAGTCCCCCACCAGGACGTGGTCTTGGCTCTGTTGGAGAGGATGTGTGTATGCTGCCAGATGTAACGCTCAAATCAGTCATAGTGAACTAGTTGGGCTTTAACTTGACATTTTTTTTAACATTTGGAAGAGGCTTTTAAGTGACTTTCATTTAAGTTATACATTTACCAGGATGTGTGCTCCCTGAGGATTTTCCACACGACCGTTCTACAAGTGCCAAATTCAATTAGTTACAAGAACATTTTCTGTGCTGATATTATTCAGAGATTCATAGAAATATATATATATATATATATATATATATATATATATATATATATATATATATATATATATTTAAACAAAAAAAAGTATTTGAGTATTTAGAAGTTCAAATAAACATCACATAAAGGAGACAAGGGCTAGTGTATGGAAAGGATAAAAAGGCGCGCATGAAACAAAAACCTTGAAAAAATTATCCCGCCAAATCATAGAGATGCCGATTCGCACGGGACTAATATTACCACAGGACCTCTATGTTCGGCAAAATATGGAAATTTGTACTTTACAAATTAGGTTGTCTGTGATCTTAATTCCGTGTGAATCGGCTATGTCTGTAATTTGTAAAGTAAAAATTCCCCCGCAAATGACCTACCATAGCATATTTCGCAAAACACCGAGGTCCAGTGGTAATATTAGTCCCGTGCGAATCGGCATCTCTGTGATTTGGCGGGATTGTATACAATTTTTTAAGGTGTTTGTTTCATGTGCGCCTTTTTATCCATCTTTCGCGAAGAATGGAGGCTGCGTTGGGAGTGTTTTGATAGTATATTGGGTGCTGGGTCATATCGCTATACAGCAACTACACAATTTGCAGAAAAAGAAAGCGGAAAATCATCAGAAGAGCAAAAAGAATGATTAGATGGAGATGAATGACATAGCATGCGGTAAGGAACATTCTTCTGTTTAAGATATATCATAGACCTAATAACGGCATTCATAACATTTCCAAGCAATAGCCTATTGACGTTATATCCGGGAGATAAGTCAGTAAATTTGAGTAAAATTACAGGCTTCGGTTATCCCGTGCAAATGCGTCACACGAAATTCAGATGTGGAGAGGTAATTTCTAAATCACACGTGGTCCCCAGATAGTACTAAACCCGTGCGAATAGGGCTTAAGACAGCAAAAGCGGTGCTAACCCTGCTCAGGAGAGGGGTTTCATAACCCTGGGTAAAACAGTGCAACCTCCACTTCTAAATTGCAAGTGTGAAACGTTCCTTCACCCAGGATTAAAAGCAAGGATTAGAATGACAATAATCCAGGGTTAAGTGCAGTGTGAAAAGCCCTTATGTGAGGTAAGATGTCACAGTGGAATGTACCATTAAACAGCCTATTATATTTTTATTATACTAAAAATGTAAATAGTAAAACAATTGTTAAAACTTTAAACCATAGTTTTATCCAACTAACATTGAAAATAAATTGTATAATTAAAACAAAAATTAAAATACATGTGACTACTTGGTGTTTGAAATCAAAGTACAAAACTACTGCAAGAAAAAAAAACACTTTTGGCTTAAAACGTTATAGTACAGTATATAGTACAGTATAGCTTTTGTGGCAGCCTTCCCATGTGACGACTAGGCCCGGTCTCCCTTATACTTGCCTATACGAGACATACAAATTTAATTGCATGAATTTATCCTGTTTTTAGTGTCAGGTTCATCCAAGGTCTTGTTAACAGATGGGTCTATTGGGGACAGAATAACAAGAGTTTGATTAAGCTACAGTTGATGTGATTGTTGTAATGCTTATGAAACACTGTATGAGCAGCTTACTGACAGCACAGCATCTGAGTCCAGGTGTTCTTAAAAGACTGCAGACTATTCTCGCTCTCATCCCTCTCTTCTCCTGCCTCTTTTGTATTCCACTCCCTAATAAAAGTGTCTGCATTTCCCCAACAGCAGATGTGTGGCGCTAAATTATGCATTGCAGCTATAGGATACATTCCCGTCATGCCCCTGTTCTATAAAAATAAATCCCATAAGAGCATCATACTGACAGCGGCTGTACTCACTTGGGCCCCTTTTAAGTCCTGTCACTCAACCGCAAATTTCCAAAGTGCCTCTTCTCAGAGATAAAACTTTATCCCATGCTAGCAGTAGTTACGTCTCAGCATTTTAACTATTACTAGAAGTTCAATATGAGGGAGGACTCAACATAAAAATCTGAACATTTAAAAAAGTGTATTGAATAAAGGTATATACTGTAAACTATAGTTCAATAAGGAAAGTGTGATGTCATGTTGGGAGATGTTTTATATCACAAGAATTACAACATCAATTTTGAGGCACAATAGTCAGGCTTTTGGGATACTCTCAGGCATTGTTCCTTATCTTTTTTGTTGTTGTTGTTGTTGAGCAGCAACAACCCATGTACCAGACTAATGCAGCATTCACTGTGCCATTCTTTACAAAGATAATCAATAATTCTTTATTCTTGAAACAACAAAACAGGATCTAATGCAGAACAATACATTTTCTCAAGAGCTTATTAAAGTAAAATAAGTCAAAAACAAGAGAGAAAAATAATAATGCATGGGCGTCTGTACGTTTTAAAATAGTCATGTTTTCCTTTGATACTGCTATAAAATCTTCATACTGTTCTAGTCTCACAACATACTCCCCACACAGTGTTTTGTGACTCTTGTAGGGGCGCCGCTAAGGGGGGAAAAGTTAGGACGATTCTAAGGGCCCACACACTTTTAGGGGCCCCAGAGATTGATTTTATTAATTGAACGGGTGCAATATAGGGGCCTTACCTCATATTTTTTCATAGGGCCCAAAATCCCTGGCCGCACCCCTGCTTGTACTCACTTCTCATAGCTTCAGATCATTATGAACATCACTGTACATTCAGCTGGATTCCAGTGGAATATTTCGATTTTTTTAAACAAAATAAAAAAATGGTATATGGAAAAATGTCAACCACACACACTCTGGATGGTCTGGAAATCTAAATCTATATGTCAGGTTGAAATATAAGCATATTTATCATATGTCATCACTGCAAATCATTGGGCTGTTCTTCAAAATGCCCTTAAGGTCAAGTAATGAATTCATTTTATTTTTGTGTGACCATGTAGTGCCAACTTTGGTGAAAAAAATCCAAGATGGCAGCCACTCTTTTTTTTTGTTTATGGGTTTTAAAAATTACAAACAGGAAAAAAAATCACACTAAAAATGATAACTATACTGTCCACTCCACACCAATGGACAGATAACATTCTGTTTATCACATATCACACAGAAGTCATCTGCTACTTTAAATGCACAAGCTCTTTTAAGCAGTGTAAATTCTGATTGGCTGTCTATGTTTTTTTTTTATCATACATCAGCTTAAAAAAATCATTCTAATTTTTTTAAAATGATAATATCATTGATCTGTGTCATTATACTGTAGTTATGTGGCACAGCCCTCCCTATTCTCACATAATTAAAACAATTATTAAAACTTTTTAGTTGGTTATTGTCCTTGATGTGAACGACGGGCCTTGATACGCTGATACTGGCAAACCAACAAGGAGATGTATCAATGCAGAAAGTTTATGTTTCCTATGGGATTTCCACTAATGCATTTAAACCTAAAATGGAATTTTCTTATAATTATAATATTCGGACCACCCTACTGATGTCATAAAATTATATTAACCTAAATTAAAACTGTTTTGTTTTCATCATCTTAGAAACAACAGGACATGGCTCAAGCAAAGAAAAACTGTTGCTAACTTTGGCAGGGCTAAATTATAAACTATAGTCGGAACTCCTCTAAAGAATATCTGCAATGACATGAACATGAAGACATGCAGTTTGTTTTAACAAATAAGCCCTTTCAAAAGATGCTGAGGAAAAGCAGGACAGTAGATGTATTTACAAAAGGGCATATTATGGTAATTCAAATGGCAGTGGCCCATGTTCCCATAACCATACGTTTAAAATGGTCGGCACAACTGGAGACAGATATGTGATTTATTATAAACCGCTGCTTCCATTTATGGCCAAGGCCTGTGCACAAGCAAAAAGGTGTGAAATAAGCCTTTTACGTGCATATAAAACCATAGCAGCTTATTGTTACATAGCGAGAAGGATGATGGACCAACACTCGTCTTAATGGAAGATCTCCACATCCCTCAACAAAGCCCTGAAACATCAGCCCATAATGTCTGTTCTTGTTCACACAAAGAGGCAGCGTGCCACGGAGCCCATGAGGATAGTTGGCTGAACATGATCTGTTGGGCTTGTTTGATTCACCAGGCGGTGAATCATTTATTAAAATCAATAGCAGGTGAGGGCAAAACGAAACCAGACAAAAAGCTAAATGATATAAGACATCTCAATGTAAATGTGAAAACACGAGTGAATGATAATCTGGTATTTGGGCCCACCCAAAAAACTATGATCAGCTGGATACAAGTGATGTCATGGCATAAAGCAGGATGCACGTGTGTCATGTTTTCTTTTGAGTGGCACACCCTAATCGTGACTGACACATCCAGTGCATTGGCATGCCTCAGATCTTTGTTCCAGCTGAGCTCTGATTAGATCTGTGGAGTACTCCGTCTTAATTGTACTCCGTCTAACTACTTTCATGTGTCGTGTGAAAGGAGAGCAGGTACCGTATGGGCCTAATCTAATAAAGATTAAACAGAGTCTGTAGGAAATGGTAGGCGTGGATAGGATGAGCAGGGTCGCTCCGTTATATGAGGGATGAATTCAGTTATGTTAGACCCATCCTGCTTTATCCACCAAGACCTGTCAACATCATCATATGTACAAATCTGAGATGGTAATATAAAACAACAATAAAATGGGATATTTGGACTTGGGAGATAGTAATACGATAGTGTTATGGAGGTACTCAGTGATTAATCTCCATATTGCGGCAATATTTTCAAGAAAACAAAATCACATGTTTAGTGTGAATATGAGATGCTATGAGGGATAACATTTAGCTACGCTTACTTGCATGAGATTTCCTTCCCTTTGATTATAAATGGTCGCTTTGAAGTGGATCACAGAGACTTATGAACCAAGCATTGAGTCATTTCTCCTTGTAGTGATTGTGGGTTTACTGAGATCCTGCGGCCCCCTACAGGTCCGGGAATCTGGAATCAGGCAGTGGAATCTGGTATGGTCAGTGTGTGTAGAGTGGCACGTGAATGCAGGATGGGCCAGCCGACTTGACCCATGTGAAGGGTGAGCGCCCAATTATGCACCAGTCTTGCACCAGCTGTGCGAAAGAAATTAATGAATCTATAGCATGAATGTTAAGATGCAACTTATGTGACAACTAAATACGTAAATATTGCACCATTAAACGGAGAACTTAACCCTATACATGAAAACAAATAATTATGAAAGTCTCTGTTCAGGAATGACAACTGGAATAAAATGGCATGCAGATTAGATCTTTTACCTGACAATAATTTAAACGTGATGATATTGTTGACATTTACACGTTTACATAGGGAATATTATATGAATACATTTATTTAGAGCCGTTCTCAAGCACGGAGTCAGTTGTTCATATCAGGGTTTCATCAAAACAAACAAACAAACAAAATATGTTTCAGTATTTACTTTCTAATCTTATAACACAGTTCCTAATTGTTTATTATACACATTCTGTAAATATATCTTGTTTATAGGATTATATGTCTTGTTTTAACGATTTTTAGATATTTGTGACCCTGGACCACAAAACCAGTAACAAGGGTTAATTTTTGAACATTGAGATTTATATATCATCTGTAAGCTGAATAAATATGCTTTCCATTTATGTATGGTTTGTTAGGATAGGACAATTTGGCCAAGATACAACTAATTGAAAATCTGGAATCTGAGGGTGCAAAAAATCGAACCGTTGAGAAAATCGCCTTTAAACTTGTCCATTTATTTTTGTGATTGTGCTGCATTCACTCACAAAAACATATATTTTTTAATATATTTACAGTAGGGAACAAAATATTTTCATGGAACATCATCTTTACTTAATGATTTTCGGCATAAAATAAAATTGATCATTTTGACCCATATGTATTGTTGGCTATTGCCACAAATATACCCGTGCAACATGTGTGGTTTTTGTGGTCCAAGGTCACATTTAAACTTGACAAAAATACTTTTTTTGCAGAACACAGCTTTACAACAATACGTCTCTTTATAAATTTGAATGCAGTTTATTGGATTAATCAAGGTAAATATCATATTATGCAACTACATTACTTGAAAGAGATCTTATGACCTACTTGTTTGGTATTGCCTAAAGAACTAACAGTGTAACCGAATTAGTTGCAGAGTTCTACACTAGCTAGCAGTAAATAAGCACCTAGAGTGAATATTACATTCCAATGTAATTAATACCTTATGAACGCCTGGTGCAACTACACCCTGGACTCTACAATCTCACTACTGATCTTTGATTTTTAAAGAGGAAAATGAGGGTGGTAGGCATGGCAGAGTCATAAAACGCCTTATCACAGCCTGATCTCTGACCTCTTGTGGGAATCACAGGACCCGGGAAACATGGAGGTCAAGGGCAAATCAATAAACCTTGTCTATCTGTCAGCTCCCCACATCCCTTTTCTTTTTCTCACACTCACACAATTTTCCTAAATATGGGCATGTTGAGACTATCTCTATTCAGAAATATTCAAGTCTGTAAATCAGGGGAGCGAGGAAAGTATTCCTGGCAAGCGGTTTTATCTGATGAAGGAAAGTGCAACTGAAATTCCTCAATGATTTGTTTTCCAAGCGTACAGGCAGTTTACAGTCTGCCAACCCCAGAGTACTGCCACTGGAAGGCCCATAAGTCAGGAGTTTAAGCATGAGAAGATCTCCTATGCCATCTCCCTTTTTGTCTCCTCCTGCATTTATCTCCCCCTTCCTAAGCAGCTCTTGTTGTAGTTTAGCCTGAGATGTGTTAAATTAATGACATACTAACAGGGCCAAGAGCTTTTTAATGTCTATAAATACCATTGCAGAGCCAGTACTACCCATCAATCTCCCAGCATTTCTTCCCAGAGGGCCATCGCTCATGTGGTGCTTTGATGAGTGATAGATGAGCTGCTAAACAGTTCAGATTCCTCAAGTAATGATTCTAATTGACATGGCAATCCCAGAGCTTTCTCACCCAACTCACTCTCTCCTCAGCATCAGCGCTCAAAGACTTCAGGCACAAATATTCCTCCATTAAAAAATACCACGGGGCCAGTAATACGGACGTGCAGAACATCATTGAGGTACAGTATCATGACTCTTTTTCACATATAGTAATTATGACGGTTCATACAGTTAGGCTAATAACCCGCTCACACCATGAACGATAACTATATAAAAGTTCACACAATATTCAGTGTCAAAGAAATCAGTTGTAAACCTGAGAGTATTGTGTCTGTCTTGAATGCAATGCAATAAAACAAACGGTCTCATTCACTAATAAATGCATGGATTATTTTGTATTTGTATGCACAGGAGAAATTCTCATTAATGATATCCACCTAACTCACAACACATGTGTATGCACTTGAATTTGTTTATAACCTCTTCCTAATGTAAATTAATTTAGAGTATTCTAAAGTGGCCGCATACCTGAGTTAGTTGTCTTAAACACACCCAAACCATCTCCATTTAAAGGGTTAGGTCACCCAAAAAAGAAAATTATTTCCTTAATTACTCACCCCCATGTCGTTCTAAACCCATAAAACTTTGAAAACAAATGAAGATCTTTTTTGATAAAATCTGAGAGCTTTCTTTCCCTCCATAGACAGCTACACAACTGAGACTTTGACGCTTCAAAAAGTTCATAAAGAGATGAAACTAATCCATATGAATTGAGCGGTACACGATCGCTTTATGTGATGAACAGATTGAATTTAGTTCATCTCACTTTTATTCACATATAAACATTCATCAACTCACACATTAGTTGTGGTAAACAAGCTCAAGCATGTTCACTTGACGTGCGAGAACCAATGAGGTTTATTCTCATGTTTCGCAGCATGTTTGAGATTCCGCAAGAGGTTTGTTCTCGCGTGTCAAGCAGGTTCGGTTGAGCTTCTAAGTTCGCTGATCAACATTGTGAAAAAAAGCCTAAATTAAATCTGTTAATCATATAAAGAGATCAAGTCTCTTCAAAAAAATTGGGACTAAACTGCTTGATTCATACGGATTAGTTTTACGATCTCTTTATGAAGACAGTAATTAATGATAGAATTTAATTTTTGGGTGAACTAACCCTTTAAGGGCACAACAACCTTCCCTTTATAGCCTTTCGTCACTCAAACATATTGTACAAGATTCTCGAGCAATGCTAAGTGTGCCATCTTCAAAAACACAAACACTTTTTTCTCAGACCCAGATTACAGACGTCTCATTGACTGTATGTGTCTCTGCATTGTTGTACAGAGAAACATTGGGTAACACTTTACTTGAAGGGGTGTACATAAGACTGATATGACACCTTCATAACCATGACATGACATATGTCATGAATATGAAGTAGGGTTTATGCATGTTTATGACAACTGTCATTAAGTGTCTTTCGCTCAATAATGCCATTTTGAATGCAAATATGACATTGTTTAAGATGTCTTTGTTATGACATCTTGACATTAACCATAACATCATAACCTGTCAGTGTCTTTGTCATGACAACTTGATATTAAATTAAGTTAAACTGTCATGTGGTTGGTTTTGACATTGGCTGTCATCAGTCCATTATAACTGTGTCATGAATATTTTTCGTGACCTCAACTACAGTGGTACAAATTGAATTTGTCATTAAACAGTTATAATGGCTTCATGACAGCCAATGTCAAAACCAACCACCTGACAGTTTAATGTAATGTTAACCAATAAAGCTAAGTGGTTTCTTAAGTTTGATAATTAATCTGCTATGTCATGTTTATGACAGGTTGTGTTGTCTTAGTAATGTCAAGTTGTCATGACAAAGACACAGACAGGTTATAATGTATTGGTTTATGTCAAGGTGTCATAACAAAGACATCTCAAACAATGTCATATTTGCATTAAAAATGTCATAATTGAGGGAATGACACTTAATGACAGTTGTCACAAACATGCATAAAACTTCCTTCATATTCATAACATCTGTCGTGTCATGATTATGAAGGTGTCATGTTAGTCTTATGCACACAAGGGGTAAAGTAAAGTGTTACCAAACATTGCAGCTTTTCTTACTCTTTTACTGTAGGCTATTTGAATAAATACATTTAAAATGAAATATCATTGTATAAAATGTAATCTCGATTATAAGGCCATCCACAGTATGTGATTTTTGCATAGCTTCCTATTTTTTGTAAATTTAGAATGCATTTTATTAAAAAAGTTATAGTAGGCCAATCATGATTTGTTCATGAAAATATAATTTAGACACATATTTCAATTTAGTTGTTCTATAAGCTGTATGCAAAAACAAACATACAGTGCATGAGGCCAGTGTAGTCTTCACAAACGACTCATATGAACCGGTTCTTATTGTGAATCAAAAACATACAAGCCTTTTGTTTGATTCACAACTAAATGACTTTTATGAGCTGTTTTTTTAACGGATAGTTTTTATGTAGAATTTACGTCATTAAGACAATGATTACCTTTTGTTACATGCAAGCAAAACTGACTTTTTAAATTAAATATACCCAAATAAATAAGATTTGAACCAAATTGAATCAGGAAACCTGAATTTACATCCAGCCTTGGTTAATCAGTCTAAACAATGTTCTCATTTAAAGCTAGCTGCTAAGAGCTTGCATATCACATGACATCAAACTGTAGAGTAACACAACAGCAACAGTATCTTTTGTCTGAATAGTCATAACATGACTTGACTCTGCACCAGGCTTAAGTTCTATTTTAATTTGTTTTAAAAGCGTAATTACAGAAATGCCTACCCAAATTAAAAACACAACCATGTTGATCAGGTCTGAATCAGCTCAACTTCAACAACTGTCAGTGAATATACATAAGCAAGCAGAACTGTTGTTGAACCATCACAAGTTCTGAAGTGTTTGCATTTGCAGGCATTACTGGTCAGTCCTGTACATCAATTACAGTCTTAGTAACCACCACAACATGCTGGAATTTATTTAAGCCTGATGCCCAGTGGAGTGAGGGAGGAGATGTGTTCTGCAGGATCCATAAACGCTTATGTGGAAAGTGAACTATATCATGTATTTCGTACGTTAGGTAAACGTTATAGTAATCGCAGAGAGCTTAACATGTCAGAATGATTTGCTGATGAAGAGTCCCATTAATCCCCAGACAAGATTTGTTTTTTGAATGTGTCTTCTCGTGGTTTCCCACCCGACTACTGTTATTCCTTGGCAAGGCTACTGGATTCCTCATGCTTGAAATTAATTTAAATAATCAGTACCTCACAATTCTGCTGTTTACAGACAGCGGTTCATGCAAAGCTTCCCACAAACAATGTCACTTTACACCCTTTCAAACAAGTAGAAACTGAACTGTTTTTCTTGAGTCAGCTAGAAACATGCTGAAAACTAGATATAATACAAATATAAAACCACCAGGGCTTGTGTGAGAAACAGCCATTCTTTGAAGTTCAATTTTGCAATGATTTTAAAACAGGAACTTGCAAAGCCATGTGTTTTTTAAGGGGTTTGCACTTACATGGTCAGATGACATTCCCAGTGCCGACTCATTCAAAGTTCAAGATGTATCTGTTAAGCAAACGTGGTCCTCAGAATGCATTCAAGGTGTTTCAAATCTGTTGCTTTACAGTAACGGATGCATTTGTTAAAAGTAGAGATGCTTTTTGTCATCAGCCAATATTAGACAGCCTTTTTAAATTAAGCATATCAGTCTATATTTAGTGAATGCTCATTATTAGATACCATCTACTATTAATATTACATTGTTATCTTTTTAAAAACAAAATAATACCAAATTTAATAACTCCGTTAAATGTAATCTTGAACAAATCTCAAAAGCAATATTAATTTTTTATATTATAATGCTGTGATGTCTAAATTCACGTGTAGCATTTAAAATAATTTATTTTAATTAATAGGATTAAGACAAAATAACGATTAATGGCCATAGCATAAAACAAATCGGAGAGAATTTTAATGTTGAATATTCAACATTCAACATCAATAAACATTCACTGAGAAGTGAGATATCCATTACACCAAAATATGGTTTAAAGTATCAAACGCATCTATTAGCAAACCTATACTTCGGTTGAGATCCATGTACCACCTGCATGGCAAAACCTCCTGAGGATAAATACAGTGTTCTGAGCTACGGAATAAAAGACCTGGGAGGAGGTCGCAGTGAATCCCTCGGGATGAGGTGTTGATTTAAAATGCAATGCATGCGTTGAAGACTAGCAGCATGGTGGTGGGAACGGGATGAGGTATAGGAAGCACATAACAAGTGTTTTACAGTCGACACCCCCAGCCAACCCAAACCATTTATGCTGCACATATCTCAATGACATTGTAGAGTATGGCAACCATGATCAATTTCCCATCAAACCATTATTTATGATGGAGAAACTCCAGGTTTCTTTAATTGAGAAGTTAAGAGTTAGTCACAGGTTTTGATGTTGACTTTCCCGAATGGGTCACCCACATGGTGGTCTTGTTACTTGAATGTACGAAATAAGCAACAGCACCAATCTTTCTTCACGATACTACCTTAAGTGAAATTTCTCATATTACTAAACACACAACAAATCCTGGGAATGGATTTGGCTTCTTAAATCTGGTTCCTGTTTGTAGCGAGAGGTGCTTTATTGCAACACAATGTCAAGAGCTGGTTGGACATGTCAAAAGTCTTGGCACCAACGGATACTAAATAAATCATTGGCTACGTTCACATGTACACCAATAGTCTGATTATTATCAATAGTCAGAATAAGGAATTACTTGAATTAAGGTGTTTACATTACATGAGCAAACCACTTTAATCCCATTTACATGCACCATTCTTGCCATTCTTTTGATTAGTCGCTAAGAAAAGAGGTCTCTTAGCTGTTTTTTTTTAACGCTATTCAGTTGTAGCCCTACTCACAGTAAAATGTTCAGTTCAAATGCAACAGGCCTGTTTGTTACTGCTGTTTTTATTTCACTATTGAAAATACAAAATGTTCACTGGCTAAAACTAAACTAAAACTAAAAACTAAAATCCATTAAATAACCGTTTTGTAAAAAAACAACAACAAAAAATAATAATAAAAAAATAAAAATAAAAAAAAAAAATCAACTGAAATTGGCAACTAACTGAAATACGTTCATTTAAAGTTCTAAAAATGTGCAGTCTGATTCCCGGAATGAATGACTGATTCACTAAAAAGAACTAATTAATCACAGACATGGCTTCAGTGTAGTAACTAACTTGTTGTTCATATGACAACACATAATATGTACATTATATGCACTTTGTCAGTAGCACTTTATAAAAATACATGAATAAAACATTGTGTTTGTTTTATATTGTTGTTTAGTATATAGTTAAAGCCAATTATTAGACTGTATTTATGCATTGCCGCCTAAACAAACCAATTTTGCAAGAATTGTTTATCTTCTGCTCTGCTATGTTTTTGAACTTGTGCAAGAGTGTGACACATAATCCATCTCCAGCCCTTGCACATGCACGCTTTGGTCAGAGGAGAATAAATGCTATTAAATGTGATTAAACTTGCCTATATCGTGCAATTAGAACCGCAGTACTTCACATATTTTACTGCAATTATGATTATCCTAATTAAGAGCAAATTCACATAGTATTTGTATTTACATGCGCTTCAACTTACTCGCATAACAAAGGTTCATCTAAATATAGCCATTGTATAGCAAGAACCAAGTTATGGCAGCAATGTTGAAACAAGATGTGTTTTTTTATTGTGTTCTTTCACTAAACAAAACTTCTCCTCCCTTACATTCTTATGAATAATGCCCAAAATTAAGCAATTCTAGTGAACAACACTCCCTACAGCCTGAGACAAAAGTGTGGTTTTACTTTTTCTTTGATCAACTTTCAAAGCAAGATATTTATTATTTATGTGGTGAGATAGAGTCATCTCAAGCAACCCAGCATCAAAGCTATGGAAATTTCACGATAGCTCAGCGTAATAGAGTGTGTGCGTGTGCGTATTCAATGCTTGCACCCCACAGATGGAATGTGAGATGTTGAATTAGGTGCCTGTGAGTGGTCTCATGGGTAGGCACTTTTAATTTCTCAGGCCTATAGTCTCTTTCTGCACAGACAGAGCCAGGTCAAATGCAGAGGAGGATGGCGGAGGCAGAGAGAGTTGCTAAGAGACTAATACCGTGAATCCCTACGAACTCCCCGGCACAGTTCCCTCACAGCATCCGTCCCAACAAAGCACACTGCATCCAATTAAAGGCCACAATAGTCGTCTGACACTGCATGACTATAGTGATAAGATCACTGAGGAAATGTTAAATATGAATTACCCTCACACAAAATACTGTGGCATCAAATGAAAACCATCGTGCAACACAATACACCTCTGAAACATGCAGCCCAGAGCGTGCTTCCCAGCATCCCTTGGGAACACCGCCTGCTTATTTGTGGCTGCTTTCAGAGACGGGGGGAAAAAAGGCCTAATCCTTCACACTACCTGGCTGATGTTGTTGAAGGTGCTTCCTCCCCAGGGGCCGACATGTGACCCTGTTGAGACCGAGCACAAGAAAGAGCGAGAGAAAGAGAGCTGGAAGGAGACATCGCCACCATGTTTTGGTAACCACACGCACACACGAAAGGTCTGTTCCAAAAGCCATTGACCTTCTCCAATAAAGAAAGAGCACAAAACAAGACATCAATAACCTGAAAGCGATACACTGAAGAGGAAGCAGCCCTGTCGCATGGACCAGGTCTGAATGGTTCCTCGGGACAGGATCAACAAATAACGCAGAGGAAGGGTTGTGTGCTGTCATTGTGAAAGCAACAATAGCAGACTGTAAACTCCGGGTGATGCATATAAAAGACACGCCAAACTATGGATATAATTTTCTGTGAATGATCCTATTGTTCCACCGAAACACTGCTTTCTGGCTGATGACCAAACTGTGTCAGGTAACAGGTTGTTTGCAGAGAGATCTGTGGTGACACAGGAGTGGAAAGGAGTCGACAGAAATAGATAGTACCATTGATGCCGCTTTTTCTTCTTTGTTGGATTTCAATTGCTTCCTTGGGCGGGGCAGGGGTATTTTTGTAAAGTAAAGACGAAAAACTATGGATTTAAAAACACTTTTGTAAACTGAAATAATGCCTAAATAAAACACTAAATGAAATAGAAATAAATAAAAATAATTATTAATAAATAACGTTAAAAACTGTCAGCCAGTCATTCCTGCAAAATAAACCCCTTCGGAGGATAATGACTGCCAAACTGTACATTTTCCCCTACATATGCAATATATTTAATTTTATTCATTAATTTTATTTTCTTCTTCTTTCTTTCTTTCTTTATTTTATTGCAAATTAACAAAAGAGTAACACATACAAGGTAGTGAGACACATATACAATACAGAAGAGAGAAAAAGCACCAAAAAAAAGAAATACAAAACAGCCCAACACAGTCATCGATAAAGTGGTGTATGTAGGCACATGAGATCCTTTCTGTGACGCAAGTATAGATAGGGGTAGTCCGGTAATATCAGTATAGTTTTAGTGAGGGTATTAATCACCCCAACAATCACAACAACAAAAGCAATATATTAATATCAGTGGTGATAGTGTCAATGATAATATTTATAATGATAATTCATGACAACAATAGGAGCATTAGCTCTAGCAATCTATAATAATAGTGACAATAGTACTAATAACAATACATTTAGGTCAGTCAATAATGTCACCGTAACTGCTCTAAACTCTAGGTCAGGGGGCTAATCCACAATTAATTTTAATTTTGATAAATTGTTATAGTGAAAATTGATGAAAATTAACTTATTTTGATGAGTTAAAGCTATGTAAAAACATATGTTTTCATAACTCATTGATCATATCATTTTTTACAGTGCAAAACAATAAATAAAACAAAATGTTAAAGAGAAATTCACCATTAAAATAAAAATAGATCTGAAAATGCAAAACTATACCCCTATAACCCTTTGACAGAGAAAACTTAATCTATTCCGTTCCATGAGAACAGGTCTGTCAGAACGTTGTGATACTTGGGCCTGGCAGCAATGAAGCCTTTACTGCACTGGAAACTATCCCATGACAGGCAAGTCTTCCAAACCAAATAGGTACAACCATCATGCACATGTTCCCAGTATCAGCTGCAGTAATGTGGACAGCACATGAAAGCTGGTCCATCCCATGGCACCTTATAAGTCAGAGTAATACTGTGGGACTTTGGTGCAACCCTTTGGCACAACCATGCCTGGAACAATTTAGGTGAGTTCATTTTATGGACCTAAACCTTTATTTCCCAAGACAGAATTACATTCAGATTAATGGAATTACTATATAAATGCACAGTAAGGTCTGCAGGCAAATACGCACATATGTGATTCATCCTCAAAGTCCATCTGCGAATGCCGACAAGTGATGAATCCCTATCACAGGGAGCAGAGATCTCACGCGTGCAATGCCTCGACACAGCTGCTCTGTCCAGGGTTAGGATCCGTAGAACTGCATCCAAGGAGTTCAACATCCAAAGAGGGAAGATCAGGGAATATTAGAGATGTCATGGAATGAAATAGAAGGTTTTGTACTCCCTATAGCTCCCTTGTGCTCTCCTTGCTTTCTTTCTTGTCCATGTAAGATACAGTTGGAACAAAGGGAATCATATGCACCCAAACACTTAAATCTTTTTAGGAATTCAATCAGGTTAATTATATTTTCCTAGACATAAAATCTTTCACTATTATGGCCTTTTGAATATTTACACACCAGTCATATTTTACGAGCTATTTTAAGATTAAAATAATACTCCTGAAGAGTTAAGCAAATATCCAAAAATGTTCATGATGACAATCCCCTTTTAAATTCGCTCTCTCTCATTTTTGCGCCAGTTAAATCAAAGTTTGAACCACTAAAGTAATGAGTAAAAGTCTAACAATGCATCTTACCCACTTAATCCACCTTACTTCCAGCATTCTGGACGGTGATCCCTTTAAGAATATGGGTGTACGGTGTTCAGAAACAGAGGCTGGTTAAATTTGATATTGAATGTATCTGGGCCAGTATCAGATGGTATGTCTGCCCTGTGGGGTTATAAAACATGCAAACATCACCACAGGAGGTGCCAATTAAAACATATTTGATTCAAACTTTTTTTTATCCCAGAGTTTAATTAATTTTATAAGCGTAATATCAATGGACAAACATTAAACTGCCCACTTTTGTGTTGTCACAACAACTCACAAAAACAACAGAGTGTGATCACATGGTACTTCAAAACTAAGCCTCTGTATATAGTTTCGTCTAGAGGAAGTGCATGAAAGAGTATATGAGTGCTCCTTTATAGCATTTAACACAAAGCAAAGCCCATACTTTCAAAATATGTCAAGAAACGGAAGGACCCACCCAAGTCTTACCTGAACTCTATTCACAGAATGAGAGGGTGAACGGGTGCAGAGGATATCATTACAATTAAATAGGAAACATGGTTGAACAAATCTCAAGAACCATCAATTCATATCTGAATGCTTTATTGTGTTGGTGGTCAGAGGTTTAACATTTTTCAAATGACACCTTTCCGAAGGTAAAAATCCCCTTGGCTGCACTTAAACATTAAAGGATTTAAACTATATGCAACATACAGCTCTTTAACAACAGGCACTGAAATGAAACATAACACAACACACCCTCTCCTCATCCTTAAATTAGTATGCAATGACTCATTCAACAGGAGGCTGGTGCTGAGTTAATCGTCTATGATTTACTGCACATCTATGATTTATCTCCCCAGAACTTCACGTCGACTGCTTCAAGTACTGAGTGTAGAGGAAAAGCTGGCGAACTTGCAGAGCTGGAACCCCAAGTGCTATTATTCATAAACATGTACTATTACTGCATGTCCTCACTCTAACCCTCTAATACAGCTCTCAACCCTGAGGAGACAGGCACTGAGTACAAAGTCTTTATCACCCTCCACTTTCACCTGAGGGAGCAGGTTAGAGAGGGAAAAAAATGACTTACGGTAAGGCAATGTGAGCCAAACTAGACTGGCAGCCAAAGAGCTTTTCAATAACATGAATATGGATGATTCAAAACCTGACAGCACAGCTGGGATTTTAATTTCTATATTTGTTAAGTAGACAAAAGTTTGATTTCGTGGAGATTTCATGGATGTATCTGTTCAATGTGTGTAGTGACAGGTCTGAAACTTTACTGGCACGGTGGTCTCTAGTCAAAATCAATAACTCAAATTATGCATATCAAATAATATACATAAAAAATTATCAAAAAATTAATAAGCACTACTGGATTGTAGCCTTTTACTGATTTTATTATTTGAATTATAATATACTCTTAAGTCCAGCTTTAGTGTTATTGAGAATTAAACCGTTTATAACCATCTGTTACATTGACAGATCTCATAAATGTATGACATGTGGCCGCACTGCACCCTCAGATTACACTTGAACCCTTTTCATTTTGTGCCGCTTATTTCCCCATTACATTGTGGATATTCATTTCAAACTTGTCCTCAAAACATCAAAACGTATCGATCTAATAGTCTAATTCATATGATATAAAAGCTTTGCAGGCACTTAAAACAATGTCCACAGATGTCTTTGCTGTCCTATTGCCATATATATATATATATATACAGGTCCTTCTCAAAAAATTAGCATACTGTGATAAAGTTCATTATTTTCCATAATGTAATGATAAAAATTTACCTTTCATATATTTTAGATTCATTGCACACCAACTGAAATATTTCAGGTCTTTTATTGTTTTAATACTGATGATTTTGGCATACAGGTCATGAAAACCCAAAATTCCTGTCTCAAAAAATTAGCATATTTCATCTGACCAATAAAAGAAGTGTTTTTAATACACACAAAAAAAGTCAACCTTCAAATAATTATGTTCAGTTATGCACTCAATACTTGGTCGGGAATCCTTTCGCAGAAATGACTGCTTCAATGTGGCGTGGCATGGAGGCAATCAGCCTGTGGCACTGCTGAGGTGTTCTGGAGGCCCAGGATGCTTCGATAGCAGCCTTAAGCTCATCCAGAGTGTTGGGTCTTGCGTCTCTCAACTTTCTCTTCACAATATCCCACAGATTCTCAATGGGGTTCAGGTCAGGAGAGTTGGCAGGCCAATTGAGCACAGTAATACCATGGTCAGTAAACCTTGACCTGGGGAATGCAGCACCTGTAGCCCATTTCCTGCACACGCCTGTGCACGGTGGCTCTGGATGTTTCTACTCCAGACTGCCTTGATACAGCACTCTGGGAACAGCCTATTTGTTCAGATATTTCTTTCTGTGTCTTACCCTCTTGCTTGAGGGTGTCAATGATGGCCTTCTGGACAGCAGTCAGGTCGGCAGTCTTACCCATGATTGCGGTTTTGAGTAATGAAACAGGCTGGGAGTTTTTAAAAGCCTCAGGAATTTTGCAGGTGTTTAGAGTTAATTAGTTGATTCAGATGATTAGGTTAATAGCTTGTTTAGAGAACCTTTTCATGATATGCTAATTTTTTGAGACAGGAATTTGGGGTTTTCATGAGCTGTATGCCAAAATCATCAGTATTAAAACAATAAAACACCTGAAATACTTCAGTTGGTGTGCGATGAATATAAAATATATGAAAGTTAAATTTTTATCATTACATTATGGAAAATAATGAACTTTATCACAATATGCTAATTCTTTGAGAATGACCTATATATATACATACATATACCTTAAGGCAGTTGTTATAGGATTTAATAAATGTTTAAACTTTATGAAATAAATACATTTTTCTCACAAATAGTTAACAGTACCGGAACAAATTTATTTACATAATAAATAAAAAAAAGCTATTCCCTGATATGAAAATTCTTATACCGATGATTAATTTTTATATTGACTAACTGATCATTATTTTGTCTAAAAACCCTAAAAAAAACTATTAAAATTCTTGGTTTAGAATGTTATAGGCATCACAGCATTATCATAGGCTACAGTATGAAAAACTGATATTAATTTTGAGATTAGCTAAATATTAGATTTAACAGAAAAACAAAAAAAAATATCGGTCAGCAAGGGCACATTAAACTGATCAAATATAATGTTACAAAATATTTTTATTTCAGTTTCAACTTTATATTTATCAAAGAATCCTGAAAAAAGTATCATGGTTGCCATAAAAAAATATTAACCATTGTTTTTGCATTGATAATCATGCACAAATCCAGCATATAGAAGGATTTCTGTAGCATCATGTGACCTTGAAGACTGACGAAATTGCTGCTGAAAATTCAGCTTTGCCATCACAAGAATAGATTACATCTTAAATAAATATGAAACTTATTTTAAACTGTAATAATATTTGACCATATTATTACTGTATTTTTGATCAAATAAATGCAGCCTTGTTGAACACAAGACACTTCTTTCAAAAACATTCAGACCTCAAACCTTTGAACGGTACAGTAAGATATTTGAAAGCACTGCCAACGTTTGATTCACTATTTCAAATGAGAAACTAATGAAAGAACTGCAGTTTAAAATGTCCTATCAAACGCATTAAGAAGATGGAATGTGTGAAGTTTGTTTGTTTATATGTTTAAAGTGCGAAAGGGAATGATGAAAGTCGTGCTCAAGGCCCAGGACATTCCACTCCACCCCTCCCTCTATATGACTTCATCAACGCTGCTTAGCTGGAAGATCAGACGTCCACCAGCCTGCCAGCCAAACCTCAAGATTTCAAAAGAAAGAGCCTTGCTCTTACTCCCAAACACCCATGCACGCACACACACACACACACACACACACACACACACACACACACACACACACACACACACACACACACACACACACACACACACACACACACACACACACACACACACACACACACACACACACACACACACACACACACACACACACACACACACACACACACACACACACACACACACACACACACACACACACACACACACACACACACACACCCAATCGGTCGTAAGCAAACACACAACCACTCGACCCAATACAAAAATCTACAGAATCGACAGTGAGGACTAAACAAAAAGGTCAATAACCTTGATCTTGATGTGTAAACCGCTCTGTCATGTGTCATTCACACAGAGTTAGCATGCATTTTACACATGCCAGATCTCCACATGCGTGTGATGTTTACAGAGCATTCTTTACACAAGTGTGAGATCTCAGAGGAATTTAACTGCTACGTTTGACTGGCGCTAGAGTATAATGCTAGATGAAGTCTGAACATATGATCTCAATCGAAATTTATGTTGCATACAGAAGAAACCCAAGATGAGCATAAGTGAAGGACAGCTCTTAAAGGGATAGTTCACAAAAATTACAATTCATTTACTCAAATCATGTCGTTCCAAACCGTTATGACTTTTTCTTCTGTGGAACACTGAAGATATTTTGACAAATGTCTGTACGAGGAAAGTCAGTTGGGTTCAATGTTGTTTTGACTTTGATTAGACAAAAACTGCTGGTTTTTGGGTGTATAACCCCTTTCTTGTGTCAGCCTTGGCTTCTGTGGATGCTGCTGACATAATATGGCCTTCAAATGTTGTTCCATTGCAATTGAGCCTCTTTATTTTCGACAGTACCACTGGCACCCAAAAACTACATTGCTCATTTGACATTTATGGGCCAAATCTGAAAACCATGAAGCCTGACATTGGCCAAGAGGTCCAGAGACCAGTGGAGCCACATTCAGTACACAAACTGCAGGGAATGTTTGCAAATAAAGTGGGGTGCCGGCTGATCGTTATCAACCTTGCACAAATAAAGTAATTCAACGGACTGTTTTTTTTTCTTCATTTTCATATGATTAGGTTTTTTCAGGGAGGAAATGGATTATTATTAGTTTGGGCCAAATATTTAATGTTCCCATTATTCGAGCAAGTGTATAAACAAATGCGTCAGGAGCAATTCATCGTGCTTACAATAACATACTGACATTTTCCCACAGTGTGGCCAGGGCTGCCAGTAGGGCCAAGGCTTCCTCTGAGAGCTGTCAGACCCTAAGACCACCACAGTGCACAAAGGTAAAGACAGAGGGGACACTGTCAGGATTGAACAGTACTATAATTATCTGTTTAACTAACACAGAACATTAGTGTTTAATGTAATACAAATGTGGACATATCCTCAACTGGTAGAGCATGTACTACAATGCCAAGGTCAGGCGTTCAACTCCATGGACATGGACTGACAAAAGTTACACAAATTTATAAATTTACTTCGGATAAAATTTCTGCCAAAGAGTATTATTAGGTATTATTAGTTAACGAAAAAACAAATGCAAATCTGTTTATTATAGGCAGGGTGGGTGATTTGTTCCAGATTTTTTTTTATAAGCAATCACAAAGTGGTCTAAATATGTATGTGCAATCACCTAAAGGATTATTAGGAACACCACTAATACTGTGTTTGACCCACTTTCACCTTCAGAACTGCCTTAATTCTACGTGGCATTGATTCAACAAGGTGCTGAAAGCATTCTTTAGAAATGTTGTCCCATATTGATGGGATAGCATCTTGCAGTTGATGGAGATTTGTGGGGATGCACATCCAGGGCACGAAGCTCCCGTTCCACCATATCCCAAAGATGCTCTATTGGGTTGAGATCTGGTGACTGTGGGGGCCATTTTAGCACAGTGAACTCATTGTCATGTTCAAGAAACCAATTTGAAATGATTCGAGCTTTGTGACATGGTGCATTATCCTGATGGAAGTAGCCATCAGAGGATGGGCACATGGTGGCCATAAAGGGATGGACATGGTCAGAAACAATGCTTAGGTAGGCCATGGCATTTAAACAATGCCCAATTGGCACTAAGGGGCCTAAAGTGTGCCAAGAAAACGTCCCCCACACCATTACACCACCACCACCAGCCTGCACTGCACAGTGGTAACAAGGCATGATGGATCCATGTTCTCATTTTGTTTACGCCAAATTCTGACTCTACCATCTGAATGTCTCAACAGAAATCGAGACTCATCAGACCAGGCAACATTTTTCCAGTCTTAAACTGTCCAATTTTGATGAGCTCTTGCAAATTGTATTCTCTTTTTCCTATTTGTAGTGGAGATGAGTGGTACCCGGTGGGGTCTTCTGCTGTTGTAGCCCATCCGCCTTAAGGTTGTGCATATTGTGGCTTCACAAATGCTTTGCTGCATACCTCGGTTGTAATGAGTGGTTATTTCAGTCAAAGTTGCTCTTCTATGTCACATGTCATATGTTTAGTATAGCCTTCTCCGATTGCAATATAGGATTTATTTGTGATAAATGCAAGGAGACAGTCAGGCTGACGCAGAAGATTTCAGAGCTAGAGACACGCATCCAAACTTTAATTGAGGATAGTAAGGATAGTACTAGAGCTTTAGATACTATTTTGGATGCGCCTAGCATATTATACTCTGTACATGATTCGGTTCCGGCTGAAGTAGAGCCCACGAAGCAGGGCAGATGGGTGACTGTGCGAGATCGCTCTAGTCGCGGATTAAAAAACCACTCTTCCGTTCCGATTACCATAACAAATCGATTTGCCCCACTCAGTGAAACACCCACTGAGAATTCTGTTGATTGTGCCCTGGTAATAGGTGATTCGATCACACGGAACGTGAAAATAGAGACACCAGCCAAATAGTCACATGTTTGCCGGTAGCCAGAGCGCCTGACATCAAAGCAAATTTAAAAGTGCTGGCTAATGCTAATCGTAAATTCTCTAAGATCATTATTCATGTAGGCACTAATGATGTTCGACTCCGCCAGTCCAAGGTCAGATAAATCCCATCACATAGAGCCTCTTTCACCTAGATATCATCATATAGAGACTGTGTCTGTTCCCCGAATTTGGAAATCCAAAAAACGTCAGGTAAAAAATGTAATTGATGTTCAACAAATAATAAACAGATATAATACAGATGAGCAAATGATAAAGCTTGGGTTGCTGAATATTCGATCCCTTACTTCAAAATCGCTCATAGTTAATGATATGATTTCAGATTATAATCTAGATGTGCTGTGTTTGACAGAAACCTGGCTAAAACCAAACGATTACATTACTTTAAATGAGTCAACCCCACAAGATTACTGTTATAAACATGAACCGCGTCTAAAACGCAAAGGGGGAGGTGTTGCTGTAATTTATAGTAATATTTTCAAAACCACTAAGAAATCTATTTTTAAATATACTTCTTTTGAAGTGTTGGTGCTTAATGTAAAAATATATAGTGTAAACGATAAATCACGTTTGAGATTTCTGCTGGCTACTGTATACAGGCCACCAGGGCACCATAAAGATTTTATCAAAGAATTTGCGGACTTTCTATCAGAATTAGTATTGGCTAACGAAAAAGTACTAATTGTTGGTGATTTTAATATAAATGTAGATAATGAAAAAGATGCATTGGGATTGGCACTTAAAGACATTGTAAACTCAATTTTAGTTAGACAACACGTGTCAGGACCCACTCATTGTCGTAATCATATTCTAGATCTAATATTATCACATGGAATAGATGTTGATGCCGTTGAAATTCTGCAGCAGAGCGATGACATCTCAGACCATTATCTAGTCTCATGTAAATTGTAAAGCCGACTCCGTGTTATAAATATGTTAGACCTATAACTTCTGCCACTAAAGATTGCTTTATCAATAATCTTCCTAATCAGTTTCATCATCTCAGCATCTCGGATAGCTTAGAAGAACTTGATATTGCAACAGAAACTTTTAACTCTCTGTTTTCCAGCACTTTAGACGCAGTTGCTCCGTTGCACTTAAAGAGGATTAAAGAAAATAGTCCAACGCCGTGGTACAACGAGCACACTCAGGCCCTTAAGAGAGCAGCCAGAAAAATGGAGCGCAACTGGAAGAAAACAAAACTAGAGGTATTTCGGATTTCATGGAAAGAGAGCTCAATTGCTTACAGAGAGGCTTTAAAAGCTGCTAGATCTGCTTATTTTTCAACCCTATTAGAAGAAAATAAACATAATCCTAGGTATTTATTTGAAGCAGTGGCTAAACTAACGAAAAAGAAAGCTTCAAGCACAGAAGTTTCAGGCCAACAAAGAAATGACTTTATGAACTTCTTCACTTATAGGATTGATAATATCAGGGACAAAATTATAACTATGCAACCGTCTACTACAGTATCGCATCAGGGAGTGCATTGTAGTCTCCCTGAGGAAAAATTTTATTCATTTGTTGCTATAGGAGAGTAAGAATTCTGCAAACTCGTTAATTCATCTAAATCGACAACTTGTATGTTAGACCCTATACCGACTAAGCTATTGAAAGATAGATCCTCTTCTTAATATCATTAATTCGTCTTTGTCTCTAGGATACGTACCAAAAACCTTTAAGCTGGCTATGATAAAATCGCTTGTTAAAAAAACGCAACTTGATCCTTCAGATTTAGTAAATTACAGGCCGATCTCAAATTTGCCTTTTCTGTCAAAGATATTAGAAAAAGCAGTATCCTCACAACTGTGTTCCCTTCTTGAAAGAAATGATATCTGCGAGGATTTTCAGTCAGGATTTAGACCGCACCATAGTACTGAGACAGCTCTCATTAGAGTTACAAATGATTTACTTTTATCATCCGATCGTGGTTGTAGCTCTCTATTAGTGTTACTTGATCTTAGTGCTGCATTTGACACAATTGACCACAACATTCTTTTAAATAGACTAGAAAACTATGTTGGCATTAGTGGAATTGCACTAGCATGGTTTAAATCATACTTATCTGACCGTTATCAGTTTGTAGCAGTAAATGAAGAGATGTCTTATCGATCACAAGTTCAGTATGGCGTACCACACGGTTCAGTACTAGGACATTAGGACATATCATTAGGAAACATGGATTTAGCTTTCACTGTTATGCCGATGATACTCAGCTGTATATTTCTTCAAAACCTAACGAAACTTACCAATTCACAAAATTAACGGAATGCATAGCTGATATAAAAAATTGGATGACTAGTAATTTCCTACTACTAAACTCTGAAAAAACAGAGATTCTAATTATTGGACAAAAAACGTCCACACGTAATAACCTATAATACTGCCTAACACTTGATGGCTGCTCTATTAAGTCTTCGTCGTCGGTTAGGAACCTGGGTGTGCTCTTTGATAGCAATCTTTCATTTGAAAGTCACGTGTCTAGTATCTGTATGTGGCGAACAGGACGGCCGAGGGACGTGAGAGAACGGCGCGAGGCCGGTGGTGCGATTGCTGATGAGCAACACATGTGAGGCACACCGGTCTCGCATCTCTCACGGACCTCGGCCGTCCTGTTCGCCACACTGTAAAACCGCATTTTTCCATCTTAAAAATATATCTAAATTACGATATATGCTCTCATTAACAAATGCGGAACAATTAGTTCATGCTTTCATGACATCAAGACTAAATTATTGTAATGCTCTACTGGGTGGTTGCCCTGCACGCTTAATAAATAAACTACAGCTGGTCCAAAAACGCTGCAGCTCGAGTTCTTACTAGAACCAGGAAATATGACCATATTAGCCCGGTTCTGTCAACACTGCATTGGCTGCCTATTAAACATCGTATAAATTTTAAAATATTGTTGATTACTTACAAAGCACTAAATGGTTTAGCTCCGCAATACTTGAGCGAGCTCTTAACGCATTATAGTCCTTCACGTCTATTGCGATCTCAAAATTCGGGCCAGTTGATAATACCTAGAATATCAAAATCGACTGCTGGCGGTAGATCCTTTTCCTATTTAGCACCAAAACTTTGGAACAGTCTTCCTACCATTGTCCGGGAAGCAGACACACTCTGTCAGTTCAAAGCTAGACTAAAAACACATCTCTTTGACCTAGCATACACATAATATATTATAGACTTCTATAATTCAATGTTAGGCTGCATAGATTAGGCCAGCCGGAACTGGGAACACTTCCCTTAAATCCTGATGTACTCGTTACATCATCATAAGAAGAATGGCATCTAGGCTAATTTTAGTGTCTTTGTTTATCCCGAGGTTTTCCCGCAGCCTACCGGATCCAGGCCGTATCCAGATCTGACTAGGAGCTTTGCCTGGACCCGATGACAACACAGTGCTGAAGTGCCAACTAGCCGATCCCTATGGAGGATCCCTTTTCCACTCTACAGATAACGTTGTGATTCCGGTTCGCGTACCCACCCCGAAGTGATAAAATAAAACAAAATTCTGTATCAAATTACAGTTACTGTAAATCCGGCCTCTAGTTCATAAACGCCAGAGGAGAACTGGCCCCCGACTGAGCCTGGGTTCTCCCAAGGTTTTTTTTTCTCTCCATTAAGTCACCTGATGGAGTTTTAGGACACCAGTAGGTCACTTGATGGAGTTTTTCGGTTCCTTGCCACTGTTTCCTTTGGCTTGCTCAGTTGGGAATACTCAAATTAATTAACCAAGCATTAATACCATTGATCAGCCCTAACAAACGTGGATGTTTTTTCCACTAAGAAACAAACATTGTTATGTTATTTGATTGATACTGTCAAGCTGCTTTGATGCAATTTATATTGTGAAAAGCGCTATTTAAATACACTTGACTTGACTTGACTTCTATCAGCTTGAATCAGTCGGCCCATTCTTCTCTGACCTCTAGCATCAACAAGGCATTTTCGCCCACAGGACTGCCACATACTGCATGTTTTCCCCTTTTCACACCATTCTTTGTAATCTCTAGAAATGGTTGTGCGTGAAAATCCCAGTAACTGAGCAGATTGTGAAATACTCAGACCGGCCCGTCTGGCACCAACAACCATGCCACGCTCAAAATTGCTTAAATCATCTTTCTTTCCCATTCTGACATTCAGTTTGGAGTTCAGCAAGCCTATGCTGCGTTCACACCATAACTACTGTCATTCGGAAGAGATGGAAAACGTGATGTTATACTCAGAGCAGTTTTTGACTCGAATTTATGCATTTCAATGGCAACGCTATCAATGCCGAAATGAACCTGCAGCAGTCAGGTGGTACAGGTCAGTGCTCTTTAAGTTGTTTGTGCTCATTATTATTGTAATGTTATGTGCTTTGAGACATGAGGTAGTTCAACACCGTCTCTCATCTCGTGACACTCTGCAAACTTTGCTGTGTGTGTTCATGTGTTTTGAAGGAGGCGTCGCTTTGGAGACGCTCTAAAGGGAAAGTTGGATGTCATGCTTTCAAAGCTAACTTACTATTGCTAACCGCTCCTAAAACTGCTTTTCCTGCATGTATCTAAAATAAGATTTAAAAAATAACATACGCAAGTACGAATAACTGAAATAAAACCCGATTTCATGTCTCTAAAATTAACTAAAATAAAAACGACTACAAATTCATTTTAGTTTTATTTACACACCGTCTGCATATAATAAAAATGAACATGCCAATAAATATCAATAACAATAGTCACTAATTTAACACTGTTAAACTTCTTTAAAATGATACCAGTTGTCACAACTCAACGCTTGGGTGGACACAGTATGCATTTTTAGTTTGAACTTAAGAGATACTGTATTAAACATAATACAGTATACATATATAATCTCTACAACTTGTCATGGTACAACTGTGGAAACCCAACTCAGATTATGTAGAAAATGCTTACGCTCCCTCCATTCTATACTATACCGATTTGCCCTTATTAACTAATACTTCTGATTATGTTCAAGATGGACACATTTCTACCGTAGCTCTCTTTTGAGAAAGAGAGAGTTTTTCAATCTCATCTGAAATGAGCAGTGTTGGGGGGTAACGCATTACAATTAGATATTACTAAATTATTAAATTACTTTTAGATATAAGGAATTACAAGTAACATGCATAACGCATGCGTGAAAGGGTTAAAACAATGACAGAAAAAAATACAAATTGAAAAAAAAAACAGAAATAAAACTATATTAATAATTAAAACTAGAGTAACTCTGCTGCAAAAAGCATAAATGTTAATGATAATTTTTTAACAGAAGTTTTCCCAAAGATGAACACTTTGTGCTAAGAATCAAGTGCACAATATGAATAATCCACTAAATTAGATTCACATAACTTTTACAGAACTGTTTATTGTTTTATTGATTCTATTCTTTAGATAGCCAAATGTAGAATTAAACATGGCACTCTTCCCACTAGAAGCAGTTAGAAAAAAGCATAATATTGACAAAAGCCAAAGCACTTAACACAGGGAGGACATATGAAAGCACTTTTATCATAACCAAATTCCTTTGCAGTTACATCCTCAATCACCAGGGACGCGAGACATGACGTAACCAGAGAACATGGGTCGAACATAAATCGTAAGTGCTGATAGAAAACCTCCTCACATGCTGCACTTCATCACACAACAAGCTTCAAGACCCATCTGAAAACTCGTCTTATTAACAGAGTATGAAACATCTTATGCTCCCTGCCATTCATCATATCTCAGGCTCTGAAACGGAAACAGCAATGCATCACAGAGAAACCGATCTGAGCCGTTTTAGGAAACCATTAGTGAAACGAGCGATGGTGCAGATTGTGTCAAGGCTGTTTCCTCGTTCCAACTCTGCCGACTGCTATTTACAGAGTTCTGATAATTGTTCAGAGGCCAAACACCAGCCAACAGATACATATCGTGAAATAACCCAGTTGGGATCAAGTTCAGCCCAGTTCCTTGTAATTACAGTGAGATACAAAAGAGCACACGCAGAAGACAGGCAAGCGTATATAAGGGCACGCGTGTCAGAAATGATGCGCGCACACACACACATCCTAACTATTATACACACATGCAGGGCCTCATCAATCACAATTTCTCTGGGGGGTCCACATGGCCAAAAGTAAATGTACATTGTGCAATTGGTCCTGTGTAAAACTTGAATATTAGTTCACAGTCCCAGAGCCTCAGCTTGGGTTGGGACCGTGCCTAAATGTTCCTAATGAAATCAAGTGGCGTACAAACATTTCTTCTCTTTGCTTTTCTCACCTTTGTCTAACCCAAGACCTTCATCCTCACTTAGCCAGTTCATGTGAACAAAACTAGCCCAGTTGACATCTCAGCACCAAACGGCCCCATCGGATTGGATTTTATTTGCCGTTTATCTTAGCAGGATATCTGAACAATAAAAGCTTTCAGTTTTTGCAGACCGCTGCACATACAACTGAACCGTAAGTGTGGACATGTTACACATCGCAATGTCTTTAAAAGGTGAAGAACATTTGCAAATGTCATCATGTGGTGGTGGATTTGTTGATTCACCAAGACAACACTGGATTCTTCTGTTTTCAATGAAGAGAGAGAAAATAAAGTGCAGTAGTACATGAGTGTGTGTGAGATGTTCATCCATTCCTGCATTAAGCTCTCTAAACTCAGCTCCCTAAAGACTGTCCTCCTTAAAGCAACTCTACAGACGAAACACTCCACTTTAAGAGCACCGTGAATCACTTGGGCTTTGTGATTGTTATATTTGCAAACCATGACCTTTTTTCCTCATATATATTGTACATGACAAACCCACAATAAATGTCTTTGTGGAAACAGAGGAAACTAGAAACAGACATTTAGAGTTAAGGAGATGAAGATGTAATCAGAATAATTATCATTGTAACGTTTAGAACTAAAACATATTTAAAGTCACAATGAAATGGAAGTAACAACAGATATTTTTTTCCACACTGTGACATACAACAGATTATCGAAAAAGAATGTAGGGCGGGAACTTTGTTCGCATGGTTGTTGATTGGACGGAGGCAGATTTAAATGTGAGCTTGCAGTATGATAGGGCAGGGTTTAAGCTGAATAAATGATTAAAGAAGTCCGGCATATGTCACTAGAGAGAAGTCATAGTTTAACTGGAAAGTTATGGCATTTTGATTCAAAATCTGAGTCAAAACTATTTTTTTTAAATGAAACATGCATGCATAAATCGCTCACAATAAGATCAATAGCATGCACTTAGAAAATAGATGAATTTTCATTTCATGCTGCAAAAATTTGTCAGAGAAAGAAATTCAGAAACATTAAAGGGCAGGGGATGGGCCATTCAAACATATGAGTGAGATATCATAACACTAAATATGGCGGCTGTATTTATGTATGGCCTTACAGTAAAGGGCCAATCACTTTTTCTTTTAAAGCCTTTGCAATGATTACAAATGAAGTAGCTACAATTTATGATACCTTTGTTGTCAGATTATATCCTCACTAAATAACATATTTGAAATATGGGTCACACTTTAGTTTAGGATCCAATTCTCACTATTAACTATGTCTTTTGCCTCAATAAACTCATAATTACTGCTATTAATAGTTAGTAAGGTAGTTGATTGGGTATTAAAGGATGTAGAATATGGTCATGCAGAATAAGGCATAAATATGTGATTTATAAGTACTTAAAAAATAACCAATATCCTAGTAATATGCATGCCAATGAGCATCTAGTTAATAGTGAGAATTGGACTCTAAACTAAAGTGTTACCGAAATATGGATTTTTATTATTTGAACGTAATCCTGACCAACATTGTTGATGTTTTGGTTATTCCTCATTCAAGTAGATACAAACTATACTAGCATGACTGGAAAAAGCTGTCTGGAACAGTTACAAATAGGGCAGATGAGTGAACTGTCTTGCCTTAAAGGGACTTTGGGAAAAGTGGACCAAAATACAGATTATGAAAAGACAATTCTAGGTTCTGTAAATTTGATTGGATGAGCCATATCACTGTGATCGAACCAATATACTGACTGCACATCAGTTGAATGCTATGTGCCAAGTTACTTTGCTTGAAATTGTGGCTAACAACACCAATTAACCATGGAAAAAACAACCGCAGTTACTTGTTCAAGACGGTCTTTAGTACATGGGTCTACATAAACCCACAGCCTACTTAAATTGTGATGTTTACAAATCCTTTAGCCATGTAAAGTGATAAATAACTCTTTCACCAACTTTCCACATAAAGAAGAAGTTTATCTGCTGAATAGAACTGAATGTGGTTATTTACTGAAGCTTATTAATGTGTCTAAGCGATTAAGGAAATGAGTGTGTCACTGCACCCAATTACACAACGGCGAGTTCTTGTCTTCAATGGTAGATGCCTTGAGGATTTAGTTGAGTGGACGTTGGCTCCTTCAAGGCTGAGATTGTGTACTGTGCATGCTTCTGTGGCTCCAAGGTCTGACTCCTACCTTAAATGCTCCCATGCATCACTGCCTAGAGACTCAGACACGAGTGGTACAGAAAGCACAGGCATACATTAGATGACACCTGACAGAATGGAATATTGAATCTAGCTTGAACCTTTTTGTGAGTGTGATGTAAAATTAAATTTGATATTTCATGTAAAAATTACTACTACTGAGTCTTAACCAACAAAACAACATTTTAGTAAAGCAAAATGTAATTTTCAAAGCATAGAACACAAAATGTATTGATGTTAAAATACTGAGGTTGTAAAACTGACATGGAAGTAACTTTTTAAATAAGATGGAGCACTTTTCAGTTCAAATATTTCTTTTATGTGTGCTCAACAAAGGGTCCAAGCACAACTCACAGCATGAAGACTTGGAGCCTGTGCTTGAAATCTTTGAGAGCTCACCTCTGCGACCCACTTTATGAGCAGCATTCTTGTGTCCTTTGCGCAACAAGTACAAATCATTCTCCACTTACAGTGTCTCTGTCAAAAAAAAAACAAAAAAACAAAAACTAGTAGGTTATCAGCATGTGCAAAATTAGTCTACACCCCTACCTCCTCTATTCGGGCAAGAAGGAAAACCACGGATTCATTGGCACTGAACCTTAATTGAAATAATGGCGGTAGTATATCTAAATGAGCAGACTACAGCCATGAGGGCCATTGTTTATGTCTGCGGTGCAGGGTAAATAGCCCGTCATTTATCACAGCTCTTGTTTGTTATAAAATGCAGCTCTGCTGTTGATCGTATCTGTGCAGACGGGGCCAATTCACTGCTGGTACTTAGTTAAAACTGCCCTCTAATGCTAATAAGTCTCTGTTCTGCTTATGTCTTCTACTGTGCTGCTGTTGTAGGTACCATTGCTTACCAGGTAATGTTTGCTTCGCTTTTACACATTCCTCGTATTAATGTTAATGTTGGCACTGCCCAAAATCTATATGAAATTATTGGTGTGGACAAATGAATCAAAACCTTATATCCTATTGGTTGGATAGTTTTTTTTTGAGAACAATGATTTTTTTTTTTTTTTTGCTTATCTTGCAAATGAAAATGTTACTTCGTCGCAGAACAAATTTTGCACTTAACATGAAGTTGTCCATTAGCACTGAATAATTCAAATTAGAATTCAGAATCGAGTCATGATGAAAAAAAAATAAACACAAAAAGTAATTATTAAATCAAGTGAAATAAAGTCACAACAACAAGAAATAATAACAATTGTTATAAATAAAGTTGTAATTGTGAGGAAAAACTGAGAAGTAAAAATTCCGAGATTGAGACTACTGTATATGAAGTTAATCACAAGAAATAGTCACAAATGTAATATAATGTCACATGTAAGACAAAGATATATAGATATAAAGAGATAAAAAAAGGGTTCCAAAAGGGTCCTCGCACCTTGGCCCTAATTACAAGAAATAAAGTTGCAGATGTAAGATATCAAGTCCCAACTGAGAGATCACAATTGTGAGAAAAAAGATAGTTGTGGAAAAGTCACATTTCTGAAAAACCCCCCCCAAAAAACAGTTGGATTTATGAAGAAAAAAGTCAAATGTGAGATATAGGGTGTGTTCACACTTGTAGTTTGGTTCGCTTGGTTTGTTAGGTCCGGACCAAAAAAAAAAACACAAAAAAAAATCATTAAGTCCTGGTCCGCTTATGCGTTCACATTGGCATTTTTAACACCAAACCTAAAGATACCGAGCCTAAAGGCATATTGATATGTTCACAACCTCATTGGTCAGCTTTTATGATGTATATTTTGCAACAGAACTTACCTAACATCCAAAACAATGATGTGTGCTGGGCTAAATGCCCTCGTTGTAGCATATGTGTGTAGCCTACATATGCTTTACATGCATTTGTATTTTGACCAGATGAGAATTCGTGAAGAGCTTATAAAATGTGTAAAGGAGTCAAAACAGCGGCAGGAATCCCTCCGTCACACACACAAACGAACATCTGCTGCGACGAGATGCGGTTCTGATGCCTGTACCGAACTGTGATGGGCAACATCGCGACTATGGCGAGAAAAAAAACAGATATTGAGAATTTTAAGGTCACATCTTGTGATATCATGTCCCGTTTGTCCCATGTCCCGTCATATTAAATTCAAATTGCACCAGAGTTTGTTTCCAATAATAGAGTTCAAATTAAATATTATTATTTTTTTTACATTATTTTTACTCTGAGGCAGAAACAGATTTCCACAGGAATCACATCATGAAATAAGATAATTTTCTTGAAAACTGTTGTGCTCACAAGATTTCAGTTCCTGTGGGAGTTCTGTCAGCTTCTGTCAACAGGAAATGTGTCCACCTCACGCAATAAACCCTGCTGAGAAAACTAAGGGTAGAGGGGTCATTCACAGTAATGTTCATATTCATCTACACAGCTCAAAAGATATTGATCTGAAATTCAATAGTCTGCTTTGTTAAGAATATAATAAATGGCATTAAGAAGTGTAAAACGGATGGACTATCCAGTAAATCCAGGTAGAGAAGTTTTGAGAAGCCTCTGTTGACAGAACTGTTCACTGGACCCCTATAAGCAAACAGTGTTTTAGAGTTTTACCCAAAAGTCAACCTCTCCTAATATGTGTGGACTTCTGACCCAAATCGACCTTCTCTGCTGTGGAGAAGCTACAATGGCCCATCCACGAATTACTTATCTGGAAATCACAGCCTTACACAAAACGGACCGTTCCGAAACAGTGACAGAGAATAGAGACTGTGATTGTTTGTGTTCCATCTCTCAGCTCAGCCCTTCCTCTTCACGCTGAGAGCTGAAACACATGGTGAGAGAGCAAACCAGGGTGTCCTGCCTCTCCCATCTGAGTGATGAATATTGTATAAGAATGAAAAGATGCTATGTTGCATCAGAGAGGGAGGAATGTAATAGGATGAAATGTCGTGGGAAAAGCTGGGGAGGAGCCTAAGAGTTCAGCGCCTCCCTGATGACTTGAGATTAAAAAAAAATAGTTGGAAAAGAAAAAGCATTTCCTCTCTTATTCAACATGTGTCATCCCTCAAGAGTTAATGAAAACAACTTGAATAGAGTGATGGCGAGTGTTGATGGAGCCAGGAGCAATGGTGTGTTAGACCTCATTAACTGAGGCTCTCTCTTTCATTTCATTCCCTCCTGCATTCCCTGATCTCTCCATCTACACTGCATTCTCTCCAGGTATTGGTTTCAATGCATTCATCTGCTCCCCTGCACATAGGGCAGGTCTGCACCCCACACAGCCACTGAGGTCTCCAGGACAGGCCGATTGAAACCATCTGAGATGAAGCAAGCTTTTCAAATGAGCTAAACGTGAAGCTCACAATGACAAAATCTAGGGAAAATGTAGGTTCTCTGGTCCACACCTTAACATAAACACAAAATATGCATAAATGAATACATTGAATATGGCTTTTGGATTTCTTGACATACGACCACACATAAAGTGTGCTGCAGTAAGTTTACTCCTACTAAATGACAGTGCACAGGAGTTAAAATCGAATTTTGAAGGAGGGCAATTCTAAATTCCCGAGATTCTGGTGGTCTAGGCAAGATATTACACACACAACCGAAAATCACTATATTGCAAAAAAAAAAAAAAATTGATAGTAGGCTACTATGTAAAAATGTCTGAAAAAAATAATAAAATAAAGGATTTTTCCTAAAAAAAAGAAAAAAAAAAGAAAGACAGCCTTCAATGTCAAGCAATTTAATCGTTCAAAAGGTTTTGGGGCAGTAAGATTTATTATTATTATTATTATTATTATTTTATAAATTAAAGGGATAGTTCACCCAAAAATTAAAATTAGCCCGTGGGCATGACTTACTCACCCTGAAGTCATGCTAGGTGTATATGACATTGTATATGACCATCGAAGTCTTCCAAGCCTTTTAATGGGAGTCAATGGGTATCTTTTTTTGGAAGTCCATCAAAGCGCAGAAGACCTCACTTCAGAAGGCCTCACCCACCAGAGCCGTGTCGAGCTCTTTATTCATGGATGGATGCATTTTGATGGACTTCCAAAAAGTAATGTCTGCTGAAAATTCATTAAAATATATATTAACATCGACAACAGTTATTTTAAATTACAATATTTCACAAAATGACTGTTGTTACTGTATGTTTGATCAAATAAATGCAGCCTTGGTGAGTATAAGAGACTCACCGTGTGTCTCTTACATAGTGTCTCGAAATGTATCTAAATCCTAAAGCCAAGAGTACATTACAAGACTGATGATTGTAGCCCTGTGCACATTTAAAAGTCTCATCTTCTGTTGTGTTGGTACACTCACAACACTATGAATTGCAGACTTTGTACATCAACTACAAGATCCTCATCCAACTGAAGCTACAATAGAGGAACTGAAGCTAAGATACGATAGTTTTTGCCTGAAACAGAATATGCAGTGTTTGAGACAGAATGGGTGCAGGATGAAAGAAAAAACTGGACTGTACGCTGCTCCAGCTCAACTATAACCTCTGACAGTATCCTATTGTCTTTAATTTCCTGTCAAACTGTCCTCACATAACCTTTGAGGCTGACCTTGCTCAAAACTCCCAGTATGACAGCAATCTCTGTGCTAAACCACAGGCTGAAAACATGCACCATCTCTGGTATTAACTAATCAGGTTCCACTTGAAATTAAAATTGAGTGTATTAAAATACATCTTTCCTCTCTCGCCTGCACTTCCAGAAGTGAAAATCAACGCTCCAGTTGACATAAGGGATTCTCTGGCCACACCTGCAGTCTAGTTCCAAGGCACACGTACACATTCTGTGAACACATACTGTACACACTGACCTAGCGGAATTAACTGCACATCAGACCCGCAAGGGGAAACACACACTCACAAGTCTGTTTATTTGTTTTGTCACTCCAAAACCATGGAGCTGGGTCTTATATTACTTCATCTTTAATTTCAAATGACAGACCCTACTGATTGTTCTCACTCTCAAAGCTTATAACGTTGAAAAAGCTCCAGATTGACTAATGATTTAGCGAGAAGTGAGCTCAACTGTTCCATGACACAGGCCAATTTCAATCTCCAATATAGCCATCTTCACACTCCAATTTAGTGTGATGCAAAGCTTTGCCTGGCTCTTCGACGTCAGCCTGAAAGCCAGCTATGACCACTCTTTCACATTTAACCCTCTCATATCAGGAATTTTAGTATAGACATAAATACAGTTGACTAATTCTGGGGCCTGAAATTGGCAGCTTCGGTTTAAGGGGTATGTTGTTTCCGCCAGCCACCCCAAAGACCGCAGAACACAGAAGGCAAGGTTCGAGTTCACACACTGTGCAATACAATCATTATATTGTGTAATCCACTCACATGAACAGCTCAAGATGTCTTAAATTCCATGCTTTGAGGTGGTGAAATACTGGATAACCACAAATCTTGTGTGGCTTACTTGTTACTGTTCTTTAAAATGGACTACAGGGAAATGCGCTGTTGTGACAACAAATTTTCAAATTTCTCAGAGCAGATAAAAAGCCTTCTGTGGTTTGATGGGTTGCATCTATCTAACATGATCTATGATCTAACATCAAGGTTTTTTAAACCTTATTTAAAAGTTTCAAACAAAGCTTTGTCAAGTCATCACTCAAAGTTTGTCTGGAAAAAAATATTCCTTTCCCAGTTTAAAATAAATTTAATTGAATTTCAATTCATTTTAATTCTACTTACATTCAAATTGCAATTATTCATGTTTGCTACATCATTTAAAAGGCTTCTCAATTCAATTCTGAATGGTGTACAACCATAGAAAGGTTCAAGAACTCATTGTTTGCATAAAGTGATCCTCCAAAAAAATAGAGGAACTATTATGTTTATAGAGGAAATGGCCTTTAGAAACTTCAGACGAAGTGTTTATTTTCAAAGGAGTGTTACTGTCTTTCCAGGACATTACAATGTTGCTGTTACTGAAATTCTCCAGCTTTCTGACACATTTGTGGCTGTATGCTGCATATGGGGCACTCATAAGCACCCTTTTTAAAACCTAAAATGGCTAATTGGACACCCTTCGGCACATGTGTCAAACTCTGCTCCTGGAGGGCTAGTGTCCTGCAGAGTGTATCTCCAGCTCCAAAACACCTGCTTGGAAGTTTCTAGCAATCCTGAAGACCTTGACTAGCTAGTTCAGGTGTGTTTAATTAGGGTTGGAGCTGAACTGAGTTTGAAAGTGAGATTCAGTGCCATTGGTCATCTATTTAAAAAAAAAAATCTCTACAACCTCAGACTGCCGAGAGTGACGTGGACGGAAGAGTCTAATGCCATCTCTGAAGTAATAGGATGGTGGAAGCTCTGTGAGGGGAAAGGAGGGAGAAGATGATTAAAAAAAAGTCCTCCTGCGTAAACAGCATGACTGGAAGTCTGCAATTACAGACAGCAGATAGGAAAAGCTGGAAAAGATAAAAGTGGCAGGATTCAAGTTGTTCAAATCCCCACAGAGTGGTCTGAATGAACTTCCACACGCAGAGCACACGCACGACACCAACATCATCCTGACTGACCTGGACCAGCACTAAACCACTGTCCAGATGATTTTGGGAATTATTTGACCCAACAAGGCAATCAAATTGGAGTTTCAAACATGTTAATAGTTTGAATTTGTAAACTAATAGTACACCTACGTTTATTTTTCAATAGGGAATATTCAGTCGATATGTGAACATCTGAATCAACACAATTCCATATGACACTGAGGTTTGCAGACATGAATACTTTATTTTAAATGCTACTTCAAACTCAAATGTCTAACTCAACATCTAAAACCTCCTAATGCTTCCCAGCACTGCTCTGGAATGGCCATTAAAATCTGTGCAGTTTGTTCCAGTTTGGAAGGACACATGCCGTGTTTTTTAAAATTTGTTTTCATTACCAAGAGAGGTGAATAACTCCATGTTTACTTCTGGTCCTGACAAACCAAGACACAAACATTTGTACTTAGAAACATTTAAATAGGGGGTTGGTGGGTTTTGTTGTTGTTGCATGACTCTGAGAGAAAGATCAGGGGGATGGGGAGCACTAGAGTTTCTCTTGGCACTTTGCCTTTAGCTGCAACATCTTGGACTTGACCCTTTTCAACGAAACGTTCGAGGTGCCACTGAAAGATGACCCTCTCCACTGAAGCACAAACTCAACTGATAGTAAAACCCTTCACCGAACAGCTGGCAGGGTATCAGAGAGCAAAACGCCGCTGTGAAATTTGAATATCTAGTGAATGAATCGGCTCAAGAATTCAAGGCCTGTCTGTTCCTAAAAAGACTATTATGCCTGACATTTTATTCAGCGGTTGCTCTTTCAGATTCAGTGTCTGTACACACCATCAGTGGATAAATGACATCACAGCATCAATACGTAGTGTTGGGATTGAAAAATCACCTGCGGTCAGTAACAGTGGAGTGGATATGGTCTGAATGGTAATACGATTGTGGTAAAAATGAAGAAAGAATTCTTATCCACTCTAGGCCAGCTGCTGCGCTCAAGTTAGAAAACAGAACAACACCTGCTGTTGAACTTCTATGGTAAGAGGAAATATTCTCTGAACATAACCTGTACAGCATTCAGATCAGTACGGTAAGGAAATGTTTTTCAATAGCAGAGATGAACTTATAATGTCTTTTAAACTGTAATTCAATTAATGAATTTGAATTTAATTGATATTACGGTAGGAAATTTGAGATGTATTTCAAATTTGAATATAAGGATGTAGAATAAAAACATCAGTGAATAAGAGTCATTTTGGAAATTTAATTTAATTTATATTTTTTACATAATTTATTTCTAGGTAATATTTTAAATAAATAATTTTATTCAAGCCAAACATCCTTGACATCATTGTTTATAATAACATTTTGATAACACTTTATTTTGATGGCCCCTATTAAACATTATACAAAGTAACTTTGCAACTACATTTCAACTAGCTCTTATTAAAGTATTAGTAGAATGTCTGCTTAATATCTGCTAACTCTTTATTGTGATGGTCCTCCAAAAGATATTCTACTGACTATGTCAACTTATTCTAACCCTAACCCTACCAGTCTATGCTGTACTAACTCTAATAAGAGTTAATAGACATGTAGGTGCAACGTTACTTTTAGTTAACAGAATATGTTAAAAGGACCATCAAAATAAAGTGAAACTAAGTTTATAAAAAAAAAAACTTGAAACAACATTTTGTTTCCAATTTCTTTGAATTGTAATTCAGTAGACTCAAGTCCTTGTGGGGTGTGGTCAATTCAATTCACATTTGCGAACCAATTTAAGCAACAGGAAGCTGAACTGAAATTTGAATGGAAATGACATGAAATGGAGTTTACAGAAAGTTTGCAAAGACTTTATATATAGAAAGACGTTGCACTCATATTACTTTTGAATGGGCTAAAGTGCAATGTGCAATATGGTGGAATATGACCTACCTTACTAATTAAAGGAGCCAATCGCTGATTGATAATTCATTGCGTCACAGCAGCTGCCATTAGAAGCTCCGGTTGCTATAGAAACAGTCAGTGCTTCGAGACAGTGAACATGATTTCACCAAGTACAACATGTTCCCTTTCGTTGTCACTCCGAGTTACGTCGGATGACGACGAATGGGGTTTCGCTTAGAAAGCCTATCAGCTTCGAGTATTACAAAACGAGCCAATGGCAAAGAAATGCCATGGGTCTGCGGAATTTGCATAACGTAACTCCGCCCCACCTCGTGGGTATAAAAGGAGGACGCTGGCAACATGCAGTTATGTTTTCGCTTCGGAGCCAAGAGCATCTCTTCACTCCACAAGCCATCTCTGAAATTGTCAGCTTTTTACAAACGAGTTCCTCTGGTGTTGGTGTTTGTGGGCGATATCCAGCGAGCGCGCGCTTCCTGCTGATCTGTGCAGTGGTTTTGCCAGAGAGTGCGTGTCTCCCCGCGCGCCTCGACATCAGAGTGTTTCTCTCTCTCACAAAAAGAGCACGCACGCGGCACGTCTTTTTAAAGACGGCTCGCCCGTGCTTTAAAAAAAAAAAAAAAAAGTGGCGGCAGATTGGTATCGGACTCTGATGGGCACGAGCGCTGTCTAGTGTGTAGGGCTTTTATCATGCTTGTACAGCGCTCGTGGGTGATTCATGTTCTCTCTGGGAACATGATCATCGCGTCATTTAGGTCGAGACTCAATGAACTCGCAAGAGTGAGAGTCCCCTCATCCACACCCCGATCTAGCGCCCCCCCCCCCAAAAAAAAAAAAAAGAACGAGGGGTGCTGCTTCGGCTGGTGGCCAGGGTGACCTGAGGGTTATAGTCTGGATCAAGGCGCCGACTATCTGTCCGCGACCCCAGCTCCCTCCTGTGTGACGGTGCCCGCTAGTGAACCTCCGATTCCCGCGAGTCGACCTTCGGGTGGCCCGCGGGTTTCGGTTGAAGCTACAGAGAAAGATGCTATGTCTGTTGTAACATCATAAGGTGGGCTTGGTTCTTCTGGAAGTGACGACTCGTCACAGCTGCCACCTTCTGGTGTGTTATGCTGTGGCTGAGTCTGATCCGGAGATGACGGCCATGCTTTCCTGGGACGATTGGTTTTGGGTAAGGCCGCCGACCCGCGTCCACGGCAAACCCCAATATCTTTCCTCCCGGACGTGCATGATGAGATCTCGATGTCCTGAAAGACCCCCGTGTCTTCTCAGGACCGTTCGTTGGTCTCATCCGCCTTTCCCCCCTCACGGGGCCGCTGCCCATGGGTACACTGGGGTCCCCCCGGTTGAGCGCTCTGTTGCGATGCTACTGTGTCCTCAGAGTGCTTCCCGGCGCTATCCTAAGCACCCGTCCGAAGCCTGTAGTTCTTTTCGTCTACACTAATCTTTGGCGAATTCCCATAGTGCCACAGGACAGGCAGCCGCCTCACTGCAGCCCGTGACCGTTCTGTGGTCTACCTGGCCCAGATGCTCATGGTTTTGCACGAGGGCGGGACTGACTCGAGGCTCTTAATGAGCTACCCAGCGCGCCGCCACTGACCTTGCTCTCCGAGCGACGAAGGTGGCCACGCGCTCCCTGAGTCAGGTGATGTTTACCACTCTGGGGCTGACCGGTCTGATGTGCTGGAGGTCGGCAGATTCGTCTGCTCACCCCCACGCCCCAGGTCGGCCTCTTCGGCGGTGCGGTTGAGTTCTTCTGCCCAATAGTTCTCAACCACCCGGGAGCAGATTGAGGTTGAGGCTCCGCCGTCCGCTCAGGCCCCTCAGTCTGCTAACCGCCGAAGGCGCCCTCCCATGGTCACAACCCCGCCCGTTCATCCGGGCTGGCTTGGAAGACCGTGGGGGGATGCCTCAGCCCTCTCCAGCCCCGCCCCCCGCTAGACGCCGGGTTAAGCGGCGCTTTTTGAGATGGGCTGCTCAGAGATGGGACTCAGTTCTTCCAGGAGTTGGTAGCAGGGCCACTCCTTTTCCCGGTGGAGGGCTGGGGAAGAATCCTTATTCAAAAAGAACTGACTCTCTCGTCTCTGAGCACACAGAGTTCTCGGACGACACAGAGCGCCGCCCACCAGCCGTGCTCTCCTCGTCCCCCTCTGTCCCAGAGTCGGTTGACACGGCGTGCCGCCCACGGGCCGTTTCGTCCCTGTCCCACTCTGTCGCCAGACCCCTGGCAGAGCAGGCCCCCGTGGAACGCTGGTCCTTCCCTGGCCTCCTCTGTCAGGGCGCGGAGCTTAACTGCGCCCCCACACCGGATCGCTATGCCGTCCACGTCCGGGCCAGTTACTCCGCTTCGCTGCCCCTCCGGGGGGACGCCGGTGGTCCGCATACCCCGCTGGTACAGTTCCTAGAAGCCTGGCTAGAGCTTCCCCAACTGTCCCGCTGGGTCGCCCGCACCGTCCGGTTCGGCTATGCGATTCAGTTCGCACGGTCTCCTCCCCGATACAGGGGAGTCCGCTCCACTTTGGTCGGTGGCAACGCCCCGATCATGCGAGCAGAGATTGCCACTCTGCTGGCGAAGGGTGCAATCGAGACTGTCCCTCCAGCCGAGATGAGGTCCGGCTTGTGCAATGGTCATGCTGCCGCGGGCTCCTGGACAGGACCCCAGCGCCTATGGCATGTCAATTGCCTCGAGTTGCTGGCAGTACGCCTTGCTCTGCACCGCTTCCGAGCGCTGCTCATGGGTCAACACGTACTAGTCCGATCAGACAATACCGCCACAGTAGCGTACATCAACCATCAAGGTGGTCTACGCTCCCGCCGTATGTCGCAACTCGCTCGCCACCTCCTCCTATGGAGTCAGAAGCATCTGAGGTCCCTTCGTGCTATTTTCATTCCCGGAGCCCTGAACCGTGCTGCCGACGAGCTGTCACGGCTTCAGCCCCTCCCTGGAGAATGGCGACTCCATCCCCAGTCGGTCCAGCTGATTTGGGACCAGTTTGGCGACGCACAGATAGATCTGTTTGCCTCCCGCGACTCATCCCATTGCACCCAGTTTTATTCTCTGACCGAGGGCACGCTCGGCACGGATGCACTGGCGCACAGCTGGCCGCGGGGCCGCAAGTATGCGTTTCCCCCAGTGAGCCTTCTTGCGCAGCTCCTGCGCAAGGTCAGGGAGGACGAGGAGCAAGTCCTTCTGGTTGCGCCGTACTGGCCCACCCGGACTTGGTTCTCCGAACTAGTGCTCCTCGCGACAGCACCTCCTTGGCCAACTCCTCTGAGGAAGGACCTCCTTTCTCAGGGACGGGGCACTCTATGGCACCCTCGTCCCGATCTTTGGAACCTCCACGTGTGGCTCCTCGACGGGACGAGACAGGTTTGAGTACCCTACCACCTGCGGTGGTGGCTACCATCACTTCCGCTAGAGCGTCGTCCACGAGACATGCCTACGCGTTGAAGTGGAACCTATTCGTCAATTGGTGCTCTTCTCGCCGAGAAGACCCCCGGAGTTGTTCGATCAGTTTCGTGCTTTCCTTCCTTCAAGATGGGTTGGAGCGAAGGCTGTCTCCCTCCACCCTCAAAGTTTATGTTGCCGCTATTGCCGCTCACCACGACTTAGTGGAAGGTAAGTCCATAGGGAAGCACGACCTGATCGTCAGGTTCCTGAGGGGGGCGAGGAGACTGAATCCTCCTCGCTCTCCTCTCGTTCCCCCTTGGGACCTCTCAGTGGTTTTAAGTGCCCTGCGGAGTGCTCCCTTTGAGCCTTTGCAATCAGTGGAGCTTAAGTTCCTGTCAATGAAGACAGCGCTCCTGATTGCATTGGCCTCTCTCAAGAGGGTCGGGGACCTGCACGCATTCTCCGTTGACGAAGCGTGCCTAGAGTTCGGGCCGGCCGGTTCTCACGTGATCCTGAGACCCCGGCCTGGATATGTGCCCAAGGTTCCTACCACTCCATTCCGGGACCAGGTGGTGAACCTGCAAGCGCTGCCCTCGGAGGAGGCAGACCCAGCCTTGGCACTGCTCTGTCCAGTACGCGCTCTCCGCGCTTATGTAGACAGGACGCAGTGTTTCAGGACCTCAGACCAGCTCTTTGTCTGTTATGGTGGGAAGCTGAAGGGAAAGGCTCTCTCAAAGCAGAGGTTGTCTCACTGGATCGTGGACACCATTGCTTTGGCTTACCAGCAGCAAGGTCGACCGTGCCCCCTTGGTGTGACCGCCCACTCCACCCGGAGTGTGGCATCCTCCTGGGCGCTGGCGCATGGCGCCTCGCTGGCAGACATCTGCAGAGCTGCAGGCTGGGCGACACCTAACACATTCCAGATTCTATAATCTCCGAGTGGAGCCAGTGTCCTCTCGTGTTCTCGCTTCAAACAGCTAGTTCCGGACCCGCTCAGGTGTCTTCGCTTGCTCGCCATTCCACTCCGCGGACTGGATACGTGCGATATTCTGCTCAGGTGAGCTTCTCCGAAAGCCCTGAGTTCCTCCAGCACCCCTGATGCTAGCGCCAGTGTCTATTGCCTGGGCGTCGGCTAGGTGCCTCCGTGTGCATGGTCCCTCCCATGAGCTACCCCCACACGTGTATTTCCACTGTAAGCCTCTTTGAGCATGTGTCTTTCCCTCGGCAAGCCACCTTGCCACCCCTGAGGTTGAAATATTCCACCTGCGGCTGGACACCTCAGAGTTTCTCCATATGTTACTATCAGGTCATATGTGTATTTTCAAATGCCCCCCCCCACTGGGTTAGTGATAATTGCATATTTCCCCTTAAAGCTTGGGATATGCTTCCCAGTGTACCTTGGTATTCCTGTGTTAAATAGGAGTCCTTCGTCCTAAGATCTCGAGGGCTCAGATTTTTCGCAGGGCGCTGGAAGACAGCTGTGAAGGTGGCGTGATTTGACTGGTAAACCCATTCGTCGTCATCCGACGTAACTCGGAGTGACAACGAAAGGGAACGTCTCGGTTACGTATGTAACCCTCGTTCCCTGAGTAGGGAACGGAGACGTTACGTCTTCCTGCCACTTCCGCTGTTCGCGGGGATCGCCCGAGTTCAGTCTTGGCTCCTCAGCGATAAAACATAACTGCATGTTGCCAGCGTCCTCCTTTTATACCCACGAGGTGGGGCGGAGTTACGTTATGCAAATTCCGCAGACCCATGGCATTTCTTTGCCATTGGCTCGTTTTGTAATACTCGAAGCTGATAGGCTTTCTAAGCGAAACCCCATTCGTCGTCATCCGACGTAACGTCTCCGTTCCCTACTCAGGGAACGAGGGTTACATACGTAACCGAGACGTTTCCTGGATCAACCAATCCAAAATTATAATCAACCAATCAGATTTGAGGGACAAGTTTACAGTTTATGTCAAGTTTAGGCTTGCAACCAGGGTTAGCTGCTTATACATCAGTGTTATTTACATAAAATTACTGTCAGATTTTAGGGATAACTAATGGGCAGGGTTAGGTTTAGGGGTAGGAATTAGACAACATTTTTGTTCCAGGATTAACAACATGTTTGTAACTGATTTTAAATATGTTATTTAATTGTGAATTCAGCAAGCAGTTTTTAAGATTTCAGGATTTTCCCATTCAAGTAGATAAGACTTGATCTTGGATGCTCAAAATAACTGCCAGGAGGCGTTGCAAATATGGCTGCTGATTGAACAGACTTTCCTTGAAAGGGACTTTGAAGTTTGTCATCGCAAACTACGCATTTTGAGTTAAAATGAAAGTTATATCCATTTCTTTAAACTTCCATTTATTTTCAATTCTGCATCATATCATGTTTGCAGCCTCAATTCAAAAGCAAATTCATAAACTGAATTGGAATTTAAAAAGAGACCCTGATATCATATAGAATTCTGTCGAAAACTATGTTGGTTCTCATCATGATACCTCATCTAATCTACGGGCCAATGACAGCTTAAGGAGGAAGTACAAGAAATTGTTCATGCCTGAAAGCATGCAATTACTCACTCTTGACTCACTCGTTATCCTTTTCTTTATCTTTACCTCGCTCCCTCTTTTTCCCCCTTTACCCTGGTGCGACTCCATCCAGCAAGGATCTCCTGAGAGTTACTCCGTCTTGCCCACAATACCCAGAGCTCCAGCTCACAGCCAGACCGGAACTGCAGGGCATCCGTCTGCCAGCTAATGGCCTCTAATTTAGTCCTAATAGAGAACGCAATGAACAGGCAGGAGAAGAGGAGAAGGAGAGAGAAAAAAATAAACACATGCAATAGGAAGGGGAAAAGGGCAATTTCGGTTGAAAAATATTAATGTAATCAAGGCAAATTAGTGGGTTTGGGATAACATTCCTATGGTGCAGACTGTTTACGTTCCGGGGGAGCGGTGGAAAGTGTGGTGGGTTGAGGCAGAGGGGAGTCTTGTCTATCACACATGTAACAACCCACAAGCAACATGTAAACACGCGCTTGTACACATACCCATGAGGATGTCATTGAGGTGTCGTACACCCTCAACACCCCCTGACTGTCATCTCTGATGAGGGTTCAAATGTTTCAAAAGCACAAACATGTCCTGCAAAATTATATTAGCATATTGAAGACGTGTAAAAACGTGGGTGTTACACAATTGAAGCCTGTTGTGTGATTATTTAAAGACTGAATGAAGGACGATGAGGAAAGAGAACAGAGGATAATGTCAAAACATTGGAGGATGGATGGGAGGATGTCTTTTTTTGCAAGAATAAAGATCAAACTGCTAGTCAGGGAAAAGATTGAGGGAAAGGATGTACAGAGAGTTGAAATAGGATGTGGAGAGGATTTGTAGGAGCTGTCATTGATTTGATAGAGTGTGTTGATGTCCTGTTTTCTTATGGCAGTGTCTCTTCTGTTTTCCTCCTTGTTAGACACGCTTGAGTGAAAGGAGGCTGACCCAGGGGAAAGAGGGAGAGAATGAGAGAAAGAGAGAGAACTCATGCTGAGCTCTACTTCTGAATACACACTACGCTGGGATACAGCATAGAAACTCATTAGAGGCTCTAAATACATGCGCACACACACACACACACACACAAGCCATTCTAAAAGGAGTATCATTTGTGTCTAGAACATTTTATGAAGTGGACTAAATAAAATAAAAAAATCTCCTATTAAGCTACATTGTAATTTTTTTAATCTTTCACACTTGTTTAACCCAAAGTAATAGTCAAATATAATTTTTAAATAAAAATAATAGACATAATTTGAGTTTTTAAATGAGCCCACTCTTACTTAACATTGCTACATTGACTTTTACTTAACATTGCTACATTGTTTTACATCACATAAAACAGTAAAAAAAAGCAGTCATTTTAGTTAGAAATGTTCACAAATATCTCAACACACACATACACACACACACAATTATTTATTATTATAGTTAATTTAGCTTAAGATGACAATTAAAGAGATACATTTACTGAAATGCCTTTGCTTTTGGCTTGCTTGGTTGGAGCCATTTAATATTCAACATTATTGATCTGCCTTAAGGTGGACGATGATGCAATTTTCTTCTAGAAACAAACTTTGTTGTATTATTTTAATGTTAGCACTGTGAAGCTGCTTTGATACAATCTGTATTGTAAAAAGCGCTATATAAATAAAGGTGACTTGACTTGAAATGAAGTTATATTTTTAATATGCTTTAAGACAAACCAAGTGCAAATTCACAAGTCAACACCATTGCAGAGTATTTTCTCCTTAAAAGTGCAGTGGACCAAAGACAATCTCATAAAAGTGTTTTGAAATCGCTGGTGTTTCTGACGTCACAAACTACCTTGTAACCAATCATGTCAATGTGTGATCCTCAGATCTCTGAGCTGGTGCGAGTGAGTGGAGGCGGGGCTAATTTGCATATTCATTGAACCGTGCATGCTAAATGAGGCAAGGGTGTAGCTGTAGTTGCATTCAAGCGTTCATTTTTGGTGATCAAATTAGATCTTTAAGGGATTCAATTATTGTCTACAGGTGGACTTTAAAACGTAAACTTTCCAAAATGGAAAAAGCTTTTTATTTTTTTATATTTTTATATATAGTAGTTATGTTTGGACATGGGGATTGTGTCTCCATCCATAGCATGAACAGTAAACACACTCGCACACAATCAGACATTTAACATTCTCCCTCAGGTGACTCTGTAACAGGTCCTCTATGCATCTGTCATGGCTGTGAGCTGATTTACGTTTGCTGTGGCTAACGTTTGAAACTGCAGTCCCATGTTGAGCTAGGAGACTCAGAGGTGTTGAGACAGTCTGGCACAGTGGAAAGGGTGGTCAGACATGCGTGAAACGATGCTCAGGAGAGTCTGGTGCACAAACATGACCGCTTACAGACTCGGAACCTCACAGCTGGGGCCGTAGCCCACTCACTCTGCTCAGATGCACGGCCGTATACTACAAAGAATTAGATTTCAGAGGATATTTATGTTCACTCTTGAGAAACACTGCTTGAGGTCCTCAAGTTGAGGATCTTACTTTTAAGGGTTTTCTTTTTTAGATTCTGATGTGAACAGAAAGAAAAACACACACACACACACACACACAAAAAAAAAATAGAAAAAGGAAAATCCCAATGCTAAATCTTTGCATTGCCTGACAAAATTCCGTGGATAATTTTGTAGATAAAAATGTCATATATTTATTAAAGCTTATTTGTGAAAATGGGCACTTATTTTGTTTTATTTTATTTTATTCAGTTATTCATATTTTGGGCACTTAATGTAATTATACTACACAAAACCCAGAAAAAGAAACCATGCTGAACTGAAAGTCATAGAGTTCCTACTAGTGGCCAATTTCAGAACAGTACAAATGAGGGGCAAGGGAGGAGTTTTAAATGTATTTCTTCTTGCAAAAAATGTTGGCTGTATTAAGGAGAAATATCCAACATAGACCCAGTCTCAATGTTGCACAATGTTCTGTGTCTATCAATAGGTATATCTGAGGGCCATATAAACGAAAATGATGTAATGTAATAGAGTCACATAAAAATACACGGGTCATTCATTGTCTGTGAATAATGATCAGGATGGCTGTGGCTGGTTTAGGTGAAATTGAAGACAGATGTTCTTGTGAAAACATTTCTTGGGTGGTGTAATTTAGGTCACCCTAGACGAAGGTGGGGTGGGTTGCGGGGTCAGTAAAAACAAAACTCACAGTGAGTATGATCATGCTGTATACTTCCCAGCACCTTGCTGTTTCTAAAGCTTAATACCATAGCGAATAAATCTATTTCCTAATGCTTAAGCCAGAATGCTTATGAAACGGCCTATAACAGATACTTTTGAGTTCAAATCCCTGTAACAAAACAGTGAAAGGTCACACAGGGAGACACTGAACTATGTTCCTGGCGACCTATGTTAACATATTATCATGAAAGCATGCCACTGATCATGACAACAACAATCCATCTGGTCAATCTGTCCAATTATCTAATTTGCATCTGTCCCTGATTTGCTTGTGGTAACCAGTGATCTCTCCTGAGAATCAATAAATGTGTTCAACATCACATTAAACACGCATTTCAACACCTACTCATCTGGAACTTATAACTGTGCTGTTCTCAGAAATGACCCCACATGCACTTAAAGATAATTTATTTAAAGAACATCACCCAATATAATGTCACACAAACTATGACAAGGTTATATAATTAACAGTGGTCCCATTAAATTAATCTAAATGAATAATATAATAATATAATATAATATATGGGTGGACTTGAAATATTGATCTGTGTTGAATTTTTTATATATAATTTTATCTGAATATTATCCTAAGCTTCCTTTTATGAAAAAAAAACGTAAAAAACATTAGGTCTAGCAAACACTATAACAAACAGAGAAAGCAAGTAGGCCTATGAATGCGGTGTGATATAAGAGCCATGAAAGTAGCTTGCTGAATGCCTATAATATCTATAAATTAGATACTTTAATGATTTAATAATAATATATTATGAGATATATTATGAAAAATGAATTATGATAATTTATAATTATCATCCACACTACATGTATAAATGTGGATCAGAAATTTAGAGGAAACAATTCTTTGCATTACCACTATTAACCACAAGAGGACGGCATTTACATTCAGTTGATGAGAAAAGCTTTCACAGTGGCTTGTTAATAGAACTTAACCTGAACTTGCTGGAAACACATTGAACAGGTTAACAATCATTGACCAGTAACAGAAATGAATATAAAATGATGAACAAAACAGTTTACGTGCTTACTATCAAATTAACACTTCATCCATCCTATGCCTCATAGAGACAAATATTAAAGTGCTTCCACATGCACAAACACACTAAATAAATCAATATTACGATGTGTTTACAAGAGTGATTTCAGTGATCATTTATTTTCCCTCTTATAAAGCCCTTTGCTTTTCAGATTTGTGTTTCTCTTAAAGTAAGTGGCTGTTGTTCAACATCTTTCAGACAATGAAACATGACACTATTGAGGTCTCATGATAGTCTGCAGAGTGCATTTGGTTTGGCACATAAAAGCAGGACATCAAATGGAATACGCAAAGAGAAAGAACGCAGCATGTTTGCTGCACACCGCATATCAATACTCATTAGAGGAAACTCATATACGTGATGCCACACGTGGAAATGAAATCATGTTCATAACTCTGAATAAAAATATTATGTTTTTCGGAACTCTCCAACTGCTATACAACATGATGGTTTTACATTTACTTACTATACATGGTTTGACCTTCCATACTTGGATCTCAAAGTCACTCTCAAAGGTGCATGAATGAATCGTATAGCTCTTCACAATAGATTTAGCATTAGCTGAAACAGTTTAACTCTCAAAGATCTCCAAAGATCACCTGATCCATTACAACACACAATGCACACACACACACACACACACACACACACACACACACACACACACACACACACACACACACACACACACACACACACTCCTAATTGTCACAAATTGAGCATATTCAATTTGAACGTCCTTGAAGATTTGGTTTAAATAGATCTGGATAGTTGCAACTACAAATGCTAGCTGTGCAACCAATTCTGCAAGACCTCAGGTCGCATAAAAAAAGGCCTTTTCCTGAAACATTACACATGAAACTCAACACGCAACATGTTCGCCTGCTGCGGCTTTCAGAGAGAAGTCCAGAGAGACCTACATGGAGCGTATGCTCTCTTGAAGCAAGCCAAACCTCCTGCTATTTGTTACTTCGTACACTATTCCATCTGGCTTACCTCAGTCTAGAAAAACTTGCATCTAAAACCCATTTCATTTGTTAGTTGGATGAAGAAATCAAACTTTTTTCTATAGGTCAAAATCTCTCACAATGCTATCTGCAGTGCATCTACTATCAAGAAATATAAAAGTCAGTCCGCTTCTGACATAAATTCTCAGTGCAGTTCCCACACCTTGGCTACTGGATTTCCCAAACATTATCTAACGTAAATGTCACATTCTGAAAGTTCCGGAGAAGCCTGGCACAAAGCAGCAGAGCAATGCAATGCAGCACTTGATTGAAAGGCTTCCGAGAATTCTCTGGCTGTGCGAAGCCCCGTACAGGAGATTCATAATGGATTTAGCAGGACAGGTACACAAAGCTCTTGTGGCCACAGACCGGAGCTGTGTAGAGTTCACTGTTGACATCTGGAATGCCTTTCCTCCCTTGCTTTTCCTTTTGATTGAGGAGCGAGTCACATCAACAGCCAGAGTCGCTTGTTCCTGTGGCTGCAATAGCACTTTGACTGAATATTTTCTCTGATAAAAATCAAAAACGGATTGGTCAACACCTTGAAAATCAGAAATAGAAAGAAGACCAGCTCTTTACGATATTCTTAAAGTGGAGAAAATACTTTTACCCAAGCACCATGATGGCAGAAATTATGAAACTTGTTATAGTGATCTGTGAACTGGTCAAACCACACACACACACACACACACACACACACACACACACACACACACACACACACACACACACACACACACACACACACACACAAACACTTTATATAAACATTATTCTTTTACCTCACTGAGTCACCGTTTAAATAGAAAGTCTGACTTTGTCCATCATGACAAAGTACATCAAATGCTAAGCAGAACCCCTGGAAACCGTCCTCATATGACTAAGACAATTATCGGGAACTTGCAGATGGTCCCTATTGACTCTCATAACAGAAACATTAAAGACCGTGAAAAACATATCATGAGTAATGCGTTTTTCAAAGAGACAAGTTTTAAATTAAATCAACCAATTTACCAAAAAGGGAACTGAAACAGATGCTGCTGGGAAATCAGGTGTTTTTCTATAAAAATACAGCATGTCGTCTCTACAAAAAATGTGTGTGCATTATATGCAGGAGTGCGAACACAAAACAGTATAAAAATACGATTGAGAGCTAAGTTTAGGGTGTTTGCGTATGTGGGAGTGTGCATGTCATGTAAACTGGAGCATGCCTGGTGTCATAGGAGGTGTTTTCCACGGCTGTTCCCTTTTGGCTTGTTGAGTATGTGGAAGCCTGATCCTGAGAACTCTCTGGAGAGCAGTTTGAACCTCGGTTTCAAAGCCCCGAGCTGCACAGCAGGAAGTCCTGCCCTTGGATGTTTGAGACAGGACGGGATCCACAGGAAGGTATTCCATGAACACACCACGCAGTCTCGGCTCTTCCCAGCAAACTCAGACACAGCCCCTTGAGAACAGTAAAGTTGAAGTGATGCTCACAGAAAACAATGTTGGTCTGAGACACCATTAGGTACTGTTACAAAATCTAGTAAGCTTTCTACCTAGGCAGCATTTTAAGGCACCACAGATTCAACACATTCTCCACGTCTGTTCCAAAGGGACTTCTTCATTATGCCAATATATCAATTTTTAGCAAAATTCCTCTTCTTTTATATTTTATGGCATTTGGTAAACCAATATTAGCTGATTCCAAGGTAGCATGGACCTCCTTCAGTTTAGACGCCAGTGAAATTAAGGCAGATGAAAACGAGGTTGTGAGGGATAAACACATTGGCACAAACAAATCAGATTTTTTACTCACATGACACGGATCGGAATTTGTTACACGTGACATGTTTACACAAAAATCCGCACGAGATCCGATTTTTTCCGCATCCCTTCTTAACCACTTCCAAATGTGATTTTAAATCAGATACAATACAACAGATCCGATATCTGACTTGCATCTAAACATGTATAGCCTATCGATTCCCCTTGGCATTCCAAGCCACCGACATGTTTGGCCACAACAGTCTTTACAATGGCACGAACTGTATAAAGGTTCTGGATCATATTTAAAACGGTTTTGTGGAGTTTTTGTCTGAAAGATCTTTTGTTGGCCGAACAATCGGTATGAAAAACAACAGTCGGCTTACAATACACTCAACCCACTGTAATTATCCGCACGGCCTCGATTTCATTCCTGTCAAAAATTAAATATGGCGCTTCATAAAACAGCCAATCAATGCATACAGCCAGTGCACCAAGGCCAAGCTCCTTCTTCCGTGTTATGCATTCATCATGGAAAAATAATTCTAAAGTTTTCTATAATTGCGTTATATTTTATTTGTAGCCTATCATTTTAATATCATTTTCATCAATTATTTTACATATAATTGAATTAAAAAAAAGTTTTATGCATAAAGCAAACCTTGAGTGAACCGTTGTCTGTGCATAATATTATTGATGTAGGCCTATATTAAAATAACTTTGCAAAATCCTTCATTACCTACAGTATAACAGACTTGTTTGCTGTCATGTTCCACGTCGACCCGCTTTTTTTTTTTTTTTTTTTTTTTTTTTTTTAACGTCGTAACTCCTATAGGCTATACTATTTCCAAATCCACTCGGCCGAAAAATCGAGATATCCAACACGGCGAACATGACGAAAAATTGATTGATTAAAGAAAAATAAACATGGTAAAATATTCATAAACATGGTAAATGCATAACTGAATAAATAGCTAAATGCAGTTTAAAACGAATTCACAATATATGTGTGGGTGGTTTATGCTACTTTTTAGAGTGTTGCTAACGTGCAATCGTCAACCCCATCCCCCTTTTACAGCATTGTTACAAAATATCAAAAACAGAAAGATTACTTATGAAATAGGCCTATCTGCCAATACAGACTGATGGAACATAATTATTTTTTTTTTTTTTAATATGTACCTGTCTAACATGGAAACATTCCATTTCTGTCTGTTCATCCTCAATTCAGACTTAAAAATATTAAACTAGGGTGGTTTTAACCTGTGATCTATAAAAAAAATCTGCAACAGTAATGTTATTTACCACAAAATAGATAATTTTTTCACAAATTCTCCAAAGCCATAGTAACAGATTTTAGGCTACATGCTTCCTAAATGTATTAAATTACAAGGAAATATTTCACTGTTTCTGAAATAGGCCTGTTTCCAAACTTATCAATACCTTTCAAATCTCTGCTCAAAAGACAGCATAAAAATACATGTACTAGGAAATCACTGAGTAATGAAAGAAAATAAAAATAAAGAAAAGCTTATATGGTGATTATAGAACATGAAATACTATGGGAGATTTTAAGAATAACATTGTCTTCAACAACCACTAGAGGGCAGCACGATTTAGTTTTTCCTTCGACTCACAACAGACTAGGTGTCAAGTGTAATTAGAAAAATGAAATCACTGCGTCAGACTAGGTAGTGTTTCACATATGTATTTGGGGGAAAACAGTGGAATCAATTAACTGCAAAAAAATATATATATACATTTTTATTATATTAAAAAAAAGCTATTTGCATTTGGAAAATATTTAGGTAGCCTACTATTAGAAATGTTTTTGCAAGTATTTTAAGGAGAATGTATTTCAAACCTTACTGTCAATCATTTCACTTGATGGTCATCTCAGTTCAAACAAAAGTTCAGCACCACATGTGTGTGTTTTGGTTGTGTGTGTGAGAGTGTGTCTCACAGTTTGGCGGAAGCAGTAAATGAAGTGTTCAGCAGCAGGGTCTGAATCTCTTCTGTTCTCCCACTGCTCTCTGACCCAAGCCTGGCCTGGACCGGCGCTCCGTTAGGACTCTCTTTCATCCTTCTTATTCTCTCTGGTGTCATGAAGATGGATCAAATGAAAACACAAAAACACCCTCTTTGCCCCCAACCTGCCCTGGCCGACTGACGGCAACAGGTTTAAGCATGGAGCAGTGACTACTTCAAGACTCGAAATGTGCGTGGACACACACACACACACACACACACACACACACACACACACACACACACACACACACACACACACACACACACACACACACACACACACACACACACACACACACACACACACACACACACACACACACACACACACACACACACACACAGAAAGAAAACGTAAAACTCTCACACAGATGGCCCATCTAAACGCAAAAGCTGTCTAACCCCAGCCCCCTGTGGTCATGGTAGGGACCAGATTGCCCGTAAAGAGGTGGATGCTTCATGGCTCAGCTATTTGCTGGGTAAAGGGAAAGGATTGCAGTCTTACCTCAGACCTTTTAAAGATTACGTTGCTTTAGTTTGGGGTGAAAGCTGTGCTATTCACAAATGTCAGGATCACACAAAGGACAAAGCAAAGCAACAATAAAAAATAACCACAGATGAAAGTTCTTAGAAATGCAACTGAACATGTTTGCTTTCCATCACTTGTTATACAGACCGCGTAGAGAGAGAAAACTCGAGATTCCAACCTCAACCACACTGAAATGTCAAGTGAAATCTGTTAAATAGAGTGCTTACCAGAGCAAATGCATGACTAAAATACAGGAGAAATGACTTCATATTTGGATCATGCACTGCTTGCATGATTGCAAACAATATATTATTTGGATGGCAGTGACTGCTTTATCTGATAATTTATATGAAACCAAGCATGCCATTGTTTAAAATATACATTTCTGAATTTGTTTCCCAATCTGAAACATGAATTTATAAATTATCTCTAGTATAATGATCAAATATGATGATTATTGCTATTTTTAAAGTATAAATTATGTGTTGACACTTTAATAATATAATATAATATAATATAATATAATATAGCCTAATATAATATAATATAATTGGTATACTGTTTAAAAGTTTGGGGTCAGTAAGAATCTTTTTAAAGAAATTAATATATATTTTATTCAGCAAGGACATGCACAAAGTGATCAAAAGTGACAGTAAAAAGTATGTAATAATCTTTAAAAAAGTTTTTTATTTCAAATAACTGTTGTCTTTTGGACTTTCTATTCATATCCTGAAAAAACTGTATCAATGTTTCTGAAAAAAAAGTATAAAAATAAAACAGCACAATATATTTTTAACATTTATATTAATAATAAATGTTTTTTTGAGCACCAAATCAGCATATTAGAATTATTTCTGAAGGATCATGTGACACTGAAGACTGTAGTAACGGTGCTAGAAATTCATTTTTGCAATCACTGGAATAAAATAGATTTTAAAATATATGAAATCAGAAAACAGTTATTTGAAGCTGTCACAATATTACAGTTTTTACTGTATTTTTGATCAAATAAATGCAGCCTTGATGAGCAAATAAAAAAAACAAGATATAAAACATGGTGTAAAACTGTAATTTTGGAAATTGATTTGTAAATTAATTAATGGCTGATCATCATTATTCAAACATTATCATGTGGTTCTGTTACAGTTTACACAGCATTTTTAAAATGAGCCATGTCTTATTTATCATATGATTTATTCAGACAATTAAGACGCTAATGAGTTCAGACTAATATGGTGCTAAAATGAATGACAGCATGTTTGTGTGTTTGTTCTATTAGAGCTTGTGCGCACGAGAGGTGTTGAAGAAAGCACCGCCGAAGTCAGTGTGAGAGAAATCCCTGGCTGTGTCCACAGTCGCCACACACGTCCACAACACAGACTACGCCAGGGTAAAGCACGGCCCGTACTGAGTGGTTCCCACCAAAAATTTGGAAAATTGAAAATGGGGGTTTTGGGGATAAAAGAAGCTAAAAAGGATCCGGTCAACTTTCCTGTGTGGGTGTTCATTTTATATTTTACAGACAATGTTCCTTTAAAAGCCAGCACCTGGAAATCCCATTAGATGTGCATATAAAATCCCCCATGATTAATAGTATATGAGGCAGGGCTGGGTTGGGGGGTACCAACATATGGACCGCAGGACTCCTCCTCTGCAAGCTCACGTTTCACTCCATAAACTTGCTACTCTTTCCCACCTAAGCGTTTAAAAAGGAGGAGGGACTGCTTGTCAGGAATGCCTCAGAACTGTGAAAAGAGCTTGTAGAGCTGAGAGTGGATGTAGTGGGTCAGCCTGAAAGCTGAATGAGAGACAGAGAGCGTGTGAGCTGATGTGTTACACCAGAGTGGCCGCTGTAGGAAGGTGTCTGCTTTCATACTTCTGCTTACTGATTTTTGCAAAGGTGGACTTTGAGGTGTTTGTGTGCACATGCTGCTGAAGTGGATATTTCCCAGGTTGACTTGCACCAAACCCAAAAAGCTGCATCTCTGAGGACACCTACTCTGTGCTGCGTGCTCTTCGGCATGGATCAGCCAGCCAGCAGTTGCATGCGGAGCCCTCACGCGGGCGGCGCTCTTTGGGGTTGCGTCAGGAGCCCTCATTCGGGAGGGTCCGGGGCCGGGCTGCAGCCCTACCAGCAGGCCCCATTCGCCCTGCACCAGAAGCACGATTTCCTGGCCTACACGGACTTCTCCAGCTCCTGCCTGGTGCCGGCGCCGCACACTTATCCTCGCGAGGACAGACTGTATCCGGAGACGCACGGAGGGTACCAGCGGACGGAGTGGCAGTTCTATCCCTGTGAGCCCAGAGGCAGAGGGCAGGAGCCGTGCCAGGGGGCGGCAGAAGCAGTGGGAGCTGAAATGGACAGTGAGGGGGGACACAGGCTGCCTGGAGCAGTCACAGCATGTCTAGAGGGAGAGTATTCGCCTCAAAGCGTGCCAGCGGTCGACACGGAGAAAAAAAGCTCCAAGCGGAAAAGAGAAATCACAGGTGAGTCATTTAGGCAAGAGGGAATGAGATACGAGTTGATGGTTGAAGTGGTTTACTCCGGCTCGTTTGAACAATCTCTTTTTTTTTTGCCTGTTCAGAAATTGCAGCACATTATGTAAAACATGTAAGATAGTATCTAAAATCGGTGTAAGGGTTGGTAGGTTTGTATTGAGAGTGTATCTGGTTAAACACACCGTAGCTGTGGGGATAGTGATATTGATCAGAGTTTGTCCAAAAATGAAAATGATGTCATTGTTTACTCACCTTCATGTCATTTCAAACATGTATTGGTTTCTTTCCTCTGCAGAACACTCAAAAATTGATATTTTTGAAAAAAAAATATTTGTTGGTTTAATGAAAGTCAATAGGGGTCCAAAACAACACTGGACCCCACTAGCTTTCACTGTATAGGCAAAAAACACTTTTTCAAACTATATTCTTTTGTGTTTTACAGAATAAAGAAGGTTTTGGATGACGAGTAAATGATGACAGGATTGTTCTTTAAGGATATAATAGATTTTACTTCAGATATTCTATCTTTAACTCCTCACAGCAAGCGTGCAAATGAAGAATGACCCTTAACACATTATTCTGTTATTATTCTGCAGTTGTTTCCTTCAATTGTTGGAGGCTCTTAGGTAAAGTTCAGCTTTATAGTGTTTGCTGTTTTTTTTTCTTCAAATAATCAGATCGACAGTTTTGACATTCAGAAACATCTGTCACACTTTCTCAACCCAGATCTGATTTTCTAAAATATTTATTTTGATTTTAAAGAATCAAATATATGAAAGTCAACTAAATAATCAGATGTAATGGTAATGAAATGTTTATGAATCTCTATGTGCTCAATGTATTATTAATCTCATTAAGGAATCTAATGGCACCTGGATCAGAAGTGTCATATTACTGACATTTTTGATAATATATTTTTTTATTATTATTAAAATAACTTTTAACACCACATTAATATTCTGCGTATCAAAATGTAAGGTTTTGAGCCCATCTTTCACTTAAAATATATATTCACCCTTTTTAATATCTTAAATTTTAGGTTTCCTACAATAATGATGTCCAGAAATGATTAACTCTACATAATTTTAGTAATGAACACTCTCCTTACTTGCAATTTCACATTATTCGGAAAGGAGGAAAAGTGAACCTCAGTTTTTGTGGCACATCTGGTGCATTAATTTCATCTCTCAGCCTTTCTGTGGAAAATGAGACAGCTTTGCTTTTCTGGGATGATGGAAAATAATCTCTTCTCCAATAGTCTTTTGTATAGCAATGGCCAAAACAGCAAGACAATGTACATTTTATGAGTGGCGTTTAAAAATGATTCGCTCAAATCCATCACCAGGCCCTCTACAACAATGCATCCAGGCCTCATAGTCTAATGTGGGGAATAAATATACGCTTTCCTTCTCTGTGTTACCTTAATGTAACCCTACATCACTTGCGGTCGAAACAAGCCAGACCACGTCTGTGATATAACTTGCCTGCGATCCCACTTCTACATTCTTATCCATTGACATTTTCCTGTCGTTAAGCAGTAACAGGATCTCCACAGAACACATTCTCCATTTGACTGGAGAGAAATTCACCATCATGAAAATATTCATCACTGAGGCTGAGGTTTAAGCATGCATTAATGTGACAGAATTTGTTGTAAAATGATGGGGTGAATTACAGAAAGACACAAGGTGTGAAAAGTTTTGGCTAGGATATGATAATCAAATCTGGTAGTGATTATGGTTTCACCAGGTTTTTTTTTTTTTTTTTTTACCTGAAATGACAAGCAGACACTCATGATTGCATGAAATTGTAAACAGATGTGATATTTGCTCTCAAAATGAATTCTGAATCACGAAGGATGTGCTCATCATTTTTGTTTTTCTTACATCACAAGTGTGCCGTTTACTTCAGTTTAAGTTTAGGTACAGTCTTAAGTATATATAATTTAATAATATGAACTGAGCAAACTTGATATATATATATATATATATATATATATATATATATATATATATATATATATATATATATATATATATATATACATATATACATACACTGCCGTTCAAAAGTTTGGGATCGGTAAGATTTTAATGTTTTTAAAAGAAGTCTCTTATGCCCACCAAGGCTGCATTTATTTGATACACACACACACAAAAAAAAAAAAACAGTTATATTGTGAAATATTATTACAATTTAAAATAACTGTTTTCTATTTTAATCTATTTTAAAATATAATTTATTCCTGTGATTTAAAGCTGAATTTTTAGCATTATTACTTCAGTCTTCAGAAATCATTCTAATATGCTAATTTGATGCCCAAAAAACATTCATTATTATTATCAATGTTGAAAACAGTTGTTGAACAATTTTTGTTTCAGGATTCTTTGATGAATAGATGAAGTTCAAAAGAACAGCATTTATCTGAATTAAAAAAAGCTTTTATAACATTATAAACTATACCGTTCAAAACTTTGGGGTCGGGGATACAATAAATTAATACTTTTATTCAGCAAGTATGCATTAAATTGATCAAAAGTTACAGTAAATATATTTCTAATGTTACAAAAGATTCTATTTTAAATACATGAAATAGAACTGTCTATTCTTTAAAGAATCCTGAAACAAAAACTGTTTTCAACATGAATGTTTTAGCATTTAGCATAGTTTTTAGCATCAAATTAGCATATTAGAATGATTTCTGAAGTAATGATGCTGAGCATTCAGCTTTGCATCACAGGAATAAATTATATTTGAAAAAAATATTCAAATAGAAAACAGTAATTTTAAATTTAAATTGTCATGTTTTTTGTATTTTGAATCAAATATATGCAGCCTTGGTGAGCATAAGAGACTTCTTTTAAAAACATTAAAAATCGTACCGATCCCAAACTTTTGAACGGCAGTGTGTGTGTGTGTGTATATATATATATATATATATATATATATATATATATATATATATATATATATATAATACAAATGAATATGTCTGAATGACATACTCAAATTTCACTTTTTACTGCTCTTCTGTCAGTTGTCTTTTAAAGATCTAAGCACCAGCATGTGTTGATCAAGTTTACAGACCGCATTTTGACTGTTCCACTGTGTTTGGTAACCAATAACTGATGTAAAATTAAGCTTGTCAACTCATTTTGACTTAATTTGGACAAATGACTCAAGCGCCTTCTACATAAAATGCCAAATGCCCACCAGACACCCCACAGAGGGGAGGTTGCTCCCTAAATGTTTATGGGCTTTTGCTGGGGAAATTTACTGGAGTCTGTTTTTTTGGAACACGCACATACCCACAGTGCCAGGTGTTTCTCCCCCAACCTGCCACCACCTTTCCATTTACTACCCTCGGCAGTGCATTTAAATGAACAGGACTTTAATGACAATAATATCGCGCCTTCTAAAAGGAACAGAGGCTACAGGTTGCCATATGTGAGAAAGTACTTGTCTCACTTTCCCTTTCCCACTTTCCCACTCACATCTGGCAGTTCAGTCCATTTCATAGTCTGTCCAGGATCTGGCGAACACGAAGCACGAATTCTCACATTGACAAATTAAAGTCATTTCACAGAAATTGCATCAGCTTTCCTGCAGTGCTACCGGTTCTAATATAACGTACAAGGGTTCACAAGGTTAAAATAACTAATTAAACTTACACAAATCTGTGTAACTAAATACATTATTCTTGCATATAACTCTTAAAAGAGTGCATTTTGAAAGAAAACATTTTTTTAGTGTCAGGGAATTATAGGACACAAACTCACACACACACTTAGACTTCATTCAAGCCTTTGTTCTTTTGTTAGCGGACTTAACAATGTTCCGGTGAATTCCTTGCTAACTTGAGTCCTCTGTGGTCAGTTGCAGCCTCGACAACCCCCAAACTCCCAGCATGCTTTAACTGGGGCTCAAGCACCCTGTGATCTGAACTGAGCCCAGTACAAATGTCTGCCCTGTGTGGCCCACAAAACGGCTTGTAACCATGTTTTAATGCAGACACAGTTTTAAAGTTAACATGCATGAAAACACACACCGCTCCTGGGGGAACTAAACTTTAGTGTTGCGTTTGAGTTTATTCCTTTCTTGAAAGGAATAGTTGAAAATGCTGTCATCATTTACTCACTCTCAAATCATATACCGAATCTCCATGACTTTCTTTTTTCCTGTGGAACACAAAAGAAGATATTTTGAAAACTGTTTTTATATGTACAACGACAGTCAATAGGGTTGAAAACTACATTGGACCTGATTGACTTTCATTGTATGGACAAAAAAAAAAACACAAGACATTTAAAATAAAAAGTTCTTTTTTTCATTTGTGAACTATTTCTTTAAGTAAACCTGTTACGAATGTTTAACTGCCATATATCACAAAACTAATGCTAACTAGACTTATTTTCCTTTGTATCCTACAGATATTCAGGACTCAAGCTTCAAGGCAGACTCAAACTGCAAGGCTAGAAAGGAACGAACAGCCTTTACCAAAGAGCAACTCCGAGAGCTGGAAGCCGAGTTTACCCACCACAACTACTTGACCCGCCTGCGACGCTACGAGATCGCTGTCAACCTTGACCTCACTGAGAGACAGGTACAATAGCCACTTCGATTCATACTGAAAACAGCAAAGAAAACACTCATTCATAAAGTCTAAATAAGTCTATGTGAAATATGATTGACAATAACGACGCAGAGCCGTCATCCCATCAATCTCTGACTTCACTCTTCAGCGATTTCGCACTAGGCTGTTTTTTAAATCTTTTTTTTTAGTTAAGCTGAGACCACACTTAGCTTGGTCCTTGATGGTTTTCCCAGGCCCAATCCCAATCATATGCCAGATCCCAGCACAACTCTGGGCTTCTCCCGAATCCCTTTGCAACTCTTTCTCCACTTTTTTCCGATGCATCCTACAGATCTTGGCCGCCTGCCACACTTTGCTTTCAAAAATGAGTGGCGGACAGATTCAGTTGAGAAGGAGCATGTAAAAATAGTGTGGGAACATATGGTCCATGTTCCTGTGTTTCCACGGGGAGAGAGATGCACAGGGGTCACAGACTTGCGTTCCTCAGAGCTTAGCCGTCAGAAATAATGTCACAAATCTCTTGATGTGCTGGCTGCAGAATTATCTCGAATCACTCAAGAGAGTGCACATTTATTCTCAAAATCATTTCCAGACAGTTTAAACGCATCAACATTTTTATTCGCAGGTGAAAGTGTGGTTTCAAAACAGACGGATGAAGTGGAAGAGAGTAAAAGGAGGACAGCCTGCCTCTCCTCATGACCTTGAAGCAGATGAGATGGACTCCGCCGCCTCTCCCAGCTCTGAGTAAAACTCCGATCTGGACGTTTCCTCATATTTACAGTCACCCAACTCACCCTGGCAATACGCACAACGTCCAATTTTTTTCACTTGTCCTTCCATGTATCCCGTTACACTGCTTCATGGACAAAAGCGTCTGTGCTTCCTGTTGCTCTCTTCGCTCAGATGACTAATTATCAACAGAGCTTCAACAGCTTGGAAGCACCATCCACTTTCAGTCCACATGTTTCACTTTCATTCATAAACAGATCGAGTGAAATCAGAGGCATATAAAAACCCAATTACTCATGTGTAAAAACAATTTATATTAACTGTTCAAGCCTGGTTTAATAGCTTTGACCTCCAGCCATGACGACATGATGTAGGTCTTTCACACTGTGGTGGTGGTGGTGCCTGAAGCCTGATCAGAACCACCTGTGAAGCTCCACAGATAGACGGACGGTCTTAGGATCACGCCAAACCCCCAAAGCATCGATATCACATGTCTTTATTTTTACCCTAAACGGTGTTGTCAGATTGCTCTTAGAATAAACCATTTTCCTTTTTTTTTGTACCTTTCTTTTTTTATATGAAATTAATAAAGCACAGATGTTACTTAAAAATGTGAAAAAAATCAATAAATCTGAAAACTAAGAAAAACTTTATTGTGGTTATTGTTTCTTCAGATCTCCTTTGAATTGTAATACTAATGATTTTATACTGCCACCTGCTGGCGTGGAGGCAGCTTTATGCAAAAGCAAATGTAAATCTAATCAACACAAATCAATTCTGTGTGATTTTTAAACTACTTGCATGACATGAATACATTTGAGATAGATTAAAGATCCAGGATGGGTTGTTTCTTACTCATAAAAAGGGTATAGTTCAAATAATCTGTCGTCATTTACACACCAAGATAGTCTGAAGAATGTTTCAACTGTTTTTGTCCATAAAATAAAAGTCAAATAGGGTTCAAAGCATTGTGTATGGACAAAATAATTGTTTTAACACAAAAGAAAGTAAGTAATACAGGATTGGAATAACATGAGGGTGAGGATTTTTCAGTGAACTTCTTTTAAGCATATTGATCATCTTCCAGAATGCTCTCAAAGCTCTGATGAAAGTGTTTTGGAATCGACTCTCTAGGCCTTAAAGTTTTGATGGAAGCATCTGGATGGGCCGAAAAATTAATTTTTACCAGAACTCAGACCAGCCCACGCGGGGACCAGTCGCACCAGAAGTCTGGAGAGTGACCGCTGCTGTAGTGTTGTGGAGAATAATAGGTGGGTAGGAGTGGAGAGATGACTTCTCAAGTGCAGGATGTTGTTGTAGCAGGTAGCCAGTCATCCAATTTCCTGCTTCCCAAAGAAAACAGTGGTAAAGCATCCAAGGTCCAGGAAAGCACAATGGCGGGCCTATACTCTGGCTGGTCGGCCAGCCAAACAAAGACTGGAGAGGTGAGTGGCCTGTGAGGTGGAGGTGCAGGAATAGTTCCATACACACCCATGATGGGGTTAAGTCGCACAGTGCCGCTAACCCTGTTCAGCCACAGCTTGCTTTCCACCATTACATGCAGTATTATTGCTTTTCTAGTAATGACTATGAAAATAAGCCTTGTATATAAACTTAATTATGATATTAGAACCCCTAATAAAAGCACACTGCAGTGGTCCATTTACACATGTGACGTTTACTAAAATAAACACAGTAGGGGATTTATTCTTAAAGACACATGCACGTACACTCTAGTTAAACAGAACCGTACGGTTTTGTTTAATTGTGGCCCCCCAAAAATAGCATGTTAAGTAACGTGATCTTGAGTACGCGCACTCGTTTGCCCGGTGACTTAATTTAGACGAGGATTCTCTTGGGGTAAAACAGAGAGAGGAAAAGAGACAGATGGAAGAGAAAGTCTGGCCTACTGAACAGGATGAACACTCACAACTCAGCTCAAACTGACAGTTAACTAAAGAAACCAGAAGACAAAGTGGAGCAGCTTCATTATTCTGTGGCTCGGCTCACAATGATAAATGCACATTTCAGTAAGAGACAGTTTTTGCTTTGTCAATTCAACTTTTTGTGGCCGGCAGAGACACAAAAAGAGACACAAAAAATACATGTTTGTAAAAAAAACATTTGCAATGCAACAATAAGGCAGCATTTTTGCAGTTTGACTCAGATACAATAGAAGCACATAAAGAGGCTGTTTGGGATACTCAGAGAGTGTTTTGAGGGGTGGGTGGGGGTGTGATGGATAGCTGGAGGTGTGCAGGTCAGATCTATGAGACGGCTGCAGAATTAAAGCGTGGCTCGCTGGCCTTGCTTCAGTGCTGTGGTCCATCTGTATAGTGTTATTGTTTACCGAGGCAACATTTCACTCTGACATCAAAGCTTCATGACCCTTCACACAGCTCCGCTATGCAACCACCAGCCATGCCTAACCACATTTTGTATTACTACACTTTATATATTTTTTTTCATTGGATAAAGCATATTTAAATAATTTCCAGTGCATTTCTTTGGCAGATAGGTACTTTTTTAAGCATTAACAAATTATACAAATCAAAACTAAATAACATAAAACATAAAATGATTTGCTTTGAAGATGAACTTTGCACAATGTTATTTTCCCCTGATCTACAAAATAAAAGAGTGCAGGCTAAGTGGGAGTAATATAATCAATCTATTTTATGCAGTATTGTCATTAATAAAATGAGATTATGCATGACATCAGTAAAGATGCTTTTTAATCACTTTTTCATTTTCATTTTCCAGTTTATTTATTTATGCAAGCACGTCCATTAGGCACATCATAACACAATACCCTTTAATGAAATTAATAAATCCTTTGTATACTTGCTTTTATTGTGATGAAGTTATTCATTATTTTGATAACACTTTATTTCAATGGTCCACTTTGGACATTCTATTAACTATAAGTATTTTTGCAACATGTCAACTAACTCTCATTAGAGAATTAGACTCTGCTAACACTTTATTTTGATGTTCCTCAAACAGACTTTATTATTTATTTGTTTGTTTGTTTGTTTGTTTGTTTGTGCTATTAGAGCATCACACCTCAAAAATCTTCATAAGATTATTAAATCTTTCATATTTGGATTTTAATCACTTGAATTCTGTTATTTTTCTAGAGAACTTATTTATTTATTGCTGTTCAATCCATTACAACCATCATACCTCAGGATGTTGTTTAGGAAGAAAAAATGTAAATAGACAGACAGACAGACAGACCATAATCTGCTCTTACAGTCTTTGATATTTCAACCTCCAGTCACACAGCAGCACAGAGGCACAGGATGGCTGTTCTTTATCAATCCACTGGGCCCTGAAGAAACAATGAAACGAGTCTGCAGTTCTTCTCTCTCTTAATGTCCTAGACATAGCCATCTTTACACTATTGTCTTCAGACAACCTGCACATTTCTGTCTGATTTTTGCTCCCTTGTCCAGGGAAGAAACTGCTGGGAAGGAGGGGAGGAAGAAACAGAGGAAATGTGTGATAGCTTCCGCACATCCTCCCAAGACAGTACTTCCACTGGAGAGAAAAAAGTCAAAGAAAAATGCATGTTCAGGTGTGTGTACATGTGCGTATGTGTGTGTGAGAATCTTTTGAAACAGCTTCTATTTAGAGGATGTGGTCAGCGAAGATCCGCGCCCCCCAAATGATTAGTGATCCCCTTAGGAGAATAAATCTCACAGTTTCATTGCACAATCATTCAAGATGGGCTGGAGCTGCGCAGCACAGTTTTAAATTATGCAGGACTTCCTGCCATGTTCTTTTGACAGCTCTTATAACCCAAGTAGAGAGGAAATTTTGTTCTACTAAATTATGAATCTACTAAAAATAATCTCTTTTGTTGTTTGTCAGTAGTTTGGACCTCACTAAAGGAAAGAAATAGGACAGGACCTGGCCACAGCACACCATGAGTGGAACATGAAAATCACTGCTTGACCTGTATGTAGAAAATGTGAAATTGTAAAAGCATTGTGTTAAAAGTGGAAAAATATGGAGTATCATCACTCTCATAAAAAAAGGTACAAAAGCTGTCACTTGCGCAGTACCTTTTCAAAAGGTACACTTTGTACCCAAAGGGTGCACTAAGGTACCAGTACCTAACATTATACCTAAAGTGAACATATTTGTACCTAACTTTTAAAAGGTACTCCAGTGACAGCTTTTGTACCTTTTTTGAGTGTATCCAAGTCCTAGTAAGCTCTTGCAATAAAATGTCTGAGAAAAAAAAAAAAAGACCTGACACTGAGAAAATAATAAAAAAAACAATGTATGACAACACTTTCCCGCCATTGACGGAATTTACCGGCAATTCGTGTTTTCACTGTCATGTGGTAGGGAGGTGCGATTATGTACCTTCTAAATAAGTACAGAATCTCGGATCAAAACACAGGCGAAGAAGAAGCAAAATAAGCAACAGAAGCATAGCTTATGCACATGTAAAATAATGTGATCATCAAACATTAAACAGTATATAAATCAAAACTGCCTAATGTTCCTAATAATAATCTCAACTAGGACGAGGAATAGGACTGTGCAATCTTTGTTGATGGACTCGATCTACTCCGCCTATATGTTTCGTCATTCATCGTTCTGAATACAATCCAGACGCAGTCTTTGACAAAAACACGTTTTTCTAAGCTTTTTGTTCAAAATATTGCTATTTTTAATGAAACTTACTCACATTCAAAAAGAATGCATGAAGCTAGACTTTTTTTTAAAAGCAAAGGCTCTGTTCTTTCTTTTGATATATTGCAGGTTTAGATATTCATTCAACAAAATATTCTTGCAGGGAAAGAGTTAACAATTTAATTATAATGATCCTTAAGTAACAAATAGGCCTACCCATGTGCACATGGCAGCCAAAAGTCAAGCACAACAGTCGCTATCCATCAGCTGCTCTCTTTCAGTCTACCTCCTCCTGTCTCTCTCTCTCTCAGATTTGTCTCAGTCGCCAGACAGCTCTTTACCAAACAAAAGAAGTCTTGTCTGATATTTCATTTGATCCGGTATCTGCCACAGAAGTTTAATACCCAATACAATTGATCCTGGCAGCTGAGGGTGCTGCCCCTAAGAGATCCACGACTCAGTGAACCACAACCATCAGGACATGCTACACCAAACAATAGACCCTCTTACTACACCAGACTGTATGATCAATAAAAGTTATTACCTCAGTTTTTATTGTCTCCAGTAAAAGATGATGTGGGATCAACTGGTACCTACAAAATGTGAGACTGATAGATTAAGAGACATAGTATACATTTCAACATTCCTCAGATTGTTCCTTACAATTATTGCTATTTTATACTATATCTGGCGCTTTTGAGTTCACCACTGGAAGTTTCAAACCTGTCAAGAAAAATGTTAAATCTTTTCACAGCTCAATGTAAAATATACAGGTATTGTATTAGCCTACATTTAATAATTGTTATGATCTTTTTTATTATGCATTTAGGGAAAAAACATATATATAACATAACAAATATATATATATATATATATATATATATATATATATATATATATATATATATGCAAGTCTCTATTTATAAATTTATTGAGGAATGTTGATCAGTAAGAGATGATAGAAACCTAAATCTCTTGGAAGACCTGCTTGACTGTACAGGGTCTGTTGTGAGCATGTGTGTCTTTGTAAATGGGCACTGGATGACCTCGTTCAGGGTCGGCTCACTCAACATCACTCAGCTCAAAACCATGGGAACACTTTGAGTACGGGAAGTAAGCTTCATGCAAGAGCTCCATCTAAAAATAAAGCCACAGGAGCTTTAAGCACATGCAATTCAGACCAAGAAGTCAATGTTTGACTGTATAGCATGATCCAAATAGACCCTGCTGGTAATTCTAACTTTCATTAATTACTCATGTGGACTTTCGTTCATCTTCGGAACACAAATGAAGATTTGTTGTATGAAATCTGAGAGATTTCCCAGTTGACAGCCACTCAACTACCACTTTGACAGTTCAAAAAGTTCATAAAGGGACCGTAAAACTTATCCATGTGAATTGAGCGGTTTAGTCAAAACTCGATCGCTTTATATGATGTACAGACTGAATTTAGGCACATGTAAACATTGATCAGCGAACATAAACAGAAGCTCAACCGAATCTGATTGACACATGAGAACAAGCCTCATTGGTTTTTGCAGAAGCTCAAAAGTGCTGCTTAACACACGAGAACGAACCTCATTTGTTCTCGCACGTCAAGCGAACATAATTGAGCTTCCGTTTCTCATAACTGATGTGTGTTGATAAGATGTTTAAATGTGAATAAAAGCCTATATTCAATCTGTTCATCATATATAGCGATCGTATCTCTTCAGAGAATGTTGGACTAAACCTCTCAATTTATATGTAACTGAATTCATTCATTTTACAATCTCTTTATTAACTTTTTGAGCATCAAAGTCTCAGTTGCGTAGCTGTCGATGGAGAGACAGAAAACTCTCGGATTTCATCAAAAAGATTTGTGTTTCAAAGATGAACGAAAGTCTTACGGGCTTGGAACAACATGAGGGTTTGTTTGTTTGATTATTTAAAATTAATGATATTTATGACCTTCAACTGTCAGTCTCCTCTTATTTTTGAGAAATTAGAGGCAAATTTCATATTTCAACACACATTAAAAAAGAGAAAAAAGTAAGGTTGAATCTATCTTTGATGCACTCAGTGGCTGTAATTAACTCAGAGCAAGAGAGAATATCAACAAAAATGGTCTTCAATGATGAATACAAATGGTTACACACAGGAGATCCCAAGGGAAACATAATAGCACAACCACATAATACCAAGACAATACAGAAGCATGAACAGAGAAACCTGAGGACTTAAATATACAGAGATAATGAGGTAACTAAATAAACAACAGGTGAACAACATATGTAATTAAGCTGTAAACAGAACTCTAATGGGACAGGGAACGCCACAACACAATGATACTGAACATTGAGATCGTAACAATCCTTTAACCCAGAAATGATTGCTGTTATGGTTGATTTTATTTAGGAATTTTATTTGAAATCAATCCGAAAAGTTCCCGTAATTCAAGAATCATCCCTGTACTAAAAACTGATTTGAACTTGAATATATACTAGAACTGCACTTGGCAGGTGCATTAATGAACATACTTTAAACATGCTATGTCTGACTGCATGAAAACTACTCTTTCTTGCTATCCTGTTCAAATGCTTTCCTGTTCTGTCTTCAAGAGCTGGTTGAGATTTTAGCTGTTTTGAAGTATTAAAAAATGTGAATTATATACTTCATCTGCTCAACACACTCCCCTATTTCCCCTCTCCTAACCACCCCCACACTCAGACTCAGACTTCATCTCCCATAAGGCCATGCATGGGCGGGGGCCTGCGGGTAGCGATGGCTGAGCTGTGGCGTGACAGGCTGGGATTAATACTGTTTTTCATCAGCATGGTGCTCCTGGGCCCAGTGTTGGGTTTCAGTCCGAGTCTATGTCTGCGGCACGTGGGAGGATTTCTAACACATGGATCCCGTTCCCAGCAAACAATGAAAGTCCTGTCGGTGCACGCTCCCTCACCGGGACGGTATGAGTGTGATGTCACAGCACATGAGCCCACCCATTCTTCACCGGCTAAATCACAGACACGAATACACCAGCAGCACCACCACACTGAGCTGGCTTTAATTAACACCTGCTTTCACAAGCATGTTCCCCCTGGCCAGGGTAAGCTGTTTGGTCTGGGCAGGATTAGTGTGTGAGCAGTGGTAATGCCAAGCCTGTGTGTCTTGCTCACGTCTGTTGGATACTGAGCTGTATGGAGCAGACAAACAAAGCTCAAGTCTCAGACATAAGCGGCTGGAACTGGCCCTATGGGGGAACCTGCTTGGCCTGCTGCCTACCAGTTACGGACTGTGCCAGAAGGCTGGCCAGTTCTTTTATGAAAGAATTAACCTTTTTTAATGAGGACTAGGCTAAGACCTTAACATGTTTTTGTTTTCATTTTTTATTCCGTTAGATTTTCGTATTTATATAGTTCAGTCATGAAATTCTGCTAATAGGTCCTTTACATGAAATCTACAAGCAATCACATCATTACCATGGCACAAGCTGATTGGCTTCTACTGATCCTGCAGCCAATCTCATACCAGCCACCGATCAATAGAGGATTCGATCACCCGTGTGAGAGTAGGCGCGTTTCCAAAAAAACGTGTTTCCGTTGGGCTTATTTTCAATTCGCAATTTCATTTTGCGCAATTTGAAGGGTTATGGAAACACGGCTAGTGCCGCTCAGCCCCTTTCACTCTGTTCTAGTGGACACATGCCATTAGTTTTTTTTTAATTCAGCCAAATTTGATACGTACGTTCATCAAAATGATCTTCTTGTTTATAGAACAGCTGAATACAATCAATAAAACCTTGCTGATATTCATTAGAACAGCACTCGTGTGACATGTCTTAAATGTTATAGCTGTGTGGTCATTCAAACACACAGCATATGTCAACATGGATTCTCATTAGTGATAATAACAACAACAGAAGCCTGACAACACAAGTAGCCTATATGCTGTAAAAAGATCAACAAACAACATCTCAGTTTCACTTAAGACAACATTGGGACTGTCCTCAGATTTCTCCTCTTTGATAAAAACTATTCTAAACTCGTCTGAACAAATCTAATTAGTCTTTGGTCCCGTCCCATGAGCACACTATGTTGGCTGCTTTCTCTGGCATCAGTCAGATACTCTCGTTCACTGGTCAGTGCCTCCTCTGGTATGAAATGAGATATCTGAGAACTTTGAGAACTATTGGGAAAACAACAGGCAGAGGTCAGAGCAGAGTTCAAGGATTGAATGAGTCGCACTGAGGATTGTGTGCAAGAGGAAAGCGAGGAAAACCCACTGGGGCTCTGAGAATATACACAATGCATACTGCATGAGGACGTACACATACATACACACATTTACCTCACATCTAAACTGGGACTTTCCATTGACTTATGCAGTTCTTAAAGTCACCATGAAAGCAAACCACAACAATCCAATTCAAGTCACGCCCTACTTTTTCTTGTACAGAGGCTGTTTCACTCGGATATACTTCACAATATATCGCACAGATTCATAAAAATAACAGAGGTATTCAAAGCTTATCAACAGTATTCTGACATTTTTCAAACAGTTAGCATGTATGCTAGCATGTCTACACGTGATTTTTTCCCCCAAACCACTTCAGCGGAAATCCCGCCCTGCAGCCGATTTCATTGGTTTAGGTTACAGTGACGGGTAGGTTTAGGGATCAGTGTTTGGTGTAGGCAATCAGTACAGTGATTGACATGACCAATGAAAACTTTAGAATCGGCTGCATTTCCGCTCTTAGGAAAGCTAGCAGACTACAATGCCATTTAGTCACTGGATTTGGTATATACCAATATATAACAATAAAAATAAGTTGACTTGAATATTTAAATTTAAGTCATTATAATTCTTTCCAGCACAAACAAGATTCTTTGTATATTAGGCTTAATATTATAGATATCTGCTTACTGATCTGACAGTAAAGTAGGCACATGACAGCTGGACATAGTGACGGATTGCAGTCTTAATCCTGCAACACGGAACAGCCTTTTTGATGAACTGAAAACTAGCCTTTGATTTCCATAACACTGCTGTAAATTAGCTGTAGACTGGAACAAGATCCAACATGCTGTCTGCAGCCCCTTTTCCACTTGTCTCCATCCACTACACCACCAGGACTGCGTTCCCCAGTCACCTGCTTTCATTTCCCCCTGACCAAATGAATGAAAGACAGGAAATCTACCCTTGCAGTGATTACAGTGAAATTTGTACGAGTCCGAAGAGGAAGTCTAAGCAGAAGCCTAACCAGCTCCTGCCAGGCGATCGGTTTTCAGAGCAGGCTCTGAGTTATTATAATGTAGTCCATCTCAGTTGAAGACCACTCATCTCTTTGAAGCTTTAAGAGTTAGGCTAGAGCTGCACGATTCTGGATCATTTGAGATCGCAATTTTTTTGTTGTTGTTTGTTTTAAACATCATGATTCTTTCACGATTCTGAACAGACAACTTTAAAAATATATATATTATATTATATATTATATTATATATATATATATATATATATATATATATATATATATATATATATATATATATGTAATTTACTAGAGGTTCTGACAAATGTTAACTCCTGCAGATATTAAATTCATTAAAATTTTATGAATCTAAATGAATTATTTGAAAAAAAAAAACGGTTTGAATTAATGATTCAATGACTCACTCATATCCGAACTACAATTTTTTATCCCAGTTCTTCAGTGATCTTCTGTTTGTAACGCAGGAATAACAATACTGTGGTTTAAAGACTGTTTGTGAAGCTGTTTCATACCTACAGTATACATGACAACTACTCTCTATGGGTCAGCGACTGTAGCACCACACAGATCTGAATTTTGGCTGTGATTGTACTTGTCAAAGGATTAATGGACACAGACGAATCATTAGATAACGTGGGTGTTTGAATCGAGATCGTGATCATTTAACGATAAATCACACAGTAAGTCAGGCCCATTGCATTCTGCATCTACAGGTATGTTGTCTCTTTCTATCTACCAAATAACAGTCTCTTTATTATTTCTAAACTTGGTCCTTAGTTGATTTTGCCTCATTTTTAATCTGTGTTTTGGTTTGACTCAGTTCACAAGTAGCTCCAGATTGTTTTCATTTAGCATTGAAGATCTGACCCTTGACCCGCACAGACTGCTCGCTCTCCTCTCATTCGTTTTCTCTGCCTTTAACAACTCACGCAGCTGCCTGGCCCTGGTATCCTCATGGGATTCCTCTGGAGATGTTAAAAGAAGAGGCAAGGTAAGAGACTATGAAGGAACGAAGAGTCTGAGTCATTGATTACAGGTTACAGAGAGTGAGTTTGAGAGACAAGAAATTGAAATATGAAATTATGTATTTATTTTATCCTAAGTTTGAATTCCTCCAAGTGTGGATCCCAATTATATATTATCATAATTCATAAGTTTATATCATATTATATTATTTAAAAGTTTGGGGTTGGTAAGATTTTTTTATGTTTTTGAAAGAAGTCTAATATACTCACCATGGCTGCATTTATATAATAAAAATACAGTAAATTATTAGTAATTAGTAATATTGTGAATTATTACAATTTTAAATAACTGTTTTTTAATATATTTTAAAATACACTTTTTGTCTGTGATGACAAAGCTTAATTTTCAGCAGGCATCAGAACAACCTTTATCTGAAATATACATCTTTTGTCTTTAATGTCACTTTTGATCAATTTAATGCATCCTTTGCTGAATTTAAAAACTTATTTAAAAAAAAAACAGTTTATTATATTATAATAATTATATTATATTATATTATATAATTACCATGTTTTACATAATTTCTGCACTTATATGGGACACAGTCAGACACAGTGGAGACCAAATAGACGGAACAGGAGCCACACTCTCAGCAACACCTCATTTTGTCCCTTTTGAAGACCGGTAGACACTTTGGAGGAAATCTGATACATGGCAAAAACAACTATGAAGTCAGACTTTTATTTAAGGAGCTTGACTGCCGATCTCCGATATCCCAAGTGCTGGTGCAGGGGCTGAAGGGAGGGAAAGGGGGCTCTGGGTGAGGTTTGCTCTGTTGTTTTCTGAACGGCTGCCAGGAAAAGTTTAATGGCTGTGGAATTTGGACAGGAAAATAGCAGGCTGGAAGTTTCAGAGGAAGCAGGGATTTGTGGCTCACGCAGCACCTCTGTTTGTGTTCTTCTGGGTTGGCTCCACTTCGGCCACCTCTCTGCTCCGCTTCTAGCGAGGAAGAGCGTCAAGCGCTTTTCCACATATGAGTGTGGTGTCTCAGGAGAATACCTACCGGCGACTTACAGGCCACGGCCTATAGACCTCCACCCCTTTTACACACACATAGACCTCCACCCCTTTTACACACACAAACACACACACACACACACACACACACACACACACACACACACACACACACACACACACACACACACACACACACACACACACACACACACACACACACACACAACACACAACACACAACACACACACAACACACAACACACACACACACACACACACACACACACACACACACACACACACACTGCTGGACAGTTCAGATGCTAAAACTCATACTCACAAGCTCTAATTGAAAACAATACAAGCGTCGTCTCAGTTCCAAAAAACATGATGCTTTAACCTATTCCTCCATTGTCTTCAGGGAATGTGAACTTGACCTTTGAACTCAAGTTCCATGATGGGATGCAAAACAAATTACTTAAAAAAAATAAAAAAAAACATGAGAGAAGTCGAAATAATTTTACTCCAATATTTATTTAATCAAATACGCATACAAGCTCCAAAAAAATCCCAAAAATATCTATAGTGGTTCTTTCTTTTTGAGTTCGACCACAGTTATGTTTCCATACATGACCTCAAACATGGTTACTCGAGTTTGTGGGCTAAAATAGTAGTTTTGCCAATGTAAGTCTACATTTGATATAATAATAATGCACTGACTTCAATGTGTATATCATATTGCTTCCATTTCTTCTTTCAATTCACATCAACAATTGTCCCTAGACATTAAAAACTGAAAATTTTAACCCTAAAAATCTCACTCCTTGCAACGTGCACATCACCATACTCCAGATGTTTCTCAGTCCCCGTGGGTAGTGACTCAAAGAGGAACTGTTTATGAGGAAAGGGAAGCTTGTATCACTGAGATGATGTCTGCAATCCCTGTCGACAGTAATCACCCCTGCTCCCTATCGCTCAGCTCACACCTCCACACATTCCCTCTCTGTCTCGCCACACAGGCCCGGCTGAAGTGCCTCAGGCATCACTATCCAACCAAGACCATTGGTTTTCTGGAACAATTTCCCTTCTAATTTTTAACAGTCTCTTCAGTTGTTTGGACTGAAACTGGCTGTTGACAAGCAAATCACCGCAGACTATCACATACACATACTTTTTTTGTTGTTGTTGCATTGGGTACCTCCATAGCCCCATCAGTAGTTATATGTCTTCAAAACTTTTCTTTTTAAAGGAGTAGTTCACTTTAAAATAAAAATGACCCCATGATTTACTCACCCTCAAGCCAGGTTTATGAATTTCTTCTATAAAATGAATACAATCGGAGTTATTTTAATAAACACCCTGACGCTTCCGATCTTTACAATGGCAGTGGATAATAAAGGCCTTCTGTAGCAAAAAGATAAGTTTGTGTAAGAAAAATATTCATATTTAAAACTTTGAAGAAAAATAATAGCTTCCGGCCAAACGAACATACAGATCCGATTTAAGTGTAAAGCGCATTATTCATATTTAAAACTTTATGAAGCTCCAGCCAAACGGACAAACAGATCCGATTTAAGTGTAAAGCGTAACTTGCGCAACTTATGACGCCGGACGTAGCGTAGTGTATAATGGCGCAGTGTAAATATCAGCAGTACGTGGCATTACTCACATAAGTTGCGCTTTACACTTAAGCGCATCCGTGTGTTCATTTGGCCGGAAGCTAGTTATTTTACTTTATAAAGTTTTAAATATGAATATTTTTCTTACACAAACTCATCGTTTTGCCTCAGAAGGCCTTTATTAACCCCCCGGAGTCATGTGGAGTTCTTATATAATGGATGGATGCACTTTTTTAAGCTTCAATCTGATGGTTGCAATCCACTGTGCCATTCTAAAGCTTGGAAGCGTCAGAGTGTTTATTAATATAACTCCGGTTGTATTCGTCTGAAAGAAGAAAGTCATATGCACCTACAGTAGGATGGCTTGAGGGTGAATAAATCATGGGCTAATTTTCATTTTAAAGTGAACTACTCCTTTAACTCACATTACACTGGATATCATTCAGCATTTTATCATTACAGCTTAACTCTCTCTCTCTCTCTCTCTCTCTCTCTCTCTCTCTCTCTCTCTCTCTCTCTCTCTCTCTCTGTGTGTGTGTGTGTGTGTGTGAGTGAGTGTGTGTGTAAAATATTAAGCATCACAACTATTTTCAACATTGATGACAATAAGAATTTTCATGTGACACTGAAGACTGGAGTAATGACTGACAAATTACATTTTAAAATGTAATTAAATGGAAAACAGTTAAATCGTAATAATATTTCACAGTATTACTGTTTTTATCAATTACATAGCCTTGGTGAGCCAACCTTACATGCAGCCTTGTTACTGCCAATACATACACCGATACACTGCTATGAGCATGTAAGACATACTTCTGCTGCACAAATAGAATATACAAAATGATCCGTGGCAGATCTATACAGGTGGAGCTGGGGAAGGTGAGGGGTTTTAGAGCCCCTCTGAAAGTGTGCCGCAAACGGCTATAGTGAATGCTAACTATCTATAATATGTTGAGCAGCAAGCTCATTGGTTGCAGATGCGACGTGACCCAATAAACCTATGCCATTAATGATGTAAATATCATCAGGTTGCAATGCATTAAGGACCCATCAGCCTGCATCATCTAGATTTTCATGACAGAACTTGGTATATATAATTTAATTTGTTTCATTCTGTTGTTTTAAACAAATGTTACTAGCTTACAGATTACATGAGTATTGTAAGTATTGTATTTTTTTTTAAAGTCAATATTACAGGAATTAACTTTTAAACAATCGATTGAAAAATTAACCCACCAAGTAGTAGAAATATAGAATTCTATAAAAAAAGAATTCATAAGTAAAGTATAAAATCATGAATTGTATTTACTGCATTTAGTTAAATAATGGTTTGACTTTTAAGCCATTCATTAAAAAATACTGAAAAATTAAAACATTTTAAAAAAGAAAGAAAATGAATTGTTTAAACAGTGCTAATAGATAAGGCACATATAATATATATTTTTCAAAGCAGTAATTTCAAAATAAAAATCTATACTCCCTGTACCTGTCAGGAATCATTGCTATAGACAATGTAAGGCAAAAAACTTGAACAACCCCTCACAAGTGTTAAGGTGAGGCTGCCCCGCTCAACATTTGTTCACTATAGAGAAAGCAGCTTTGTGGGTCAAACTTTTGTTTGTTTCGAGACCAGATTGCTCTTAATAGTGTAATTGGCCATGTGTAATGGTTTTGCGATGGCTACCCTTCACATTTGGGTGAACGAGGCTTGTAAAGGTCCGGTGACTCCAGTTATTAGTCAAACTCAATGATCAGCTCCAGTTTGGGAGGTGTGAGTTGAGACACTACGGGCAGAAACATAAACAGACAGAGGAGGAAATGCTTATGGACAAATGGCCTAAAAGTGAAGTGAACACATAAAACCCTGGTGAAACAGAGAAGGAACAGCCTTTGTAAAGCTCGTACTGTCACTGCGGAAAGCCCCCTGATGAGTGGAGAGTACTACTTTTGACACCATGAGCAGCGTATAGGAAACAAACTTCTCGCACCCCTCTCCTTCCTAAACAAATAAACTAAAGCCTCATGTCCTCAAAAACTGAACAAGTGGATAGGATAATCTGTATCATCCGGTGAATTAAGATAATAATAAAGGAAAAGAGAAATGGTAAAGTATTTTAAACAATTCTCTCACTCTCTCTAAACAAAGGACATACTAATAAAAAAATAATAGGGTAAAAAACAAAGTCCCAGTTCCAGCTGGAATGCCGTCTGTGGTTGGATCAAGTAGGGAAAGGCAGTGGTTTTTGTTCTCTGATATCGATCTACTTCACCAGTGTGTCGAGACACAGAAATGTAGTAATCAGTCATTCAGCTCAGTGCCAAATGAAACGGGTACAATCTTGAATAGTCAAACATCAGCATTCAGTCACGGTGCTTCACCAAGTGACTTACTTTTTAAAAAGTACCAGTAAAATGAAACGGCTCATTTTAAAGAGATGGCTCACAAGAAAATGTAAATTATCTCTGCATTTTATTCACCCTCATGTCTTTCCAAACCTGTTAGACTCACTGTCTTCTGTGGGAGAACAATATACAGTATATATATATATATATATCCATAGACGGGGATTTTTTTTTCCGTCCATACAATGAAAGTCAGTGGGGTTAAAATCAACACTGGACCCTATTGATTTTCTTTGTATGGACAAAAAACACTGAGACATTTTTCCTTTTTGTGTGTGCGTTGAGGGTGATTAATGATGACATTTTTATGCTTGTGTGAACTATCCATTTAAAAATTATGTAAAAGTTGAGCACATTATGTGATTTCAGCTCCAATAAAATGTCTGTACTCTCCTCCTGCTATTCCCCTCATCGCCCTCTGCTGTCCCCCTGTGCGTGACGGGACCATCCCAGGAGAGAGCCAGGGGGTCTTGGGGAGTTGTGCGGGACAACCAGGGGATTTTGGCAACCTGTAGCTGAGCTCCCAGGCAAGGCAGGGCTGGAATAACGTGGCCTGTTTATTCAGCTGGTTTAGGGGAAAGAGGATGTGTTCAGGGCCTCATTAATCACGGGCGCTTCGGAAGAGATAAACAGCCAGGACCCAGTGGGGGTGCTGACGCTCCAGGTTAGCTAGAGCAGGGGAGAGTGGGGGTCTGTCCTCACCACAGGGGGGAACGTCTGAACACTTGCTGTAGAGTTGTTCGGGACAGCTTTGTGAGGCCTGAAAATGTCTTATGAACTATTTAAGACATATAAATTATATATATATATATATATATATATATATATATATATATATATATATATATATATATATATATATATATATAATTAATTTGACTACAAATTAAAAATGTACACTACTGTTCAAAAGTTTGCGGTTGGTAGTATTTTTTTGTTCTGAAATACGTATTTTATGCACAACAAGGCTCAAAATACATTAAAACAGTACTATTGTGAAATATTACTACAATTTTAAACAACAGTTTTATACTTTGAATGTTTAAAAATATAATGTATTCCTGTGATGGCAAAGCTGAATTTTCAGCATCATTACTCCAGTCTTTGTCACATGATCCTTCAGAAATCATTAATATGCTGATTTGGTGCTCAATAACATTTCTTTTTATTATCAATATTTTTGTGGAAACTGAGATGCATTTATTTTCAGGATTCTTTGATGAATAGAAAGTTCAACAGCATAATTTCTTTAATACAAATCTTACTCCCTATATCTTACTTTTGAATGGTAGTGTAGCCTACTTAACATCACAGTATTACACATTAATTTACATATGCATTTATTGAAGCTATTGTCTATTATTACACTGTTATCCTTTGATTAGTCTTCATTTTGTAACTATAGTTGGGTTTCTTATTTATTCTGAAACGTTTTTTGATGCAATATTTATTTCTGTATGTAACTGTCCATTAAGAAAAAGCCGCAAAAGACACATTTTAAAAGCATAAAAACATCAAACGTCAATTTTTTTTTATTATACATAAATGCCTAAAGAAGCTGTTTATACAAACAACATTGCATTCAAAAATAAGCCGGAAAATGCCAAAAATTAGAAAAATGTGCAGCTGTTTTATAAATGCTAAAATTATAAATGACATAATATAATGATGTATAGTCTATATTTTTACTTTATTTTACTCTTACTCAAAACTTTTGTTTTTTTGTAAACATCTGCGAATAGCATGTAATCAAAACTGAAAAGACTACGGAGAGCACAGTTACCATTTATGTTACATTTATTAAACATTTCATTTATACCAGTTGTCACCTAATTTATTTATAGAATCTTTTTTTAGTTTAAATATCTTTAATATACTTAAAGTTCATTTGGATGGCAGAGAAACATTTAGATCTGAGGTAAACAAAAGCTAACAGACATCTGCACCTGTGACAACAAACAAGACAGAAAAACACAAGCGCTGACAGAATATGAATGATGCATATAGGAAAGGGTCATTCATCTGACGAATTTCAAGAATGAGAAGTTTTGCTTGACTTGTTTCACTTATTTTTGCGTATTTCAGTGATTTTTGTTTGATTGTAGTCTTCAACATGTTTGGAAGTTTGCACGATGACTTCATAAAAAGTCTTATTTGAATACAGGAATATTCCACAGATGCATCAGCAAACAGGCAAAGGAAAAATACAGAATCTGTCATCTACTGCAGCCAAACGGGTGTTATTCTACACTTCCAGATGTTCTCCTGTCTTCTCTTCTTTTCATCAACAGAAAATAAAATGCTGCTGAAATCCTGGTCCGTTCCAAAAAAAGCCTGCCATTATTACCTGCCGACCTTGTGCTTCTCGCACGGCCCATGAGGTTCTCTACAGGCTGGCTTTCACTCATCTTCCCGTTCATATTTCACCAGGGATGGGGGGAGAGGTGGTGAGGAAGGCAGGAAAGAACAGAGGGCATGAAAGAAATGGGGAGGGAGAATAATGAAAGCAAGAGGAGATGAGAAGTGTATATGTGCATGCTGGGAGGAACGAAGCACATAAATGAAATGTTTTTGAGGTCTAATGACTGATACAGGCCCTACAGACACTTTTAAATGTTTACAACCTGGTGAATGTGTTAAAGATTTTGAATTTCTCTGTTTAGGTCTGATTGGTTTTAATGTTTATATGGGATTTTTATACAGTAAAGGTACGTGGATGTGTGTCTGTGTACAATCAGAGGTTAAAGTAATTGGTTTTGAAAAGATCTGGAAAGAGCAAGACACTTTTCTATAGATTTCTCTTATTCACATGCAGGTATTAGTTGAGTTATGTGATGAAAGGAGATCAATGCGAATTCTTGTTTCTCACATGCTTTCTTATTATTTCAATCAAACACGCAAACAGATTTTGGATATTTATGTTCATGCACAAATTATGTATGACAGAAAACGTCTCGGTTACGTATGTAACCCTCGTTCCCTGAGTAGGGAACGGAGACGTTACGTCGGAATGACGACGAAATGGGGTTTCGCTTAGAACACCTATCGACTATACACCTATACAAAAACGAGCCAATGGCAAAGAAATGCCATGGGTCTGCGGAATTTGCATGACGTAACTCCGCCCCACCTCGTGGGTATAAAAGGAGGACGCCGGCAACATGCAGTTATGTTTCTTCGCTGAGGAGCCAAGACTGAGCTCCCCGCGGAAGTGGCAGGAAGACGTAACGTCTCCGTTCCCTACTCAGGGAACGAGGGTTACACACGTAACCGAGACGTTCCCTTTCGTGGTCACTCCGAGTTACGTCGGAATGACGACGAAATGGGGTTAACAGTCTAATCACGCCACCTTCACAGCTGTCTTCCAGTGCCCTGCGTAAATCTGAGCCCTTGTGAGAGACTTGTACGGACGAAGGACTCCTATTTAACACAGGAATACCAAGGTACACTGGGAAGCATATCCCATAGTTAGAGGAAATATGCAATTAACACCAACCCAGGGGGGGGGGGGGCATTTGGAAATACACATATGACCCGAAGGAAACATACAGAGAATACTGAGGTGTCCAGCCGCAGGTGAAATATTTCAACCTCAGGAGTGGCAAGGTGGCTTACCAGGGGAAAGACACATGCTCAGACAGGCTTACAGTGGAAATACACATGTGGGGGTAGCTCCGAGGAGGGACCATGCACATGGGAGGCACCTGGCCGACACACAGGCAATAGACACTGGCGCTAGCATCAGGGGTGCTGGAGGAACTCAGGGCTTGCGGAGAAGCTCACCTGAGGAGAATATCGCACGTATCAAGTCCGTGGAGTGGAATGGCGAGCAAGCGAAGACACCTGAGCGGGTCCAGTACTAGCTAGTTGAAGCGAGTACATGAGAGGACACTGGCTCCACTCGGAGATTGTAGAATCTGGCAAATGTGTTAGGTGTCGCCCAGCCTGCAGCTCTGCAGATGTCTGTTAGCGAGGCGCCATGCGCTAGAGCCCAAGAGGATGCCACACTCCGGGTGGAGTGGGCAGTCACACCAAGGGGGCACGGTCGACCTTGCTGCTGGTATGCCAAAGCAATGGTGTCCACTATCCAGTGAGACAACCTCTGCTTGGAGAGAGCCTTTCCCTTCAGCTTCCCACCATAACAGACAAAGAGCTGGTCTGAGGTCCTGAAACACTGTGTCCTGTCTACATAGGCACGGAGAGCGCGTACTGGACAGAGGAGTGCCAAGGCTGGGTCTGCCTCCTCCAAGGGCAGCGCTTGCAGGTTCACCACCTGGTCCCGGAAGGGAGTGGTAGGAACCTTGGGCACATATCCAGGCCGGGGTCTCAGGATCAGGTGAGAGTAAGCCGGCCCGATTTCCAGGCACGCTTCGTCAACGGAGAATGCTTACAGGTCCCCTACCCTCTTGACAGAGGCCAATGCAACCAGGAGCGCTGTCTTCATTGACAGGAACTTAAGCTCCACTGATTGAAGAGGCTCAAAGGGAGCACTCTGCAGGGCATTTAGAACCACCGCGAGGTCCCAAGAGGGAACGAGAGGAGAACGAGGAGGATTCAGTCTCCTCGCTCCTCTCAAGAACCTGACGATCAGGTCGTGCTTCCCTAAGGATTTATCTTCTACCAAGTCATGGTGTGCGGCAATAGCGGCAACAAACTTTGAGGGTGGAGGGAGACAGCCTTCGCTCCAACCCATCTTGAAGGAAGGAAAGCACGACACCGACCGAACACCTCCGGGGGTCTTCTCGACGAGAAGAGCACAGTTGACGAAGAGGTTCCACTTCAACGCATAGGCGTGTCTCGTGGACGACGGCTGCACAATTCAGGGCTCCGGGAATATAAATGGCTCGAAGCGACCTTAGATGCTTCTGACTCCATAAGAGGAGGTGGCGAGCGAGTTGCGACATACGGCGGGAGCATAGACCACCTTGATGGTAGATGTACGCTACAGTGGCGGTATTGTCTGATCGGACTAGTACGTGTTGACCCTTGAGCAACGCCCGAAAGCGGTGCAGGGCAAGGCGTACTGCCAGCAACTCGAGGCAATTGACATGCCATAGGCGCTGGGGTCCTGTCCAGGAGCCCGCGGCAGCATGTCCATTGCACATGGCGCCCCAGCCCGTGGTGGACGCATCTGTTGAGACAACAACATGCCGGAAAACTCGTTCCAGGGGGACACCTGCCCTGAGAAAACTGTGGTTCGACCACGGGGTGAAGGTCTGACGGCAGGTCGGAGTAACTGATACTCAGAGCGTGCCTTGTTCCATGCTCACCTCGGGACTCGGTCGCGAAGCCAAAGCTGAAGCGGTCTCATATGAAGCAATCCGAGCGCCGTCACCGCGGCTGCAGATGCCATATGCCCCAGGAGCCTCTGAAAATATTTCAGTGGAACCGCACTCTTGCCCGAAATTGTCTCAGACAAGTCAGCAGTGACTGTGCGCGCTCGCTCGTAAGCTGCGCGGACATGGCGACCGAGTCGATGTCCATACCGAGAAAAGAGATCCTCTGCATGGGGCAAAGTTTGCTCTTCTCCCAGTTGACCCGAAGGCCCAGACGAGCTAGGTGCCGGAGGACAAGGTCCCTGTGTTCGCAAACCTGGTCTCGAGAGTGAGCTAGGATAAGCCAGTTGTCGAGAGAGTTCAGGATGCGAACCCCGTGAACCCGAAGGGGAAGGGCTGCCTCGACGACCTTCGTGAAGACGCGAGGAGACAGGGCTAGCCCGAAAGGGAGAACCGCGTACTGGTATGCCTGCCCCTCGAAAGCAAACCGGAGGAACGGTCTGTGTCGAGGAAGAATGGAGACATGAAAGTAGGCGTCCTTCAGGTCGATCGCTGCAAACCAATCCTGGGGCCGAACACATTCGAAAATGCGTTTGGCGGTGAGCATTTTGAACGGCATCCTGTGAAGGGAGCGGTTCAGCACGCGCAAGTCCAGGATCGGTCATAACCCACCGGTTTTCTTGGGGACAATGAAGTAAGGGCTGTGGAAGCCGGACCTCATCTCGGCTGGAGGGACAGTCTCGATTGCACCCTTCGCCAGCAGGGTGGCAATCTCTGCTCTCATGATGGGGGCATTGCCACCGACCAGAGTGGAGCAGACTCCCATGTAGCGGGGAGGAGAACGTGCGAACTGAATCGCATAGGCGAGCCGATGGTTCGCGCGACCCAGCGAAACAGACAGGGAAGCTCTAGGCAGGCTCCCAAGAACTGTGCCAGCGGAGTCAACGAACCACTGACGTCCCCTCGGTGGTGCAGCGAAGCGGAATGACCGGCCCAGAGGTGGACGGCATAGCGGCCCAGAGTGGAGGCACGGTCATAACCGCTCCCTGACAGAGGAGGCCAGGGAAGGACCAGCGTTCCGCGGGGGCCTGCTCTGCCAGGGGTCTGGCGACAGAGGGGGATGAGAGCGGTACGGTCCAGGGACGGCACACACTGTCATCCGGCTCTGAGACAGAGGGGGACGAGAGGTGCACGGCTCGGAGGCGGCGCACCATGTCGTCCGAGAACTCTGTATGCTCAGAGACGAGAGAGTCAGTTCTTTCTGAATAAGGATTCTTCCCCAGCCCTCCACCGGGGAAAGGAGTGGCCCTGTTACCAACTCCTGGAAAGAACTGAGTCCCATCTCTGAGCAGCCCATCTCAAAAGTGCCGCTTAACCCGGCGTTTAGCGGGGGGCGGGGCTGGAGAGGGCTGAGGCATCCCCCCATGGTCTTCCAAAGCCAGCCCGGTGAATGGGCAGGGTTGGAACCGTGGGAGGGCGCCTTCGGCGGTTGGCAGACTGAGGGACCTGAGTGGACGGCGGGGCCGTCGGCAGAATAACCTCAATCTGCTCCCGGGCGGTTGAGAACTGTTGGGCAGAAGTACTCAACCGCACCGCCGAAGAGGCCGACCTGGGATATCGGGGTGTCGAGCAGATGAGTCCGCCGACTTCCTGCACATCAGACCGGTCAGCCCCAGAGTGGTAAACATCACCTGACTCGGAGAGCGCACGTCCAACTTCGTTGCTTGGAGAGCAAGGTCAGTGGCGGCGCGCTTTTTGGTAGCTCATTAAAGAGCCTCGAGTCATGCATAACCATGAGCATCTGGGTCAGGTAGACCAGCAGAACGGTCATGGGATGCAGTGAGGCGGCTGCCTGTCCTGTGGCACTATAGGATTTCGCCACAGATTAGGGTAGACGAAAAGAACTACAGGCTTCGGACGGGTGCTTAGGATTGCGCCGGGAAGCACTCTGAGGACACAGTAGCATCGGAACAGAGCGTTCAACCGGGGGGACCCAAGTGTACCCATGGGCAGCGGCCCCGTTGAGGGGAGGGAAAGGCGGATGAGATCAACGAGTGGTCCTGAGAAGACACGGGGGTCTTTCAGGACGTCGAGATCTCATCATGCACGTCCGGGAAGAAAGATATTGGGGTTTGCCGTGGACGCGGGTCGACGGCCTTACCCAAAAACCAATCGTCCCAGGAAAGCATGGCCGTCATCTCCGGATCAGACTCAGGCACAGCCATAGCACACCAGAAGGTGGCAGCTGTGACGAGTCGTCACTTCCAGAAGAATAAAGCCCACCTAGTGATGCTGCTAAAGACATAGCACCATCCTCTGTAGCTTTCAAATGAAAACGCACGGGCCACCCGAAGGTAGACTTGTGGAATCACCTGATCGCTAATGGGCACCATCATAGAAGAGGGGGGCTGGGGTCACAGAGTCGGCGCCTTGTTCCAGGCAATCACCCTCAGGTCACCCTGGCCACCAGCCGAAAATCGGGGGGTGGATGAGGGGACTCTCACTCTTGCGAGTTCACCGAGTCTCGACCTAAATGACGCGATGATCATGTTCCCACAGAGAGAACATGAATCACCCACGAGCGCTGTTCAAGCATGATCAAAGCCCAAACACACTAGACAGCGCTCGTACCCATCAGAGTCCGATACCAATCTGCCACAACCACAAATGCACGGGCGAGCCGTCTTTAAAAAGACGTGCCGCGTGCGAGCTCTTTTGTGAGAGGAGAAAAAAAAACTCCGCGATGAAGCGAGCAGGGAGAAACACACTCACTGGCAGATCACTGCACAGATCAGCAGGCAATGTGAACTCGCTGCTGATCGCCGTCACACCAACACCGGAGAGAATGGCTCGTCTCGTAGAGCGAAGTCAGAAATGGCTGTGGAGTGAAGAGATACTCTTGGCTCCGAAGCGAAAACATAACTGCATGTTGCCGGCGTCCTCCTTTTATACCCACGAGGTGGGGCGGAGTTACGTCATGCAAATTCCGCAGACCCATGGCATTTCTTTGCCATTGGCTCGTTTTTGTATACTCTAAGTTGATAGGTGTTCTAAGCGAAACCCCATTTCGTCGTCATTCCGACGTAACTCGGAGTGACCACGAAAGGGAACTATTGTTATCATGACTATAGTTTCATGCACAGTGTGCTTTGCAATTCATGGTCATGTTTCCATCATATGTGTCTTTCTGCAATATATCGGTTAAATGATCATTGGAAATAATATAAATTATATTTTAATAAAATATTACAAATTTGTAATTAACTTAAAAAAGAAAGCTGCCATTTTGTTAATAAATATGTCAGGTGTTTCTCTTCTCCTTTCTTGAATCAAAATGGTATCTTTCTTTTTGCTTTGTTTTTTTACTTGGTAATATTGTATTTTCCTTATGTATAACTTTTAATCCTGTTGGAATTTTCTAACAATATCACTTTAACAAACAAGCCAGGACCCTAATGACATCATCCTCCAGAGAATGACATCATTTTGGTGGGAAAAGGACAGCAACACTAATAAATAAACACATTTCCTAACTGTTCTTACATCCTGTTAATGTTCTTACATTTTGTAAATAATCCGGTTATGTTTAAAGAAAGTTTAAGGGCTTTGGCCAGAAGATATTTCTGACAGTATACAAGTATTTATATTACAGCAATAATAATCTTTTACTGAGATGTTTCATGCTTGTCCTGCCATCTACTGGAGAATGTATCAGCAAAAGTTGCTAAAGCTTATTTAGGCCTACTAGTTTACTGGATTAAAGAAAAAGGTTATTATATAACTTTTTACAATATATATATATATATATATATATATATATATATATATATATATATATATATATATATATAGTCTTTATTATACAATCACATTAATGCATGCAATTGATATTTATAACTAAATTCGACAGTAGTATGTTAAACATAGCAATTTCTGACGCCTACCACTGGAGTAGAATACAATAAATTATCCTGTTGGCACTGAAAAATAAGTTTTCCATTTTCCCTTCAAAAACTCCCTTTAAGAATGTTGGCATAATTCAGTTGTTTGGCCTAATACAAACAAGCCAAACATGAACAAACCGTTCTCACAATGAGCGCACGGTGGCGCCACCTACCACAACTATGGCGGTTGAAAACCCAAAGGTCTGCGCAGCCACATTAATGGTGTGACATTACAATGATTTCAGTGCTAACTTACTCAGTCAGGTATAGTATTACTTTTGCAGCAAAATATCAATGCATTCACACGGCAATTAAAACAAGCACTTTCAGCATAGCTACTATAAAGAGAGAAACCCAAGCTTTTTCCACACCTCTCTAAATGCAAAGAAACTGCATCGCGTGTTTCTCTCGGGTTAATAACCATATGCAGCTCAACTGTATAGCGGAAGACAGGTGCTTTACTGAAACACACATAGCTTACCTTATGTTTACCTCTGACAAACAGGCCTCTGGATTTATTTAATTGGATTCTGTTGCTGTGCGATATAGCCATAAACCTTATCGAGCACTTTTGCTGAATGACCCCATCTGTTCCTACTGACATCCACTGAAATATGAATGTAAAAGTGAGAACGCTCGGGCCTGGAACGATGACGACGTGGGTACATAACTGTTTAGTGTTTGCTCAATGACCTAAGCCTATTTTGCCACCTTCGAGCATTACAGAGGTTGTGTTGACTTTCACCATGGCAGTGGCAGGATGCAGAGTTATGGGTTACAGGAGATGCTGCCAACTCCCAGATTGCCCAGGGCTGAATGTGACATGATAGTCTCAATGAAAGATGATGTGCCCAGCTATTCTGTTCAGTGCATGCAGGGGTACAAAGTTGAGATTAACCTTGGTGCTTTGTCCCACATGAGTTGAACTAAACTGTAATATATATTAAAAAAAAACATACACACAAATAAATCACATGACTGAAAATGTTTGCAAGTGTATTTGTGATAAGATAAAATAATTTAAAAAAAAAAATGATATTTGAGTGTCCCAAGAAACAGAGCCACCGGTTACAGTAGCAACGCTGAAATGAATCCTACCACAGATATTCTCCCACGGACTGTGATGCTTTACAAAAACAGGTTCTCAAAAGGGTTTAAATAACAAGCGGCGACATGTTTTCAATCTCCGGTGATTATGCAATAGCAAGTGTAATTGAATAGCTAAAAATAAATGCAGCCGGTCAGACCCACCCATTCACACTAAAACATATTTGGCAGAAGAGTCACAATCATTTTATTTTTGTCTAGACCTAATTAAAAAAAAAAAATCATAATGTAGAACAAAGCCCCAATAAAACAATGAAAGGCTTGCAAAGAAAATCACTGTTCATTGCTTATTAATATGCCAAATCAAAGTCATGTGGTGCAACCAACATGCAGGCAAATTTAGAAAAAAAATCTAAATAAAAATTAATATTAAATAAAAGATAAAATATAAAGTATAAGCATAAGACCCCTACAGACTCTATGGATCAAGGTCAATAATGTTTTTTTTTTAAATTAACTATTAATGTTAACGTTAACATTATTTTAAAACTCCCTAAAAACTGAATAAAAAAATACATTAAAAAATATCATTATCAAATAAAATAATACTTTTGACCTTGACAAATGTACTTAAAAAAATTCAAAGCTAGCTGTAAAACCATCATGAATACAAAGAATACAAGACCTGCTACATGTATTTTGAACTAGATTTTTTCATTTTTAATTAATTATTTATTTATTTATTTTAAATGGAGTCACCATTAACAAAGTGTATTGTATTCTGGGTTCCAGGTTTGCTGTAAGCCCATCAGTCATCATTCTCTACTCAGATAGGACAGAGCAGGTGAATGTAGCAGATGCTGTGTGTGATATGCAATGGCTAAATACAGCAGACATCAAAAGCCCACTGCTATAACTCAACTGAATCATCACCTTCTGAACATCAGAGAGATCAAAGTTGGATGCCGTATATTTTGCTCCTCATTTAACCCGAGATGAATTTGGTTCCAAACTGTACAGGGGTCACAGGAAGGTATAACATCTGATACCATTCTTTGAAAATGTACACAGAGAATACTAGTCGCTCCCTTTTACTCCATGTAATGAGATTCCCAGCTAATCAGTGACTTTCCTGCGTTATCTCAGCCATCAGGACACTGGGGAGGATGTGTAACCGAGACAAGGGCTGATGTCATGGCGTGATGGATAAGATGGAGGTTTTGAGGGAGGGTGATGGAGAACGTTTTGATGTTGTATACAGCCCTATTCGATATGCAACCCTCAATTACAATCAGATTATTGTGAAATTGCACGGGGAAGTGGATGCAGTTGTATATGAAGATAAAATACGGGCCTGTTAGTGTGTGCGTCCGTCTTTCTGTGCGAGGGGTGATATCTGTAGAGTGAGGTTTCGGGAAGGTGAGAAAACATGATGGTGTGCACTCATCTAATGATCTAAATTGAAGTAGATGAGGTTCTCTCACTCACTCTGAGTGGAGGTGTCTTTTACACTGAACTTCTGTGCAGCATGAATGGAAAAATGAGCTCATGCCTTCAAATACCACTGACTTCATTTACTGACATTAGACAGAGGTCTGAGATCAGTCACAGGCTACCTGCTACACTCCTGGAACAGAGGGCGATGTTTATTTAATATAGAACTACATCACTTAAGCGATGCAGTACACCCATTTTGCTTTCATTTGGTGAACAACAAGACTAAAGGTCCACTTTAAAGAAAAATAATTGATGTTTTTTGTCGTCCTGAAAAAATGATTCATTTTTATAGTCTATTTAACCACGTTACATGTGGATATTTTTTATTTATTACTATATATTGTTTAACCCCTGTGCATCCTTATGGGCATTTTTGTTTTTTCAGTTTGGTATTTTTTTTTAATCATTTTGCCTGTTTTAATGCCAACTGCATACATTTTGGCACAAGTTTATTTTAATTGGCATTTTACTATTTCACCCTCATTTTCTTTAATTAATCTATTTTACACTAGGTACACAAACTAGTTACACTCAAGACTTTAAGGACAAAAATGTCCCCATTGAAACCCATTAAAACTGCAATTTTTAATCCCAAGGCCATTTAACTATAAAATGGTGCAGTCTTTGTTAATATGCCTTCATTCTGTTGGCAAGGCTTCAAAATTCAATTTTTTAAAAACATTTTTTACCAGATGCTGCCAATTTATCAGGTTTGGCCTATAAAGCATATATTCGCTTCATTCCTGTTTTCTGTTTCTGCATATTATGGAGCCAATTGGATAAGTGATGCAGCTATAATTGTGTGGGTGTGTTGGTATGGATGTCAGAGTGTGGTTTGCATGTGTGTAATAAAAAATTGTGTGTGTGCATGTAATATTTGAGAGAGAAAAACTCCACTCTACTGCAAATCACAAATCCAACCAGTGGAGCTTTGCTGGCATCTAATGAGAAAATATCTTACTGTAAGATAACAACTTTTTTTAGATAACAACTTCAGATTTGGAAAACAACTTAATTAGATTTATGGCTTTGATTTTCCATCAGTTTTAGAGTTTTTCCATATATTTTACATGACATAATCTTCATAAATCATTTTCTTAAACTTAAACCTCTATAACTTTTTTTATTCACTTTTTAAACTTTTTTTTATTTAAACAATAATCTACAATGGGTCTTCTTTAAAATGAGACCAAACTTAAAGGTGACATATTATGCCCCTTTTCACAAGATGTTGCCTAATATAAATCTATGGTGTCTCCAGAATGTGTCTGGGATATTTCAGCTCAAAATACCCCCCAGATTATTTATTATAGCTTGTCAAAGTTGCCCCTTTTTGAGTGTGAGCAAAAATGCTCAGTTTTTGTGTTTGTCCCTTTAAATGCAAATGACCTACTGCTCCCCACCCCCCTTCAGAAGACTGCCGACGTGCTTCGGATACTCAGCATTAAAGGGGAATTATGCAGCTTTTTTGGCTTAACTGAACAGCTTCTGAGTTATTGGAATGGTTGTATTACTTTTTTCGGGTTGAATAGTGGCCGTCTTGCCCCCCACTGGTGCCTGTGAGCGGAAAAAACACACTGGCAACTTTGGCCTGGCGGGGCGTCGGCCTCAGCGTGAGGAAGTATTGCGTGATATCAGGTCTCGCGATGTAATAAATCGCTTTACTGCACTGCACACTGCCCCAGAGGCCATGAGTGCAGAGACGCTCTGCTTGAGTGGTATTTACGACAGTAACGTTAAATACAAGTACTCTACTAACAGCGACTCTAGGGGTCGCTGTTTGACAAAAACGGAATTCCTGCATAGTGTGCCTTTAATATCTCAGATATAACAGTAGCGGAGTGCAGCCTCACGAGAGACTCTGGAAGAGGTTGCAACATTCGTCTGTACCTGGACGTTTAGTGGATACATGTAGTTGTTGTGCAGTTTGATTAATCTCATCGACTTGCATGTACCGTGATGATTAACGTTTACACAAGTTGATAGTTCCCTGAGGTCTTATAGGACTGCTGTGACATTTTTTGGTCAAATGGTCTGTGATGCCAACGGCAGAACAGTTTGCATGCTTTGCTCGAACTTTTGCCATTGCTAACTGGTTGCACTGTTGTCGCTTGCGAAACCCAAATGGCGGCACCGTGGGTGGAAATGTGCTTAAGGGAAATATTATAATAAGATCCCCTTCCTATGTCAGAAGGGGAGCAAAATCTGATCGGCTTTTTTTTTTCTTTTGACATGCTTGCAGAGACAGGCTTACCAAAACAAAGTTACTGGTTTGTCACTTTTCATGTTTTCTGGGTTGGTAGATGCACTGGGGACCAGATTATAGCACTTAAAAACGGAAAATGTCAAGTTTTTGTCAAGACTAAAGGTCCAAAGGTTCAAAGTCAAAATATAATCAGTTTAGATGGAAAGGATGTCAACCTTTTGCGCTATAGTTGTGACAACTAACCAACTCCCACATCCAATATGCGGCAAAGTAATTGCAACTTTTTTCTAGATACGAAGAAAACCTATGCAGCTGACTTGTTGCCTTGCTGCCTTGAGTTATGACTGTGCAGGCAGCGTTTGCGCACAGACTTCTCAGACTTCTGAGACTGCTTAACGGTTTAATGATCTACAGTAAAACAGAGACAGCTTTGATGAAAACTAAGTGAATATTTAATTATACCACAATAGTAATTTCTTGCTATAAATGTCATAAAAATGGGAAAACATTGGTAAAAAATGAACATTTACACAAATTGACCATCAACTTTTAGACGCCATTTTTATTTTTTTAGCTCAACTGTCACAGAATGGAAAGCACACCATTGTGGGATATCAAAGGGAATACATTTATGCTAGCTTCAAAAATTCATCAGATGAAGTTATCTCGGGAGACAGGAAGTGAAGCTAACTTTGGATTTGGACATGATTTTGTATTTGGACAACTTTGGATTTGGACATGATGCCTTCCTTAAAATCCATCCTCCGAAGGCAGCAGTTTTCAGACGCAACCGTAGTAATCCTAAAGACATTGATTAGCTTGTTCAGATGTGTTAAACTCTGCAGGACAGAAAGCCCATCCCTGATTTATGTAATTATGTCATGTGTTCCTTTTGTTTTTGCATGTGATTACATGCTTCTGGAAAATTTTGCAATTCATAATAATAAACATGTTTAGGGAAATACTGTGATGTTTTTGTTGTGGTTTAGTGTTTTTGGAGAAAGTAAATCAAAAGAGCCTTTTCCTTTTTGGTCAAGAGGCCTATATGAACTTTGAACAGCAATGATCAAATTCTTGATAAAATGAACCATCTGGTTGAGTTAATTCTAAGTTCATGTCTTGATTGATTTAATCCTAAAATGTAGCGCTCTTTTCTGACCAGTCAACTGTTTCTGCAGTGAATGTGAGCCATCACTCCATGTGGACACATTTCATTACAGGGGGCTGCATGAAATATGGAGGCATTTTCAGCCTTGACTGCTTCCCATAAACAAATGCCACTGTACTAGAGCCCAGGTCCCACATGCCAGGCATCCCAGCTGCCTTTCATGACCAGAGCTCAAGGCAAGCCTGCGTTTAACATAGTAAAATGTTCACACCATTCTTGACATGCATGTCTTTTGTTGTGATTTGGAGAAAGTTAATGCCTGCTCCTTAAAGGATAGTTCACCCCAAAATGAGACTTTTTGTCATTACTCACCCTCAAGTTGTTCCAAACCGGTATGAGTTTCTTTCTTCCGGTAAACACAAAAGAAGTTATTTGAAAGAATGTTTGGTAATCAGACAGTTGACGGCACCCATTGACTTCCATTGGAGGAAAAACTATGGAAGTAAATGGGTGCCGTAAACTCTCTGGTTATCAACATTTTTCAAAATATATTTTCTGTTCAACAGACGAAAGAAACTCAACCCGGGTTTGGAACAACGTGGGGGTGAGTAAATGATGACAACATTTTCATTTTTAGCTTAACTATCCCTTTAAAACAAGTACACATTGGAAGTATCTTTAGAATTCATCAAAATGCTGAAAAGGTTGACAGTTTTGGTCTAACTTTACATATATGAAAATACATGCGAAATGTTATGAGATATAAATTATAAAACAGAATCAATGAAACCTATTGAAACATATTTTCTCAGCTGTAAGAGGGTGTCAAGTTATACATCTGTGGTCAAGCTGAATGTTATCAGGCAACACAAAACCGGATAAGCCTAAACTAAACACTCAAACCTTTTTGTTTGCACTTCCAAATGGGTTTGTGTTCATTTAGAGGAAAATCTGGAGACATTGTTTATATTGCTCTGTTTGTAAGAAGGCAGACTAATTACAACTCAAAATCGAACTAACTTTACAGTAATCCCTTCAGAAAACTCAACATGGAAAAAAGAATCTGGATGGGAATTGCTATTCAGTGATTACAAACAGAGCCAAAACTCCTACGTCCACTGTTTTGTGCACACTTAACAGGTTATATTCACAGACCATATAGCTCAGAGCTTCATTTATCCCTTTATACACTTATAAACACACTTACACATTTCATTTGGTGACTGCAAATGGCAGATTAAAAGAAATTTACACTAATTTACAGAAAAAAGTGCCAATTGCCTGTTATGCTTGATTTGAAATATGTTGTTTGAACATGTTGAACCAAGTTTTGGAGATTTCAATATTTGCCTATCATATGCGAGATGTAGTATATGACTTAAAATATATTTTTGGAGGCGTTACCAAAATAGCAGCTGGTGCAGAGTGACCTGAGTTGCTTTAAAGCAGTGGTTCATGACCAGGGAGCCTCAGCAAACTTCCAAGGAGTCCTCAAAATGACTACAATTATTTAAAATAAGTTAAAATAAATAAATAATCATACATTTTCCACCAGTGAATCAATTCTACCAGTCAATAAAAAATCCACAATTTCATGGGCATCTTTCTAATGAATATGCCGTTTTTAAGCTATGCCAGTCACTAAAATATTTTCTTTAGAAATTGTGAGTAAAATATATTTCTACAATCCAGTAAATCACAAATAACTTGAAAAGTCATAGGGCCTTTGAATATTGTTGTTGACAAAAGGGGGTTTAAGAGTCAAAAAGACAGAGAACCACCTTAAAGTGACTTTGACAATATAACAGACATACTAATATGAAATAGTGGATTCTTTGCATGTTGTTTTTGTTACACAGGAACTTTGAGTTGCTTCAGCATTGCAGTTTTCATGCGAGTTATCGCTCTTCCCCATGACTCCTTCTGTGACCCAGACACAAGTGGATTACTATAGCTGGTGTACATGTGATTTTGTTTTGTCCTTAAATTAGCATGGAAATGGCCTGGAAAATGGGCTATAAATGGAAATGTCAGCTAGTTGGCTGAACCAACAATTGAACATGTAAACAAAAGCCACATTGTCAGAGATGCTAACAACACTCCTCTGTGTCTTCACGCTGCCCCAATCCCACCAGACTTAGAAGACACACACGCACAAAAAACGGTCTTCTCCATGGACTCCTGATGTGCTGCTGGCAGCCAGAGAAAAGCTGTCAGAGGGAATAAGAGGCAAAGGCCATTGTGTCTGATGTATACATTCAGCTGGGCTGGTGCAGCTGTGCGGGCATCAGAAAGATCTTGCTGGAGGACAGGCCTATTGTGCCAGTCTGATTGATCCTCTATGGCACTGAGCTTACGGAGAGACCCTAACTTTAACAGGGACAGGGCCTGTTGACAAACAAGCAGGCCTCTGTTTGAAGCAGGAGACTGAGACTGCAGGTGCTTGGGCCAGGCTTGGATTGAGATGCGTATGCCTGCTCAGATGCCAGCGGAGGCATTTCCTGCCTAGTCTGACATAGGCAGGCATCCTGGCAACGGCCAAACACCAAGCAGGAATGAATAAGAGGCAAGGACCGGTATCGAAGCCACATAAATGCCCATCAGACTTAAAAACATCCACACAGTGATTCAGCTGTACAATTTTAAAAATAAAGGTTCTTTATTTGCATTGATAGTTCCATGAAGAACTTTTAACATCAATGGAACCTTTCCATTGCACAAAAGATTCTTTATAGTGGGAAAAGATTTCTTTAGGTTATTAAAATGTCCTTCAAACTAAGAAAAAATAGTCATTTTAAGAACTGTTCACTGAATGGTTCTTTGGAGAGGCTTCTATGACAGTCTTCTATGACATTGCTGTGAAAAAAACATTTTGGAACCTTTTTTTACACTATGATACTCAAACTTTCAGATACAAAGACGAACAGCTACAAATAGGCATGATCTCTGTGTCTCATATGTCTCATAGTTGAGAATTCCACAGGGGCTAGAAAGAAATCATTTAATGTGAGCTGGTGCGGAGCAGCAGGCAAAGACAGTGTGACACAATGACCTGGTACCAGAGAGTGTAAATCTGGCACAGCATCTGCCATCACACCACACTATGATTTACAACAGAACGCAGAGCAACAGACAGGCCGATCCACTCCTTTTCTCCTCTATATAGCATTTGTATCTGCTACCATCATGGATGCTTCAATACGGTAAATAAATTAATGTTTCAAGCATCTACTAATCTAAGGTCAATACACAGCAATGCATGGTTTAAAATCAGCTCAAACTGAAGGAAATCAGAGGACGTGCGCACAGGCGCCTTGGTTTCTGCTGTACAGGATACAGGGCAGCCTGGCTCCAAATTTGGCAACGTGGCATAAAAAGGATGTCAGATAAGTCAGCGGCCAGCCAGTCTGTGGGGCTTATTTTTAGTCATAGAATTTAGTAGAGGATTGAAGAAAAAAGTTTGCCCCATGCACTGTTCCCGAGTTTCACACGGCACTGTTTGCACTGGGAATCTCCTTTCAGTTGACATGGCCCAGCCCGGTGAGCTGCCCTTCCTCACACCCTCAGTGCACTGTAAACATCCCCGGGTCAGCACCTTACCTAGCGCCTGACTATGCACACACTTCACTTCCTGTTTACTCTAAATGCTACAAGCCCCACTGGACATGCCATATTATTATATCTATGGTGTGGAAAGTGGGATTTTGTCTCCCACTTTTGGTCTATATATATATATATATATATATATATATATGTATGTGTATACTGTATGAGAGAGTTTTATATGATATATTATTTTATATAATATATAAGACAGCGGTCAAGAGAAAAGATAAACATTTGGCAGGAAAAATTTGAGCATACGTTTCATGGCTTGAACACATGGCTCTGCCCTGGCAAGGGAGATAATGGAAATCCCAACAGGGGGTCAAAGTACAGAGTTTAAGCCAAGGCATTATTTAAAGTTATTTTGATGTTTTCATGCTTAGTGTTATTCTTAACATTTTTTTAAACTTATTTTTCTGTTTCATAAAATTGTTCAAAATGTATTTAAGCAAAACTACAATAATAATAATACAAAATAAATGAAATAATTTAGAAAACTTAAAGTCAGTGAGTCAAAATGGACGATTCTTGCTTTGATGGAATATTTTTTATATACGGTTTATTTAATTTTTTTCATTCATTTGCCCTCGTAATTTTTAATTAAAATAACTTCCCTTCCGCCCTACACTGACATCTGTTCTTTTCTCAGATGACACGTTTTTCATCTGAAATCACTGCAATAGCAAACCACAAAGGATCAAATCAATTCCCTATGGACAAAATCATGTCCCGCCATACATTTTTTCTTGTTCGTGAAGCCGTTTCATATGCCAATATGTCACAGTTGGGAAGAAAAGACCTTCCGAACTTCCGTTTCATGCCGACTTTAATAGGTTTTATATTTTGTGGCGAACATGAATTGCTTTTCAATAAACACAGAAACAGCCCCTTGAAAGAGCATAATGAAGATCCCATGCAGCAAGTCTAGGCTATTCCTTTTTTTTATGTGCATGATATAGTTGGGAGAATATCCTCACAAAGCAGTGTTTTTACTAGACTTAAGTTACAAGCTACCTTCTGGAAATCTCTTTTTAATCAAATGCATATATATGAGTAAACATTGCTCTGACACGAAGTTGAGAAAGAATGGGGGCTTGTTCTACAAGGGTGGAGTGTTTATGTGTGTGCTAAGGAACAACCGTCCTTGGCTCCTTATATTTCTCATTCATCTCTCACTACTTTCATGGATGACTGGCACTAACTGAAAACACACACAGTATAGAACTAGGTTCTGTGACCAGCAGTTCAGGTTCAGAGAGCTGCCTTATACACAACCAGAAAAAGACAAAGGCAGCAGTAAGTGATATAAACCACAGTTTATGAGAACCCCCCTCTTTGTAGAATATTATGTATTAAATAGGCTATTTCTTTACAAACATACACATAAATTATAAAACACACACACAAAATATAAAACACACACACGCACGCGCACGCGCGCGCACACACACGAAGTTTAACATATGGCCTAAGTGTAACTTAGGTGTAACACTCTTTTAAGTAGCCTAGTTTTTTTTACTGACACTGTTGTAATTTGGCTATAGCTCGCCAGAATCGACACACAGATGTTCCAAAATGTCCGCGACAGCGCATAAAATGGCCAAACTATACTGTACATAACTTCCAAAACGCTGTTTACAGGAAGTTTAACGCACTAGAGGACGTCATTGTTTTGCACAGGTAATTCTGATTTTTAATGGAAAGTATGTGTCGCTGTTTGCGCATTTCGCTGGCAGACTGTACACTCATTTACACTTCTGAGATTGCAACCATCCGCATGCTGTTCCGAGCCCAGCAGCTACCACGTGATGTTTTCGCAAGCTGTATCTGTTGTTAATAGAGCAAACGCTGAACACAACCATAAAAACATTCCTGCTGGGGCAAGTTTTTATGAATGGAATTTTTCCTTCCTCGACTTTCCCCTTTTTTGTGAATGAAAAACAACTGGAAACGTACTAAGGAAAACCCTTGGGATTCTCAAGCGCAGATTGGCTAAAAGAATGCAAGCTCTGCCTTCTGTTGTTAAACGTTGAAACTGATTGGTTGGAATTTGTAGAGAGGTTTCATTCATAAGGAAGGACAAAGAGAAGAAATTTGAGCTCTTGAAAGAGAAAATCTACCAATCAAAATCCTTCAGATCCGACAGCAAGAAAAGCAAGTTAAAGTCAGCAGTATGATTTAGGAAAAGTGTTTTTTCTTTAATTGATGCACTGTGGCCACACATACACTGTATATCCCACTAAAATTTAAAAGTTGAGTTTTATTGCTGCCTGGAATTTTAAAACCTAATTTACAGTGATCCTGCAAAGAAAACGGTGTTAGAAATAAAATAAATTATAAGTACAAGCTAAAGTAATTAAAACAAATAGGTTTTACAGTGTAACATCACTTAAATGTATATAGATAATATAAAACAATGCAAAATTCAGGTCCTTTGAGGCCAGTGCTGAAGAATAACTCGTAGTCTACACTATACCAGCATAAACGTGGCATGAATAGCCTACATCACTCGTTGTCAGATTATCCATGTAAAATGTTTTCACCCCACAAAATCCATTGCAAACTCTTTAGACAATAGCGTCTTCCCTCAAATAAGGTAAAGAAGAGGTCTCGAGCTGTCCAAACTGTGATTTAGCAGAGACCAGTGTGTTTACACGCACGCTGGTGTTTTTTTGTGAATGGAGCTCATTACGTATGCAGCCTTCTCGCGCTTCATTCACAAACTGCTGCTGCTGCTGCTGCCTCTGTCCGTCTTCCTTCTCCTCTCAGTGTGCGTGGATCTCATTAAAACAGCCTAAATGACCACAAACGGTTAAGGCATGGATTATAAGATGGATGGATATCTGGACCAGCAAGTGCCTTATACTTTAGCTAATGTGAGTATGGGTTTATTCACTTCAAAGCTTCGTTGCGCTTCACGCGGGGATGTTGTGCCGTTTCTCTGTCGTCGTTGCATGTGATTTGTTTAAGCAAGCGCTGTTGGTTTGAAAACTGCTTTCAGTTTGGGCTGAAACAAAGTAAAACTGTAGCAAATAGCCTACTAAATATTTTATTTCTCCACATGTTGTAGGCTCCGTTGTGCTCAAAAGGTAAAGTTTTTAATCCTTTCAGCAAAAGCTTTTCTCAAATTTGAATTCTTACATGAAGAAAATCACAACTTCCCTTTTCAGGATGCTTGAATTGTCAGTATTTGCTAATGTAAGAGGCAATGCACTGAATTAAGTTTTGATGTGGAATGGGCATCACCCTAAACTAACCTATGACCAAAACATATTTAGTCTTAGCAGTATCCTGTGGTTTTGTACCTTGTCATAGTGCATTGTAACAATAATCACTTTTACTACTTTATTTAATTTTTTTTTACTTCTCTATAGTTTTTTTTTACTTCTCCACCCTTTTAATTATGAAGTTACACTTTTCTTCAGTGTATGTATTTTTCACTTACATAATGTTGTTTTTATTTTGTAGAGGTCGCAAGGAAATGGGCCCCTAAATAGACTGTTGATGGCGACGAAAAGGAAATACATGGACACCGAATTACCCCCTCAGGAATCTGAAGGTAAAGTGGCAAGCAAGTTTAATACATTTACCATTTAGTTTTTATCTACACTGTACCTACAATATTCAGGACGGTCTCAGTAAAAAGGCAGATTTTCACATGAATGATTAAATATATGTTTGACTTATTTTTCTTATAATTAGATAAACAAATACATAACAAATTATATAAATATTTGTAGTTCATATAAGAATAGATCAGCATGATAATGACTTCTGTTTCTTTTTTAGATCTCTTTCAGGATTTAAGCCAACTTCAGGAGACATGGCTCACCGAAGGTATGCCCTATTCTAAGCATTTATTGTGTTTATATTGTAATATGTCCCTCTAGTGGCAATGGGCTAGGAAATGTCACATGAGGACATGCTATAGCATATGCACACTGCTCAGTGAGATTTACACAAAAACAACAGATAGACTCTTCAGTCTGGGATGGCTTATTTGCCCAAATAAGGCAGAACAGCAGTAACAAATAATTAATGTTTTCAATTTAGAAGTTTAGAAACTATAATCTTTTTAATAAGCGTGGTGCAGTATTTAAGGCCTGGATTTTACTATTCATTTTGATCATTTTACATCAGGACAATCGTCGTGTCAACATAATAGTAGCAAATGCGTTCCTTCTGATAAGTGTACAAAAATGCCTTGATTGCACAATGCTGCTGGTTACATTTTATAGAAAAAATCATGACAAAGGCCAGTACACCCAGGCAAAGCAAACAAACAGCATCAAAGCTAGACAGTCAGGAGGCAAATAGTTGAAATGAACCCTGCCAGAAACAATTTACTGTGTACATGTCAGAGTGTGGAGAACACAAAGGCTGCTCTCAATGAGACCGGGTGGCTGGAACCCTGCTGTTTTGAATGAAGTATACATCTGTCCCATAGCAGCCAACCCTCATATGTATTTCAGGATAATAATTAAGAGGTGAAATGAATGCAATTTTAAAAAAAATGATTTTGTGCACATTTAACTTATAGAGTGAGAATGTTTAGCTTTAGTGATAATGTTAATGCTTAATTTTATCTTATGCTCATATCCGGAATTAAAACAGCCTGGTTGTAATTGCATACAGTTAAGATGAGATGGCATATGGCAAACACGGGATCCAAGGAATGAATAAGGGAGATAGCACAATAATAGGACAATATTAGGACATTTACATTTAGTCTGAAATACCTCAAAAAGTACATCATGTCCATGGTCAACCAGAGTTCTCAGTATACCGTGCCATCCTCAGAGCTATCTGCTATTATTATGCAGGGTCAAACTGTGAACTTCAAACATCAGTCAGCAGACAGAGAGGAGGCAATGACCATAAACTAGAAACAATAGAGAATCATCACTGACTCCACAAGTACACGGAAATTTAAAAGGTGAAGCACAATCGCTTGTTGTATTCCTCTGTTGTAGTTCGCTTTGGATCATTCAGTGTCTGCTAAATGAGTAGAAAAGGAGTAAAACTTTTGGTGCAATGAAGTTTGAACAAAATTATTTTAGTGTTTTGAGAGTACAGACTCAAAGAACAACTTTATTGCTCACACACACTTGCTTTTTAAAAGCAGCTACATTTTTTTTAGATATAGATAAGATAAACTTTTTTCCCCCCTTTCATCTGGTTGGAGGGAAAGGCTTATAATCAGGTGACTATGATGAGTAATTCATCATATTGTTAAAACAACCACCGCTGCAGGGATTTTGCACTTTAAAGGGAAAGATTAAACATTGAAGGAAGCCAAAAGTTGTTAATAGAAAAGCTTGTCCAGTCATGTGAGTATTCTTTACATTTTAAGACAGACCGCCTGGCTCCTCCCAGGATCTGCCGGAACCAAAAAAAAAAAAAAGTCATTCAGGTTCCCTCAAAGAAAAAAGGAAACATGTCTCCATGCATGCACAGACAAACTTTGGTCTTGTGCTGACTTGCATTTCAAAGGCCTTGACAAGATATTCCTGGAAGCCCACTGACACACACACATATACACACACACACACACGGTCTGATGCGACCATGTATGCTTTCGCATACACACGCACAGACTAACTACTTTGAGAAATCAGGTTGGTTTCAATTAAAGAGCTTGAGGGACTCACATTAAACTGATTTTGTTTTATCTGTCTTAAAATTGCATGTGTTCCTTTTCAAAAAATAGTTGAAACATGTCTAAATTATTTATTGCATGATCTGGTGGGCCAAATAGTGGCTTCAGCTTTGTCTCATAAAAAACAGCCTTACTAATCTTCCTCAGGGCAGAAAAGAAGAAAACTTAAATGGCTCTAATATAATTACAGTATAGCAACAGGATAAGAGCAGCATCTATGAAATTAATGTAATTTTTTTGAGTATGCTCAAAGGGGCATCAGTACTGTTTCCGTCACACAGGAAGTGCCAGATTAATGTTAAAGAGAAGGATTTAAATCTCCCATCGTTCTGGTTTTTGTGTTTATGGTTGGCTGGCTGAAAGGAGAGAGGGAATACGTCCAAGAAAAAAGTAGTACGCTGAAGTTTCAAGAGTCTTTGTCATATACTAGTCCACAAGACTAAGAGCTATTGCATGTCAGAAATAAAAAAGAACAGTGGACAAAAGAGGAAGAACTTTTTCTTTTGCTCTTGCCTTTATTGAGCCAAAAACACTGAAAATCTTTTCAATTAATTTTTTTTAGCTCTACATTTATCTATTTTTATCATTATTATTTATTATCATTATTTAATGCCAAATATTGTGTGGTGCTGAGGGAAGTTGTTTTGAAATAGAGCTGAGAATAAAGGCCTGTTCACACCAAGGACGATAACGATAAAGATATAGTTCTAAAAATGGTTCTACATATAAAAGAACAGAAGATAAAAAATGAAGAGCAATATGACTATGAAAGGAGAGTCAAGCTGCTTTATTTAAAGGGAACTCAATGTTACTTTTATTTATTATTTTATTTATAAGCATAATAACAGTGATAACAGTGACTTGTCGTGCCTTTTTGTCCAAGTATATTGAGTGGCACTCTTTGGAATTATATTTCATTATTGAACCAGTTTGCAAATTCACAAATCCATAAAAAGTAGAGTCAGCAAAAGCACATTATTATTAATACCCTTTATGGGACATTATTGATTGTTACTGTACATTATTATGTAATCGGTATGCAAGACATATCCATTACTTTTGTTTGTGTCTGGAGATTTCACCCAGCACAAGTTTTAAAAAAACGCACAGCCATTTAAAGCTCAACAGAATCTATTCGCATTTCATTTGTCTATAAAAACTTAAGAAATGACTACTCAATGCCAGGCACATTAATCTTCTAATCGTATGCACGCCAAAACTTCAACGTGAAGAAAAGGTTCAAAGCAGTCTTTTCCTTGTCGCAGGCTCATTAAACTTTAGGAACTGCACTCTTCTTCAATACTTTCCCTTTACCCTTATCTTCTCTATTCTTTTTCTTGCTCCCTTTCTCTCCACAAACACTTATTGCATGACCTTGAATGCCAGCGTTCAAAGACTTCAAAGCAGGTGATGAATTCCAGAACACTTCACCAAGCAGAGCTCATCAACATTGTCTGAGAATGTCCTTCAGTTTTTTTTTTCTATGTGCGCAGGAAGAGACATTTAGTGTTAACGCTACATTGCTACATTTGCTCTCTTCTGAATCGTTTCTTATTCTGTTAAAACATGCTTACGATGGATAAGCTAGGTAATTGGCTACATCAGCTTGAAAGTCTGTAAATCCATCAGCAGGGTCGGGCCAGAGTGTTGGTGATGAGTAGGGGGAGGACATCACTTCTTGTGGTCCGACATTGATCACCATTTTATGTTTGAATAAGGCCTGTATGATACAGATGTGTGGGAGTGCTGGACATGCAAGTTTTGAACCAAGTGAATTTTCAAAGCAGCATTTTATCTATGATAATTAGGTTTCAGGTTTAGGATAATGATGTGGCAGGACTCACTCTTTTCTAAATCTAAATTTAGTATCTTCAATCAAGCCAGTCCTTCCACATGCCCTCGCTTTAAACTCAAGATTTCTGTCACCTTTATCTACAAATCACTGCCTGTTATTTTCGGTTGTTGTTAACCTGGAGAATTAAAAGAGAACTGTATCACTTAGTTAACAATCTAACATGTATATAAAACATTTTTATTCTGCCTTTGTCATGTCGTTTACACGACGACAATGTACTTAAAACATAAAAGATTTTCTTTTGTGTTTATCACATACAAACAATGTCGAAATAATCCCTGTTCACATGGATCTGTGAAAACGTAAAAAAAAAACACTGCATTATGCATGCCAGACCAGTAGTTGACGATGTCACTTTGTAAAGAAACACTATGCGCCTATAGGCTGAACACAATATGCATGTGCATTATCGTTTTAACACATTTTTTGTAGTTTACATTGAGACGATAACGGTATAATTTTCAACAACTTGTTTTCATGCCGCCAAACCTGCGTTGTCGTGTAAAATGAATGGCCAAAACGCATAAAACCCCAGAAAAAGCACCGGTGCTCCTTCAAAAAAATAAATATTCAATAATTTTTTAAATATTAATATATAAAGCTGAAGCAGTCAGAAATACAAGTAAAAAAAGAAGCAAAAAATACAAAGACAAAAAGAACCAGAGAGCAAATTTTGATGGAAGAGTAATAATAGCCCATCTTCATCTGATGGAATTCAGCAGTAATCAAGATATCTGCACACACACACTCAGTGGTGATATTGATCTGCTGCCTGTGGAAAAGTGCTGGCACATGGAAAAGTGGAGGTGAAGGTCACGGGCTGCACTGAGGCAGTAACTCAGGTTTCACATGCAGGGATGATGAAGGGATACATAGGCTAGCCTAATGGACAGCCCATCCCTTCATCAAATCACAATGTCCATTTAGGCTATGTGTGCTCAAGAAAAATGACTTGGTTTGAAGACATATTTTGAGTCTGATCTCTGAGTTAACGATTCCAAAATTATGAAACACAGGAAACCATCAATAACATTTTGAACCCTTATGGCCTGTTTGTGGTCAGAGAGAGAAACCCCACATTGGTCAAAGAACATATTTAACATTAAAGTATGAGGTTGATACTAAATTATGGTTTAATTATACTAAATTATAGTTATTTATTTAAATTATTTTACTTTTTCATTTTTGTTTTAATTCATTTTTTTATTTTCCACAAATTCCCCCCAAACAGAAACAGTGCTTCTAGAATCAATACTAGTTCTATTTAGGAAAAGTGCATCTCTACTTTGTGGCAAAACTTAAGTAATATACTGGGTTTCAGAGGAACCTCATAAAATAATATATAGAGAAAAACCTATTTGAAATTGCCGTTATATAGTAATAATGCTTATTTTAATGTTTTGGTGGTCTCTACAGCCCAAGTTCCTGACAACGATGAGCAGTTTGTTCCTGACTTCCACACAGAGAACTGTAAGTACAGCATCCCTTTTGATTTATGTCTCAAGCATGAACATTTCTGAACTTGAAACCCGAGAGGGTGAGAGAGATGACAAAAACAAAAAGATAAAGAAAAGGAAGTAGGTTTGTCCTCCAATTATTTGTCCAAAAAGTGACTGATTGACAAACTGCTAAAGGCTGGGGCGTGGAGTTTTTCCAGAAGAACAGTCCTGTTCTCATGCTCTCTGTAACCGAAACACTCGATACATAACCTGCTACTCTTACACTGACGCATTTAGATGTTCATACTAAAGAGCACCTTCCATTTGCATGTGCCTGAAAGACTCAATTGAGCAGCCAAGGAAGCCGGTAAAAAATCATTCACGAGTCAAGCACAAAGATTCCCTTTTTGTGTCCGTCAGAGGTGTAAATGGGAAAGCAAATTCCTGTACCGCGCAAAGCAAAGGTCGCCTTTTCAACTGCTTTCCTCATTTTGTTGTGTCTCCTGTCAATGGCGTGCCGGGCTTTGTGTTGTGCGCTCTGTAAACACTTCCCCTTGAACCTTTTGTTAGAGCCATTCACAACATATTGGGTCGGGTCTTTACCACTCTGTTATGGTGAATTTTTTTCAAAGGTTGCAAAGTTTATGGTATGAGTCATAGATCTTTTTTTTTTTCAGTAACATGAACTGGTCCGTTGCTTCCTAAAAGACGTAGGCCAGTCGCAATCCCAAAACTCATGTGTGCAAACAGTGCTATAGTACCCCATTCTAGATCTGACCTCAAGTGACAGATGCTCTCCATAACATATTGTTCTTGTCTGTTGTGCAACAATGAGGGGGAGGAAGTGGAGATGAACTCCGGGGCAGGAAAGGGTCATGTCTACTTAACCCCATCAGGACATAACCAATCACCACTGCTCTTTGCCACTGACAGCCTTTCCTAATACTCACAGAGGAGATGGGAGTTCAGGCTGACAGGCCTGTCACATTAGTTAAGTGGAGCAAAGCTTTGACTGACAGCAACACCCGCCCTTTCATTTAGACATAAAGGAGCAATAACTCACGAATTGGTCGCCGTTTGAGGTCGCTCGTTGAAAAAAAATAGTTGAGTTGAGAAGGCAGCTATAAACATAAACATATTCTCCCACATTTGTGGTCTCTATAGTGTGGGTCAGTTTATGCCACCGGCTAAGATCCAAACACAGCCTCCTCCCTATCACTTGGCTAGGTTCAAACTCATTACCATGATTACCATGACACTCAGGTGAGTCAGATGTTTTGCTAAACCGTGCCAGCATGTTACGTTTCATAACTGTCTCTTGGCCTTTTGTCTGTAAACACATAAGGGAAAACAAGATACATAAAGCCAAGAGTTCGGTTGTTTTGCCAGTCAAGTTGTTTCCCGTCTGGGCACGGCCGCAAGTCTGAGACTACGGGACAGAACGGAATGCCAGATTAAAGAAGTGGGGGAGGTGCTGGACATGCTGTTGTGTAACACCTGCACATCTGGAAAATCTATCCCCATCCCTCTCGTTTTTCCACATTGAGAGTCTCCATTTGGCGTAACTGTGACCTCTTGTTTGTCATTATTAAAGATGGAACTCAATTATTTGGTTGAGCGGTTCTACTTGGTTCATAAACTTGGGCTATAAATGTGAACATGACTAGTTTGACTAGTTAGGGAATCATTAGCATGTTAAACGCTTTAAAATGACTCCTCTAGGCTTTAAACTAGACGGTGCAGAGTGGCCACAGACAATGAATCAGAACAACAGATTACAAAGCAAACACCAAACTTCTCATAAGTTGTAATAAAATAAAATTGTACATTTTGTCTTTTATTATTTGCCAAATAATAATTGTGAACGTTTACATTTTATTTACATCTAAATAAAGCAAGCTTTTTTTTCAGTTTTCCAGGTGGAAAGTTCATTGAGATATTTTTATTTATTATTTTACTTATTGACTTAGTAATTTATTTTTTCCACTTAAGTCTATGAAATATATATTTCTCACCACAAAAATTGTTAATATATATTTCAAAATCTCTTTTTACTATAGATTAGTACAATGAGTTTTTCTCCTGTTTGTAATGGCACTCAACGAACAGGATTCTTCCTCTCCTTTCTCTCATTCATGAAAATGCCAAAGAACAGAACTGACTCCACCCTCATGGTTCCTTTTTCTGAATGGAGGTTTTAACCCCACCCCCATCCTGTTTCCCCTCCAACTGTACTGAAATGTGATAATTTAGGCTGCCTTTTCTCTCCCGTTCTATCTGTCTCAGCACTGAGTGCTCCAAGATGTGAGTTAATCCTGCAAATGCTGTGTTGTGAGAGCCATTGTTTGGTTTTGTGCCTTGTAGTAATTATATAGGAAGTTGTGGCTATAAATCCAGTTCCAGAAAAGAGGACTCTACAGTAAAAAAGAGCAAGAGAGATGAAAACGCAAGAGATGTGCAAAGGGATTTCTAAATTTACAGTCCCAAGCTTGTTTGTATTGCTTTGCCCTTCCGTTAGCTCTCTCGACGTGTCTGATATATCACTGGGTCGTGCTGTCGTGCTCGCCCTCCCGCCCCTTCTCAAACAAAATATGCAGCTCTACAGCTTTCAGCTTTCCAAAATACAGCTGCTATGCAACAAAGTCTGCAAAAACATCCTCAAGAGTGCCAGAAATGTACAGAGACCAGTCATTCTACCCCATAGAGGGGGCCAGGCTTTCGAAACTCTTTCACTAACTTTTTGCAGAGAAACGAGCCACACGCGTACACACACACCGACACACGCGCACATTTAAGCCCCACGTTTTTTATGAATGGGCTGGTTGTGAGGGACTGGCTGAGGCAGCACATTAAGAGAAAACGGAATCTCCATTCATGATTTGGACTGACTGAGAGCTGCGCTCAACACAGCCGTTACAGAAATGTTTTTCCTCTACCTCTTCTTTCTTCACCCTCTTTCTCTCGCTCTCTTTCTGCTCTCTTTCACTCTTTCCTTGTGTTTTTTTCTTTGTCTTTGTTGCTTGTTCTTTCACTTTTCCTTTTCTTTTTTTGTCACTCATTGTTTTTTTTCTTTCCTTTTTTGCTCTCTCTTTCACAATTTGCTCTTTTACTTGCTACATTTTTTTCTAAGGCTTCACAATATGTGTATGTTACAGTTATGTAATGCATTAGGTATAATGAACTATAGCTTACTTTTTTTCCACAATATTTAATAATCTCAGTTTATGTTCATTTATAAATACATGACTGTTCCAAAGTTTGTGGTCAGTGACATTGTTTTTAAAGAAATTTAGTTCTTTTTTATTCAGCAAAGATGCATTCAATTGTTCAAAATTGTCAGTCAGTAAATACATTTATAATGTTACAAAGCACTTCTATTGCAAACAAATGCTGTTCTATTGAACTTTCTATACATCAAAGAATCCCCAGAAGTTAAGTATCACAGTTTCCAGATTTTTTTTTTTTTAGCAGCACAACTGTTTTCAAAATTGATAATAAGAATCACCAAATCAGCATATTAGAATGATTTCTGAAGGATCATGTGACACTGAAGACAGGAGTAATGATGCTGAAAATTCAGCTTTGCAATCGCAGGAATAAATTACATTTGAAAATATATTAAAATAGAAACAGTTATTTTAAATTGTAATAATATTTCACAACATTATTGTTTTTACTGTTAAATGCAGCTTTGGTATGCATAAGAGACATGATAAACCAAGATTAATAAATTATATAAGTATTGTGTTTAGTTTATAGTATCAATGTTCTTTAAATGGTGTTTTAAATATATTTTTAAGTATATTTGATATTTGAAGTACCAGTAAACAGCAGCTCAGACGCTTATGTAAAACATGAATTTAGAAGCTTGTGCCCCGGTCTGCTGTTGGAACAAGTTAGAACATCTACTTCACAGGGTGAGGTATGGCCGGCCAAGGCATTGAATGGACAGTAGTGTGTATTTTACTGAATTGTGAGGACAGAAGCAACAGGGCCAACACTCTAAACCTACCCAGGAAATTGTCTTTTCTCTCTGCTCACAAAGAGGGGCTCTTTTCCTCCCTTCTCCTGCTGATAGAAAAGAAACGGAGGTGGGGGGCTAATGATAACATAAAACATATGTAACATAACATACACACGTCCACACACATCAGAGATTTCCAGCACACTGCGAAAGACAGTGTTTGGAGACACTGAGTCTTTTCAAGCTAAATAGTGCAAGTCACTGCTGGTCTAAATCACTTCGCTCAGTTCATTGTTTCAGCATAATCTTAGGGCAGTTCTGCTGAAATGCAACGCGCCACGTCTCGTATTGAAAAAGCAACGATGGATCTATTGATCCAGGGTGATCTCAGGAGTAGATCAGGCACCTTAAGCAAAAGCTTGAGTGTTTCTTTATCTCTCCCTGTATAATTATGATATCAGCCCAGATGGGACTCAGAGAGACAAGTCTCTGTAGAAATGTATTTCTCACCGGCTTGACAGAAATTCAATGAGCAGGTGTTATCTCCCTTCAGAGATAAAAACGTCTCTCTCTACACATCTCCATTCTCTACAGAGTTCATTATATAATTTCTGCAATGAGCAGAAAATCAATATATGCATTAAACATTAAGAGCGGACTGCAATATAGTGATGGCTGATGAATGTGAGGTTGAGAGTTTGATTACTCTTTCCACATGAACGCCCGCATAAAACACTATCATGTTGCCATGGATGACATCATTCTATTGCGTTTACAGATTATGGTCATCCACCTTTCGCATTTTCACTTTCATCTATGTTTTTCCTAAGTTAATCATTTGGTAATGGTAAAATATAGCTTAATGATTTATTTTTAAAGGTAGATGGTGCATTTCTTTTATTGGCAAATGGTGTCATGGGGTTTCATCAGAAACAAAATGAATCCAATCATAAAGGGAAGTGATACCGTGTGGTTAACAGAAACGTGTCGATGCCATTCAGACGTCTTCAGCCAGTCTCATCCACACCCAATCATGATGTGACATTTACCACTCAAAAACACTAGCACACCATCCAAAAGCTGTTTTCAAACAAAGGGCGTATGAGCACACACATTTAGCTTCACACGAGTCTAAACTTATCCTGTCATTCAAGTTTGTCAACAATTTTGAGCTAATAGCCGTCTGATACCCAAAAGGGAAATTGCTAACACTCTGAGGTGACAGTCAAACCCAAGAAAGCATTTTTTTATGGAAAACCCCTGGCCTATCACCATCTGAGAGAAGCCAGAACTTCCTTTTTGTTTGCGTTCTGTTGCTTGCACTCTCTTTCATTCTGATCGTGTTGACATGGACACCACATGTCCGCCATGTGTTGCTGTACTGTGCTGAGATGACAGCATTGTTTCTGCAAAAGCTCTACCTGAAGGAACAGTCTTTTCTTTCACTCTTGTCCCTCCCCGGACTTTCCAATGATCATTTTAATGATGGTGGATTCATATAAACCTCTTCAAATGAAAAAAGAACGATTTAAATGAGCTTCTATTCTACTTAAACCAAAAACAACTTTGAATCTTTGTATTGTTCACCAAGCCATTATACACACTACCAAAAAGGGGTCAGTAAGATTTTTTACATTTATTCAGAAGGGACATATTAAATTAATCAAGTGTTAGTAAAATATACATTTATAATGTTATAAATTATTTCTATTTCAAATAAATGCTGTTCTTTTAAACTTTGTTTATCAAAGTATTCTGGAAAAAGAATATCACAGTTTCCACAAAAATATTAAATAGCACAACTGTTCATTTATACATGTTACTTGAGCATATTATAATGATTTCTGAAGGATCATGTGACACTGAAGACTTGATGGCTGCTGAAAACTCAGCTTTGCAATCAAAGTAATAAATGACATTTTAAAATGTATTAAAATTGAAAAAAGTTATTTTAAATCGCAATATTTAACACTATTACTGTTTTGTATTTTTTTATCAAATAAATGCAGCCTTGTTTTTTCGCTCACAGAGAAAACGACAAAAAAGGCTGCATTATGCCTGTCAGGCCAGTAGTTGGCGATGTCACTTTGTAAAGAAAAAACAAGCGCTTGACAATACAAAATGCGCTTGATGTCACCATTTTCACAAATTCGCGTTTTTGTAGTTTACATGGAGACAATAACGGTATTGTTCTCAACCTGCACTTTGAATCCCGTTTTCAAAAGTTTATGTTTTCAGGCCCCTAAAATGCCGTTGTCATGTAAATGAACTGCCAAAACATAAAAAGTTTTCCATTTTTAGTTGAAAACGGTGTCATGTAAATGGCCCCTTAGACAAAATAGTTTAGAATATTATTATTGGCCATAAAAGTACCTTAAGCACTGCAATGTCAGGGATCGTTGTTTTACTAGAATTCTGTTTTGACATTCCCAACTGAATTATTATTAGAGTGACATCCTGTTTTGCGATGCTGTCACTTTTATTTCAATTAAACACTTGATGTACTTCCTATGACAGGCTGTACTTAAAATGAAACAAGCAAGCTTTGAGAGCCGTGTTAAGTGGGCTGCCCAAAATCAATACTGCCATTTCAACCTTTAAGCCATTCAGACATAATTGGCATCCTTGTTGTTCTTATTGATTTGTCACTGTTGGTCTCAAATGGACAGTGGGAAGCCAGGTGGCATCTCTTCACTGACCGTCAGGCAGACTGTTTTCATAATCTAAAATCCGATTTTATCACAACATCAACTCATATATCAAATGCGCATGAAGGATTCGTTCTCATCACACCAGACTACAGCAATACGATAATCCTTTGTTCTGTGTTTTTTATCAAACAGTCTTTGCATAAATACTCGTTCTGCTCAGGATTTGTGTTTTATCTGACGACAGGCCACAGCAGTCACATTCCTCTGGTACGATATGAAAGGTTTAGAGTCTTGAGGTATTATTACTCAAACTTTAGCTTATTGTACCTGTTGAGTTGATTCGGTTGGGCTCATCTGTAGCTGTCATAAGCTGAACATTTCCAGGATGTAAGCCTGACATGAATATACAATACTGTCCAGATGATCAGTAGAGTTATGGTTTAACTCAGAAACAAAGCCTTAACAGTGACTGAAATTGGATTTTCTTCATCCAAAGCACTGCTCAAACACTCCCGATTTCAACAATGGCACTTTTATTCTAAATACATTTACTAGTGATTACTTGTACTCTAACAGTCTCCGTGGACGATCCCCAAGAGCTCTCGACTAAAGCCACCATACCTCCATCTGTCACAGCTGGTGGATCTTTTTTTTGTTTGGGGCAGGGGGGTATCGGGGTCCTGAGATTTGTTTGTGGTGGGAGTTGACTGAATGGCCCTCCATAATGATCCCCTACTTCCTAAAGCACTCAACCATGACCATCACCTTTCACCCCTTATCCTCTTCACTGAATCGTGCTATTTACATATGTAAAGTCCAGCTCTCACCTCTAGCCCAGCCTGTCTCTAAAGGCTCATCCTGAATGGAGACACTCTTGTCGTTTAGGTACAATGCTACTGGTTTTTCACACTTAGATGTAGCTTGAAGGGAGGTGTGAATGTTAAATGCGCTTGTTTGTAAGGAGAGCATTATTTAAATCTACATGTCACCAGATTTATAGCCTTATGTGGCAGATTACATTCACCAGAGGCGTCAAACTCATTTTAGGTCAAGGGCCGAAATTCTCATTCTTTTTTTTCTTTTTTTTTTCTCGAAACTGTAACGTTTGAAGAAAACATGCAAATCATGCTTTTTTAGAGGATAAAACAAAAGGGAGCACATATCATTTATTAATTTCCCTAATCAGAGACTTTAAAATGAATATAGGGCCTATATGCAAAAACGGTAATTTAGAGGGATTTAATAAAAAAAAAAGCATGACTGTTCTAGGCTGAATAACTTAAGTATACTTTAAAAAGCCACACAAAACCAAACATTGGAAAAAAGACTAAACAGCTTGTTTTAATTCCAGTCCAATTAGTCCAACAATATTTTTGATAATGAAATAATTACAGTAAAATGTGAAGGAAATATGAAGTCATTATATGAAGTCAGTGAAGACTTTGATGAGTTGATTGAGTCTATGAAGACTCAATGAAGAAATATGAAGACTGTTATATGTCAAATATGAAGTCATTCTATATAAAGGTCCTTCTAAAAAAATTAGCATATTGTGATAAAGTTAATTATTTTTCATAATGTAGTTCAAAAGTGGCTTGACCTGGGGAATGCGGCACCTGTAGCCCATTTCCTGCACACGCCTGTGCACGGTGGCTCTGGATGTTTCTACTCCAGACTCAGTCCACTGCTTCTGCAGGTCCCCCAAGTTCTGGAATCGGTCCTTCTCCACAATCTTCCTCAGGGTCCGGTCACCTCTTCTCGTTGTGCAGCGTTTTTTGCCACACTTTTTCCTTCCCACAGACTTCCCACTGAGGTGCCTTGATACAGCACTCTGGGAACAGCCTATTTGTTCAGAAATTTCTTTCTGTGTCTTACCCTCTTGCTTGAGGGTGTCAATGATGGCCTTCTGGACAGCAGTCAGGTCGGCAGTCTGACCCATGATTGCGGTTTTGAGTAATGAAACAGGCTGGGAGTTTTTAAATGCCTCAGGAATCTTTTGCAGGTGTTTAGAGTTAATTAGTTGATTCAGATGATTAGGTTAATAGCTCGTTTAGAGAACCTTTTCATGATATGCTAATTTTTTGAGATAGGAATTTTGGGTTTTCATGAGCTGTATGACAAAATCATCAGTATTAAAACAATAAAACACCTGAAATACTTCAGTTGGTGTGCAATGAATCTAAAATATATGAAAATGTATTTTTATCATTACATTATGGAAAATAATGAATGTTATCACAATATGCTAATTTTTTGAGAATGACCTGTGTATATATATATATATATATATATATATATATATATATATATACGTAGCCTTTATATATTGCCTTTTCACTTCTTCCTGATCACTGCCTATGTTATTTATAAGACCAGAACACATAAATACGTTCACAACCCTCATCCCTTTTTTTTTTCTTGAGAAGCAAAACCTAAGAAATATGAGTGGTTTTAGGGAACACTGATGTAACCTTCACATGATTTGCCAGGAGAGAAAGCAGAAACTAAGAGCTTTGCGCAAATTACACCAAATAAAGAACAAGAGCTTCCTTCATTGTCAGATCTCTGTTTACTTGACTGCCATCAGTCTGTAAACTCAGGGAGATTTAACGCCAGACGGATATGCCTTGAAAATGTTACACGTTCCCGAGGTGTCCCCTTTTGAAATCCTCGTGTGGTGCTCCATCCCATTTTAGTGTATTTAGAGAGGAATTATTCCTTACATTAATAGAGTGGTTTTGGTATCTACGGTGATTTTATGTTCATAATGAATTTCTAAAAGAACTTGCAGCCTTATTGATCAAATGAGCAGTCCATTATAAAAGCATAGTGTTGATGTAAGATTATTTTTCAATCTGTCAAATCTATAAATATTTTATTTTCAATTGACATTTATTTTTATAGGACTTTTCACAATACATATCGTTTCAAAGTAGCTGTACAGAAAATCCACGTGTCTACATTACAATTTAGAGTGATCTGTTATCAGAGGTGACTGTTCAAGTAATGTATTTCAGAAATGTATATACAAATCACGCAGTTAGCGTTAAGAGGCTGTATATGCAGATTCATTACTCATTCTCTTCAGATTTCGTCTCTCTCTCTTTCGATTTAAGTATTGCCTTTGAGATGGCAGGACACTCTGCTGCTGTGTTACAGTATTGGAAGGCCTTTCCCCCCATTTTTGTCTTGTTTTTGTGAATGAAATATGCAATTACCTGGGCTTGGGTTTCAGCAGTGCCTGTTCTGTCAGGTCTGCGCCCACGACAAATCAACACATAAACAGCCATAAACACAGAGCTGCTGCTCAGCTGGAAGAGCACAGCTGCTGCTGTTTACCCTGAGCGGCCCAGAAAAACATCCTGTACCGTGCCGTCTTTGAGCCTGGCTGCTCCCCTCCAATAATAAACAGCACTGCGGTTTAGACCCAGACCCCACGCATGCTGGGCGGCTCCTCTGCTACTCCTCAACTAAATGCCAAAATCTCTAAAAGCTGGAGTGAAGAAACAGAAACAATTCTTATGTAAATGACCAGCTGTTGATGCGTTTATAAAAGACATACACATTTATGTCAATGAATGTTCTGTGCTTTGAAAGTAAAATGATTATGTCCACTTTACAATATTGATTAATGGAAGTGATTTTAAAGTATGCCAGTGGATGTTTATAATTTGCTTTAAAATCAAGTCTAATGGACAATAGCCTGGTTTCACTGACAGACAAGTCAGGATTTGGACATAAGGAGCTTTTATAAACTTGCCTTAGAAAAAAAACATTACTAGTGTGCATCTTGAGACAAAACAATGGCACTGACATATTTTAAGATATGCCAGTGCAAGTTGCTTTCAGTTAAACCAGCTCAAACATGCATTTTAGTCTGGGACTAGGCTTAAGTCTTGTCTGGGAAACCGGGGGAATACGTATTATGAGTCAACTATGGTGGAGTTAAGCGATGACGTTTGCATGATCTACTGCCCTTATATGGCCAAGGACAAACTAAGCCCTTTAAAGTAATTGGAATACAAAAATGTGTATATTTACTCTAGATTGTATACTCTTGTTGTATTTTTAGAACAGTGTGTCATTTCTCTAGACAGGAATTTACTGGGATGTTGTTCATTAATGAACCTGTTTCCCTGTGTATCGCAGCAGTGGCATTCCACAGCCCGCCTGTGAAGATTAAGAAAGAGCCTCAAAGTCCAGGTTCAGACCCCAGCCAGTCTTGCAGCCACAAGCAGAGCTTCAGCTACCCCAATGGAGAGCAGTGCCTTTACACCAGGTCAGTCAAAAGCCGGATGCAGTTGCTAGATGCATCTCACACGATTTGATACTTTTATGACTTAAACAGGTGTTTCTTCATCTGTGGGCTTTTTAGGCCTAATGGACAATAGCACAGAAAATAGATTCTTAAAACACACACTATAATTCTCATATCCGGCCACGGGGATCACTGCCCTGAAAAAAGTTCAACCCTAATCATAGACACCTGAGCAAAATTATCAAGGTCTTTACAGTTAATTACAGGCAGGTAAGTTTGATCAGGATTTGAGTTAAACTCTGAACTGTGGCCCTTCATGGCCGGATTTGAGGAAACCTACTTATGTCTTAATCTATATTGATTGTCTTACCAGTAACACACAATCTCAGAAAGGCATGAATACTTCCACCACATTGTCATTTCTGCATCTCAAATGATGCAATGTGTTTAATAATATTCTGTGGTGGAAACATTTTAAACATGTTTTATTAATAAAATGGCAGACTTGTCTTGTTAAATAAACATTTGTTTTACACATAATTGGAGATAGGAACAGGGTCAGAATTTGTGTAGAAACTGATTAGAAATCCTTTTTTACATAAATATTGAAATAGTTTATGATTGTTCCACTCTTTAAGATAATTTAAAAAATTAATAATCAATATTTTATTTAGCATTTTCATATTTTAATAATGAAAGTCTCATGCGTTAGGCAAAAGTAAAATCTATCCGTACACTTTTATGGTTTTAATGTCGCCTTTATTTAAAGAGAAACAAATATCGAATTCTTAATACAAATCTACCCCAGAGATATAAAAGTGTTCATAGTCGACGATACATCAATACATGATCTAAAACTAAAGGAATGCATTGTTGATTTTTGAAAGTGTCTGTGTGCCCTGCAGTGCCTATGAGCAGAAGAGAGCAGCTGTGGCAGCAACAACAGCATCAGCAGGAGGATCTAAGAACTCTTGTCCAGGGACACCCATGTCCCCTATGCAGCATTACTCCCCTAAACCAACAGTGGGAACTCGGCCGGAGCCAGGGTACATGAATCCACCCTCAGCTAGCCAATCCCACGCCTGCCACAGCCACAGTTACCCCATGAACCCCAGGTAACAATACTAATAAAGAATGCGTAGGTGTGTCTACTTTTGAGGGATTTGATTGCATGATATACATGTAACATATCAGTTATGGGCTGATAAATACTACATGTGAATCCATTTAGATATTTAATTGTGAACGCTCATTTCTTCTGTGTTTTCATTTACATAAAAACGGTGGTTAAATTTAACAGCACTTTTAAATGTAATATTTTTTAAGATGTGTAGCAAATCTTAAAAAGAATATCCAATATTCATACTGTACATTATAATGTTGCGATGTCAGTTTACAGAATTGAAAATGATTGACTTTACTTTTTAGCACTTATAATATTTATCATGCTTATAAAAGTGATTATTAGTATTGGCCAGAATTTTAATATCAGTGCACATTTCTGACTGGTAGCGTTTATCACATTTTATAATAAAAATCAAAGGTTAAGAAAGCATACTTGCATTGTAACAGCGTTTTTAAGAACCTGTGTGATAATCCAGCCTTTATTTTCCTTCCCAGTTCCAGGTTCCCTTCGGGCTCTGCAGAGATGTGCCCACCATTCTCTTCCCAAGGCCAGGCCCTGCAACGCATGCATCCGGCCCACACCAGCGGGGGCGGAGGCGGCAGTTACCATAGGCAACACTCTGACCCCTGCTTGCCTTATCCTCCTCAGCAGAACTTCAAGCAGGAGTACCTGGACCCTCTGTACGACCGAGTGGCCCACATGGCCGGGACACATCCTCAGAGGTTTCCTCCTGCCCATATGATGGTCAAACAGGAACCCACTGACTACACTTACGAACCTGGTACGTGAATCAAAAGACATTCTGATGAAACAAAGTGAATTAATTTGCTTTGAAATGGTGTCTTCTTTCCACTGTCTTCCTGAATAATTAAACCACATAAGGCCACTAATGTAAACAGTAAATTGGTTGACAAACTGAGAAGTCTCTTTTTTAAAAGAGGTTTGTTTGTTCTTCTCTGCTTCCACATCCACTGACACTTTGAAAAGGTCTCAACAGTGTTTCGGTACTTCTCCCCGCTCATGCTCCTTAACCCCTCCCCTTCTGCCTGTGTTCTTTGAGAGGGAGGGAGGCATAGGAATTTCATTGAGAAAATGGAGGGCACTGGAAAGACTAGAATCCCCAGCGGAGCGCTCACGGGTGTAGGGTTGCCGCAGCGGCTTCCTTTTTCTGCAGGCAGATGAACTCATAATGGAAAAATGAGCGTAGCCTCAGTAACCCGAGCCCATGCGCTGCCTTGGTCGAGCGAGCGGGAGGTGTGTGTGTGTGGGGGGGGGGGGGGGTTGTGTTGTAGCCGGGGGGTTCAGGCCATAGACTCACAACACAGGCGAGCTCACCTCCTCCCACTCGGCTTAGCGACTGACACAGGGTCGAAACACAACACCCTACGCAGGTCCAACTTATCAGTGCTCTGTGAAAGACTACAAACAACAGTGATCTAACAAACATTGCACATAGATGAGCATAAATAAAGTTACCAGTTCAACTGATTCTTTAAATGGAAAAAAAAAATACAAGCATGACCTTTTCTGGGTTCTTTTGTTCCCTCCTAGTTTTGAGGTAGGCCTACAAGTTGTCTTTTTTGTGCCTGTGTTGTTATGGTTAAGAAAAACTAAAACTATTAAAAATAGTTTTCTGTAATTGAAATAATGCTGAAATCAAACAATATCAAAATAAGCTGAAGTACTAAAATGACTGAAATAAAAACTGAAATAAAAACAAATTAAAGCTAAAGCAGTACATACATAATAAAATACTAAAATAACACTGTTTGGTACTAATACGACTGAGAAAGGCTGATACTACTCAGATTCATACATGCTGATATGTGGCAACTTTGGATGCGATAGTCTGGAACAAAAGGATGTTTGTGTGAGGATAGACCGCCCTATCTGAGGTGGAGTACAGCATGTTATCAGTAGATTCATCCCTGCCCAGGCCGCTGCTCTGCTACAGACATATGCCAACATCAATATGAAACCAAAACCATGAATAAGAGACACAGCCCTTCCATTAGGGCTACGTTTCCCAAAAGCTTGAACTAAGTTTATCCTAGAGGACACTGGTGGCAACGGTCTCCACGATCAACTTAGGCTCACAATGCTTTTCGGAGACGCACCGCAGTTTGTTTCAGAAGGGGTCCAGTGATAGTGTTTCAGTTGGAAATTGAATAATTTACAGCCCGACAGCTCCGTCAACAGTGACATTAATTTGAGCTCTATCATGTATGAGAAAAGTGCTCTAGAGCCTCAGAGCTCTTTCTCCCCTGTGACATCTTATCATGGCCTCTGCCACTGCATTCTCCAGCCATGAATCATGGCTCCACCTCACAAACTAACCGTTTCTTATTTATCCAGTACATATAGAAGGAGAGGGGGGTGGCTACGACAGTTATAAAGCTGATTCTGGCGTCCTGCAGTACTGTGCAAGATCCACTACTCTTTACTGCCTAAAAATAAAGCTGCCGACAGGTGATATTATGACAAATGACTTTATGACAAATGGACCTTTTGTCCTTGCAGCACTCAGTGGCAGAGGTTATCAAATCTGCAGATGCACAAGCCTCACACCCTACAGAAATAGTGCCTAAAGAGGACTAGCAATGATTAGCTGGGTTCTCAAACATAGTGAGCTGCCTCGCTGTCGACTGCCTATATAGGCAGCTTCCTTCTAAGGCAGCATATCCAAACCACAACATATCCTCATGAGCAACTGGTTTGGAATGATCTACATAGGCCACGAATCACACAAATAGTGCTCCACACAGTAGAGCAAATTGAAATTGACTTCAGTAGTGATAATGGTGATACATGCTTGAGGGTTTGAATGTTTCAAAGTAAAGAATTTAAGACTTGTAACTTGTAGTGTAAAAAAAAGATCATCAAATATCATTTTTTTGTTTAACAGTACAATTGTCAGTCTTTACAATTAGTTATAGAATAATAATAAATAATTATTAATGTGTCAAATTATTGAATTATTAAGTGGGTACTTCAAGTAAGTATTTTACATATGGCTGACAAAAAAGTTTGGGAACATTGGCGCTAACATAAAAATTCATAGCACACAAACACTGGGTAAACTAATTCATTTTTAATTACACTGAATAATTTTAATCGGTACCTTTCAGGTTCAAAGTAGGTTCAAAGTACTACTTTATGTAAAATCAACATTTGTTTAGTCTTGTCCACCATCTTGGATATATTTATTCACCCATTGCAATTCTGAAATTGCCTTCTTTTCAGTATTAAATGAAACATGCTTATTTTTTAAATCAACATGTATCTAGCCTAGTGTGTTATCTTAGATTTTTCACTTGTTTATATGCATTCTGAGATGCATTCCGTGTAGTCTGTGAAGAATATGTGAGTCTGCCTTAGAATTTGGCTAAAGCTGGGTATCTTAGGAGGCAACATAATCAAGATGATTACCAGGCCTTAAAATGCGGCCTACATACATTTAGGTTTTGAAATAATTTGCATGCATCCATCACTGAGGGTCACAAGTTTGTGTTTTCCCTACAGATGTGCCTGGTTGCCCATCCATGTACCATCACAATGAGGGCTACCCCAACCCACAGCACAACAGTGAAGGTAAGGACACCTAGAACATGCTGCTCTAATATGGTTCTAGATTCTAGAATGTACATTTCACACACTCAGGATTGGCCGGTACTGTGTGGTCAATGGCTAACCAGGCCAGAGGGGCCGTGTTTCTGTTGGCATGGACATTTGTTTCTCCCTTGCCTAAAGAATTCCAGGGTAAATATTACTACTGGAAAAGACGAGTATTTTTCCTGGAGTGAAAAATAATCCTTCTCTCCGCTCGCTGCATTTGCAGCAACATTTTGGGTATTTTTCAGTTGTTAGCTGATCTCTGTAATGAACTATTAGATTCAGAAAAGTGTACAAAACTGAATAATAATAATAATAATCAAGAGTCCATGTTTCCCATTATAATAATTTATAAATATCAATTGAAAAACAGTTACTGTATTCATAGATCTCAATTTGAAAGGTCAAACCGAAGAATGCTTGTTATTATTAATGACTGCCATTAATACATAAGCACAGTATAACTTGGGGATACAGAACTTGTCAGATCGTCTTTGTAACCACATTAAACCAGTGTACTAATTATTCCTTTGTCCTGTCCTCAGGCTACATGTTTGAAAATGATTCCCGCGTTGTTCCTGAGAAATTTGAAAGTAAGTCTCACTTGTCCAGATGTTATTTTTTTTACAGCTAGTATTTATTTCAAATACAAATAGTCTCTTCAAATGCCAATCTCAGACAATGAAATGAAGTGATGTAATTAAAACAAAAATGAGAAACTAAATGTATACATTGGGTCCAAAAGTCTGAGACCACTACCGAAAATGTATTTATTTATTTATTTATTTAAATGTAATGCTTTACAATTGCTTTCTTACCAGCATCACAATTAGAATGTAAAGTTTAATTAAAGTTAATATGAATTTTAATATTTCTTAGTATTTGGTTTGTCCCCCAGCACTCAGTTTGTGTAAAACCTGGTGATCATGTTCTCTAGCATTCAATGATCCAAAGCATCTGACCATCTGTACAGAGTCACATGATCACAGATTTGATTATTTTCTAAACTTGAAATAGTGCAGATTACTTAATGTTTCTTATCCATTTTATCTCATAACATCTTCAACATTCTAAAACTTTGTTTATTGGGGTTAAATGTCGGTTAATGGGTTTAGATTTAATGTGCTCTCCGATGTTTGGACCACACTGTATAAATGTTTGCAATTTCAGTTCAAATCCTTATCACCTTGTGTCTTATGTTAGATAAAATAGTTTTTAGATCTAATTGTTATCTATAGGTGAATTAATGGACAATCTGTTTGCCTGTGTTCAGGTGAGGTGAAGCAGGAAGGGGGCGGTGTGTTTCGTGAGGGTGCCCCATATCAGCGCCGTGGCTCACTGCAGCTCTGGCAGTTTTTGGTAGCCCTACTCGACGACCCCGGCAATGCGCACTTCATCGCATGGACCGGCCGTGGCATGGAATTTAAACTCATTGAGCCAGAGGAGGTAAACATAAGGCTTTTAAGCCTTATCAGGAGGCAAAATAAGATTTTTATCCAGAAAAGCAATTGATCATACAAAGATCTAAGAGGAAAATATGAATATTGGGTGTTTCAGATCAATTCGTCAGTGTTTATTCAGCTTTCACAAACTGTAGAGAGAATAACTGGGTTTCAGAGATTTGCTTGCGATCAGCTCACACTTCCCCAGGGTCTAAGAACACATCCACACAATGCCAGTTTTCCATTAGCTGCCATGCATTATTTACCCCACTTAACAGCATAGTGAAATAAAATGGAGAATGGCTCCATTACCAAATATTACAACCTTCCATTTTGCTGGAGTCTAAGCACACCGCAGTGGTCGAGACAAGAGCGTTAACCTCCTATTGTCTGTGGTCAGTAGACGGCTAAATGGCATGACTCAGCAAACTATCATGCAGAGATGCACCCATCAGTTCTGCTCAACTGTATGCATCAATCATTCATTACAACCAAAGTTTTACTATCGCAATTAAAGCGTACAGTCAAACAAACAATCAGTTCCTCAAATGTCAGCAGACCCACAAGTTTACTGGCCCAAGATGGAGCAACAGTTTTTCTCAAGGACCCTCAAGTTGAACCTTGAAGTTTAGGATAAAAAGTATTTCCTCTAGGTTTGACAAATAGAAGTTTGTGCAAAGTGCCGTGTGGTGTTTTTGGTCAGAGTTTAGTGGTAACTTGGTTATATAAAGGGGAAGTGCATTATTTTGTAGGGACTCGCCCTTCCTTTTCATAGTTCAGCTGTTGTGCAGTCACCAAGGACCTCTTGTGCTCAGATTAAGGCACTGCAGTACAGTCCTTTCCTGCTCTTATGCTTTGTATTGTCTTATTTTGATACTCTAGGTGGCAAGACTCTGGGGGATGCAGAAGAACCGTCCAGCCATGAATTACGACAAACTGAGTCGCTCTTTGCGCTACTATTATGAGAAGGGAATTATGCAAAAGGTATTGTCGTTGCATCATCATATTTCATGGTTTCCTAAGCAGTTTTTTCCCCGCTTCAACCCGCACATTGAGCTGAGGCTGACTTTATATTTCGGGTCCCAGAGACTTCAAATATAGAGTCCAGAATGATTTGCGTAAAACAAATAATAATAGCCACATTTCAAAATTAGCCTTTAAGGATTCAAATGTTCCTACACTTTCTGAAATGTATATTTCATTAAATAAAGTTGTTTCTTTTTGACACCAAAGGAAACACACTCTCCATTTCAAGTACAATATTACAAAATTAAATTCAATCTAGGTGTATACTTCTAAAGTATGTATGTGCATAATTTGAAAATTCATTGCATTTATATACTATAGATCCCAAACTGTTTTTTTGTTGCTGTTGGAAGGTCTCAGTTATAGTCATGAATGATCTATCAACCGGATACTAGATGTTAAAATGGGGTCCTAATTATTCTTATTTTTGATTATGAAATATTTAATTATTATTGTTAGTAGTATTATTTAATACTTTTTTTTTTCCCAGGTGGCAGGTGAGCGTTATGTTTACAAATTTGTGTGTGAGCCGGAAGCACTGATATCCTTGGCTTTTCCTGACAATCAGCGGCCAAGTCTGAAGGCAGAATTCGAGCGCTACGTCAATGAGGAGGACACGGTGCCACTGTCTCACCTCGATGAGGGAGCGTCTTATCCTCCTGAACCAGCTGCCACCAACATGGGCCCTCAGTCCTACTCCAAAGGCTACATGTACTGATGCCACGATATTCTCCCAAGTTCCCCATCCCAGTTTACTTCCCGCTGCACCTATTGCACATGCCCACCCCATCCACTTGTATATAAGGTTATGTTTTTTGATTAAATTAATATCATTAGGGACTCTGCATTCCTCTCACTTCTGAGGCCTATCTAATCTAAACACATTACTGTGGTTCAAGAGATTGCTTAATAAAGACCCAATATTACTACTATACCATGAGAACAGTCTCAGTTTCTTATGTTTGAAACAAATGCAAAATGCTCAAAACGTTTACCTGTGACTTTACTAGATAGAAAAACCAATTCACAAATTAGTAGGTTGTTTTCATCTGGCTGTGCTCTTGAACATGTGAAACTCATGAAAACCATTCCAAGGTCATTTTTCGCACTCTCGTCTTTCCGTATGGACAGCACGCTGTGAACGCGCGAAATGATTGACAAGCTTACAGAGAGACATTCTGATTGGCTAAATGAAGACTCTCACCGTGACCTTTTAAAGGAGTTATTTCATTGATATGTTAAGTATAATTTTCCAAACAAAGTCATAAAAGTTTTCCAACAGCATCACTGATTTACAGAAGCTTTGAATAGACAAATAGCCACGTTTACTTCTTTGTTCACGGATAAAAAAGGATTTTATTTTTCAGGTGAAGAGATTTTTATTTCTTGCAATAATGCAATTGTATAATTGCATGTATTGTTGATCCAAAAGTGTAAGTGATAAATGAAAGTCAAGGCTTCCCTAATTAAACAGCATGTTATTCACTCCCCCCCCCCATTTACCTATAATGCAATCCTGGTTTTAGCATATATTTTACCATTTACTTTTTTTTAATGTGAACTATCAACCCGATCTCACGGGAATTCGTACGAATTCTACGAGGTGGCTAATTCGTACGAATTCATACGACCTCACTCGTACGAATTAGTACGATTTGGGCTAAAACGTACATATTTGACGATTTGGCCAATTCGTATGAATTCGTACGAATTACCTATCCTTGACCCCGCCCCTAAACCTACCCATCACGTGGGTTTAGACAAATCGTACGAGTGAGGTCGTGAGATAGCGTTGGAACTATACAACAGTCACTTTTATTAGGCACATTTGTTCAACTGCACGTTAATGGAAACATCTAATCAGCCAATCACATAGCAGCAACTTTAAGCATGTTGACATGGGTAAGAAGATCTGCTGAAGTTCAACCAAACATTGATTTAAGTGACTTTGAACATGGCATGGTTGTTGGTGCCAGTCGGGCTGGTCTGAGTATAGAAACTGCTGATCTGCTGGGGTTTTTACACAACCATCTCTAGGGTTTACAGAGAATAGTCCAAAAAAGAGAAAATATACAGTGAAAATGGCTTGTTGATGCCAGAGGTCAGATAAGATTGGACAGGCTGGTTGAGCTGATAGAAAGGCAACATTAACTCAAATAAGCACTGATTACAACCGAGGACTGCAGAAGAGCATCTCTAAACACACAACACGTCCAACCTTGAAGCAGAAGGACTACAGCAGCAGAAGACACACCAGGTGCCACTCCTGTCAGCTAAGAACAGGACACTGAGGCTAAAGTTTGCATGGCCTCACTAAAATTGTACAAAAAAAATAGCAGACTAGAGAAGCATTGCCTGGTCTGATGAGTCTTGATTTCAGCTGAGATATTCAGAATTTGGCATAAACAACATGAAAGCATGGAGCCATGCTGCCTTGTATCAACTGTTCAGGCTGGTGATAGTGATATAATGGTGTGGGGGATATATGGCACACTTTGGGTCCCTTATTAGCAACTAATCGTCGTTTAAACACCACAGCCGACTTGAGCTTTGTTGCTGACCATGTCCATCCCTTTATGACCACAGTGTACACATCTACTGATGGGTACTTCGAGCAGGATAATGCACTGCCACAAAGCTCAAATTTTAAACTCGTTTCTTGAACATGACTGAGTTCACTATGTTCAAATGGCCTCCACAGTCACCAGATCTCAATCCAATAGAGCATATTTGGGATGAAGTGGAATGGGAGATTTGCATCATGGATGAGCAGCCGACAACAGCAAGCAACTGCGTGATGCTTTCATGTCAGTATGGACCAAAATCTCAGAGGAATGTTTCCAGGACCTTGTTGAATCTATGCCACGGAGAATTAAGGCAGTTCTGAAGGCAAAAGTGCGTCCAACTAAAAAAAAAGTGGCCGGTGAGTATATCTACATGCAATAGACACCAACATTAGAAGCTCACCAAAAAACAACAACTCAAGTGACCTTTTGAAAGGACAGTTTAATTGACATCAAAACGACTCCAAGATATTACATAAGCTGTAACCATATCAAAAACTGTAGGACATTTCCACCCCCCACCGTTTCCTCTAATAAAAGAGCTATAATACAAAATCTCCACTGTGATCTGATACACTGATCCTGTGCGGAGTTGGTAATTTAAACATTTAAACAGAAGAGAGGTCCCAAAAAAGGATGAGATTGGTGTGTGATAAAGTGGCCTTAACATCCTGTTCACTTGTACATGACCAGACCTCTGCAGAGGAACTAACTGAATTAATGAAAACCCTTTCCCTTGCAGCACTTTATTTAACATCAACTGACCAGACGGATGTGCCGTCCACACATTCTGCCACACAAATGGGTCGTCCCGAGAGTCTGGACGAAAAGGAGATACATTATGAAAATGCAAATATTAACCGGAGTGTTTTGTTGAGGAGATAGTGATGTAAAATTGGCTGGACTTTTTCTTTCACGTTTTGCTACTTTTTCTTTCATTTTTAAAATACAAAGAACCCCAAGACTCAAAGTAGAGATAATTATAACCACCAAGCCTTATGAGAAACATACAATTAAATCCTTCTGATTTAAAGTGAAGCGAAGGCAGAAAGATCAGGTCAAGTTAAATTTTGGAGGGAATGTCTCCGTTAAAATCAAACATGTGGTTTGAAAGCAGTGGAAATTATCTTATCTTTGAAAATAGGGTACCTCATGTTCGTTAAGAACATGTTTAGCTTCTGTCCATGTTATCCTCCACTCTGCCAGCAACAAAAAAAATGATGTTTTGTTCAGCAGCAGTATCAGACACTCGCAGTCTATGAGAACCTTGTGAGAAGCTTCTAGCGTCGTCTGAAGGCTCTGGAGATTCTCCAGGCATTTGGTTCCTCATAGCGGTTGTAGAGGGGCTCCAACCGCTGCTGTTTCTTCTGCTTGCTGAGGCGTGTGGGATCAGACACTTTGAAGAAAGCTGGAGCAAACTCTACAAGCCACCTCGGGTCAATGGTGGTCACCTCCCTCATGTACTCCTTAGTGGTCAGTACAAGCTCATGGTACACCACCCTGAGAAGAAGAGGGAGAAACCAGCTTTAGTACAAGCAACATTGATATTAGTTTGGTGGTTAATACAATAACAATCTCGTTTTGGTACATACCATTCTGGTTGCCGATTGAACAATGCGCTGGAGGGGTGGATGTAGACCACCTGCTGATCTATGAGGGTCCTGTAACCTTCTTGAGGGTCCTTTTTGGCTGCATTCCGGAAGAAACCACTGCATATGGCCTTCTGTACACGCACTGTGGCCTTACCACAAGATACCACATCCAGCTTGTGCCTGAAGACAACATGCGATATTGTATAATTATTAACAATATGTATAATTATGGAGTGTAAAAGCCTGTTCATACCAAGGACGATAACTATATCTATAGTTATAATATCTAATTCTATGTAAATAGGGAAGTCCAAACCACAACTATAATAATAACAACACAGAGAAACAATATTGTTTAATGTGCCCGGTTGCATAAACTGCTAAGACTAGTCAATCTAGTTTAAGTTCTATTTAAGTATCTATTTTTAAGGCTGGTCATAGGTTGATATTGGTGCCAATAATAATAGTTATCTTTATAGTCATTCTTGGTGTGAACGTGTCTTAAGACTTACAGTGTGTTGCATTAAGCAAGTTAGCCTGCATATTCATAACGTTAGATATTCTCTAGCCCTAACCTGTCCATGATGCCCAGCATCTGTTTGCGGATGTCCTGTGCACGACGGAGAGATCGTGCCTGGATGAAGTTTTCGTAGCACCAGGGGTTGGAAAACTTGTTGTTCTTCCAGGAGTTGTAGACAGCCAACAAAGTCAGGTGGTCCCCCTCAGGCTGGTGAAACTTAGCCTTCTTCTGGTCTGCCAGAGCTTGTTTATCCTGACATTTAGAGTAAAATCATGCTTAATATCTTCAGGATCAGTCTGCTTGGATACCTCAAACTTTACTTAATGATGTAACTGTTCTTGGCCACTCCTTGACCTTGATCATAGATCTGGTAACGTGTGTGAGCTAAATGAGTACCTTTGGTCTGTAGAAGACATTCTGTACTGAGAGCATTGACACAATGGTAAGCATCTCTTCGCTGCAGCCAAGATGGACGGACATGATCAACATCTTACAAAGCATGGGCTCCAGAGGAAACTCAGCCATCTGATAGGAACATTGACAAGAAACTCAATACTTTATTCTGCATATGCAAATTGAGCAGCTACATCGGAAACCTGAAATTTAAACAAAGATGACATGTACACACTTACTCTACGACCGAGTCGTGTGAGCAGACCTTCATCATCCAATGCTCCCAGAGTGTACAGCTGCTCCATGGCTGTGATGAGCGTCTCCATAGGTGGAGCATCCATGAAATCAAATGACAACAGGTCATTGATGCCCATTGCCTGATTGAAGGAAAATAAAATTTGATGTTAAAATATATAACATATAATATTAGAGATACATTGATAATGTATTAAGTATTATTATCCCATATTAAGGTAAATTCACACTGACAGCGACAGACGGCAACAGACACTTTGTCGGATCAGTGCGTTACCCTTGTTGGGAGTCTGTTGCCATCTGTCGAATCTGGTTTTCACATATTGAACATGTTGAATTGGCATTAAAATATCTGAGAAGTGACATGCTGTAATCTGGAGACTGTTGGCACTGATCTGGCTGCCGGTGCATTGTGAATTGGCCTTCAGAGATTTATTGCTAAATATTGGATACATAATCATCCACTATTGCCTATTTACATTGATTCATTAGTCAGACCCTTTTATCCAAAGCAATACATTTTTTACATTTAGATCATTTTTGTGTCATCTAGCACTCACTTAAAAAGTTATTTTCTTTTATCTATGGTATCTTAAAAAAAAAAAAAAAAAAACTAATATTTAATGATCTTAATGAATATCCATTCCAATTCCCAATCCATTTTTTTCATACTGTACATTATAATTCTATGATACTTAAATTGTAGCATTTAAGATAATAGATTTTATTTTTCTCAATTCTTGTATGTTTTTAAATCATAAAAAATGTAAAAAAAAAAAAAACATTTTTATTTCGGCCATATAATTATCTTTATCTGCCAGACTTTTATCTGAATCCGTCATGAATTTAATATTTAGTGCATTCCTTAAAACAATAAAACAAGATTGTACCTTAAGAGACAGTACAGTGCTGGCCAAGTTAGTTCTCTGAATCTCAGGTACGTTGGTGGTGAGCATCTCATCTCTATAGGCGCGTTCTGTGTAGAGTCTGTAGCACTTGCCAGGGCCTGTTCTCCCTGCTCTGCCCGCTCGCTGCTTGGCCTGGGCCTACGGACCACACGAGCAAGGTTTAGGAGTCAAAGCGTACTTACAACGTATGCTGTGTGTAGTCTGTGTCATTAGAAATGGATGTTACCTGGGAGATGGGGGTAACAACTAGCTGATCAATGCCAGTTTTGGAGTTATAAACCTTCTGCTTGACAAAACCTGGATCCACCACATAGTAGATTCCATCAATTGTCAAAGAAGTCTCTGCAATGTTAGTAGCAATGACCACCTGAAAAAAACAAACAAAAACAACAACAACAACGTTTGTTAAATTTTCAGGTAAATTTGATTTAACATGTCAGAGGTGACCAGAGAGAGGAGAAAGCCTGAATGCTACCTTTCTACTTCCAGGCGGTGCTGGGTCAAAGATCCTGGTCTGCATTTCACTGGGCAGGGCAGAGTAGACTGGGAGAATGATCAGCTCTGGGACATCAGGACCAAGAGATTTCATTCGTTCGTACAGGATCTCACAAGCAGTGTCGATCTCCTCCTGACCCGTCAGGAACACCAAGATGTCACCTGTACAGTAAATCATTTTAATTATAGTAAGCTCATTTTCACAGGCATTTAAAGGTTTTTCTGTGAACAACTGTGTGCAGAATGTTACCTGGAGGCTCAGTGAGGTGGATCTGCATGACTGTGATCAGGCTGGCATCCAGATAGTCAGTCTCAGGTTCTTTAGTGTACAAAACCTCCACTGGATATGTACGACCAGGGATAGTAAAAATAGGTGCTTCATAAAAGTACTGTGAGAATTTCACAGCATCCAGCGTGGCAGATGTCACAATGAGCTTCATGTCAGTTCGTTTCTGTACAGTCTAAATAACACAAGAACAAGACACAATTACATGTTTATCACTTTCACACGTTGTTTTCCCCATATAGTCAAGTACAAAGCAACAGTGTTAAAATCTTTAAGAACAGATATTAAATCAATGCCTCAATTTCATTGTATTAATGATTTTTTAACTTGTTTATTGTTCACCTTAAAAAGTACAAATATTTTAATTATTCTTAATATTAATAATAGCAACATTTAGATTTTTATAAATATTATTTGAAATAATAAAAATTAATGCTTTAGAAATAAATTTTTCAGTATTCTTTGATGAAAAGAAAGTTCAAAAGAACAGCATTAATTTGAAATAATAATTATTTGTAAAGTATTCACTGTCACTTTTGATCAATTAATACATCCTTGCTGATTAAAAGTATTAATTTCTTAAAAAAAAAAAAAAAAATTGGGCCCCAAATATTTGAAAGGCAGTGCATGTTTCTGAACATTGACCTTGACACTAACTGACTCTGTGAACAAAACCTCAATTTGTGAACTGTACCTTCTTGAGCAGGCCAAAGAGCACGTCTGTGTGAATGGTTCTCTCATGGGCCTCATCCAGCATAATGATGGCATACTGGCCCAGATCAGGGTCAATCAGACACTCTCTTAACAGCATACCATCCGTCATGTACTTAATCACAGTCTCGGGACTTGTGCAGTCCTCAAAACGGATGGTGTACCCAACCTGCACAGACACAGAAAGAGATTAGGGCCCTGTTTCAAAAGCTATGGTGAAATGTTAGATCATTGTTGTCTATATCATGAAAATTAATGTAAGAAAGCATCTACCTCTTGACCTAAACAGCAACCGTACTCCTCCGACACTCTTTTAGCCACAGACATGGCTGCCACTCTTCTGGGTTGTGTGCACCCGATCTTCCCCCGTGTGGTGTATCCTGCCTCTGCCAGGTACTGAGTGATCTGAGTGGTCTTTCCTGAGCCCGTCTCCCCAATTACAATCAGAATCTGGTTATCATGGACAGCCTGTAAAAAACATTGGTTTAATTTATGAACACAACTAGATTGAAATATACATATCAGAATGAATATACATTAGGGATGAGCAGATCTCACACATCGGTATTGGGGCCGATTAAACATTTTTTTAAACTGATCAATATCGACTAGTTTAACATCCTTTTTTTTACGTCAGCTGTCATGAAGGTGTCGTGCAGTAGGTGGTGGTATGCACCTTTAATTGGTTCAGTCAACCGCCATTAAAAGGAAAAGAAGAAGCTCAAATGTGAGTGTGTGAAATGCAAGAACCAATGAGGTCTGAGTGCATCACACACACTCTCAAGCTTCTGTGTTTAGCATATTTGAAGCATACTTTTGTAACGAATCACTCAAAAGTAATTTATTAACGGTTGATTTTATCTGCAATCAGACTATCTGAGATGTCATTGCCATAATGCGTTGCTTTGGGTTGCATCTTGCTTCGGACTTGACTGACTGCATTCTGACACCACAGGCTTCATGCTCTCGAACCTTAAATACACTTTTTTTGTTTCATATGCTCATTGTACATATGAAATGCAAGGTTTTATATATATATATATATATATATATATATATATATATATATATATATATATATATATATATATAGAGAGAGAGAGAGAGAGAGAGAGAGAGATAATAATAATAAATAGACCCGTAAATATAATTACTTCAATAACTAGATTTACTCTGTAGTAGTCTTCTTTTTTGTTGCATTTGAGCCCCTGGCCATGAGAAACTCTCTGCACATCCCTGTATACATTGGATTGATTTCATTAACTTTAATATACTTGAACTGTGCACCAGGCACTGGGGAAATACAAGTATCGGATCTGCACTCAGTATCGGCAGATACTCAATATTCAATGGCTCGGATCGGATCATATACATATTAGATGAAGTCACACCTGAATGAGCTGCTCTTTCAGCTTGTAGATGGGAAGACTCTCTCTTTGCTCGAGGATAGAAAGTTGAGTCTTTTTTCCATAGGAGGCCTTGTTGCCGCCAAAGGCATGTTTCTTCCATTCTGGGATATCGTTGGGCATCATACCTATGCCCCTCATGTTGGCAGCTATCTGCCTGCCGTCAACTGTATGGATGGTGAGCGTGTGAAGACAGGAAAAAGCATTTATTAAAGATGCACAAAGATGATAGCAGACTTGAGCTCATATAAGGCCAGAGGGCATATGAGCAGCAGAGATAGGCTTTTTATGTGCAAGCCTGCTTCAATAGCAGACGTCAGGAAATCAGATGGCCATCTACAAACTCACTAAACTACTGTATGGAAAAATAGGAAGGACATTTATCTGGAGTGATCAGTGCCTTAACTGTGTTCTTTTTTATATACTACTGGAGGACATGGAGCACAAAACATCCATTTACTCATACAATCCTACTTCACTATACAAGTTGGATACATTAGTATATCTATATATCTATATATATATATCTTATATGATATATATATATATATATATATATATATATATATATATATATATATATATATATATATATATATATTAGTATATCCAGCCTAATAGTAATAAACACTATTTTCTTTTCTGGTCTTCAATTGCCATACAATCCCATGCAGTTTTGGAGTTGTATTGTGTTCTAATCAAAATTAATCTAGAAGATGAATGAAAAACAAAATTGCAAGGCTACTCATAGTTGCAGGTGTTTGATTGTCAACAATGTAGTCTTTAAATTAAGAATTTGTGATTATGTATTATTTTAATTCTATTATATTATATGTAAACTGTATTTTATTTTACAGTTTTATTGTGTCGTTGTTGTTTTTTTTTAAACCAGGGTAATATAATTGCAGATTTTTAACTTGTTGTGAATGTGAAATATCTGTGCACTTGATATTAAGTGTGGAAATTCAGTAAAGAAATAAAAATGTCATTAATATTTATCATTAAAGTATTTGCAGGACATCGTACACCTGCATCCATGTTGGAAGCGTGGCTTGAAGTGGCATTCTATTGCACTTTTCTGAGAAGAAAAACATTTTGACCTCCTGAGTTGAATGGAGTACAACATCATTTCTTATTTCAGATGCTTGGAATAAGTCTGAATGTCTTACCGTCGGGCAGTGGGTCAACCCAGTGTTTATTAAGACCCATAGGGATCGAGTCCATTTCAGCCTCCCGCTGGGCCTGTTTCACCTCCCGTCGCTCTTTGGCCAGAGCACTCTGCATCATCGCTGCTTGAGAGAGAGATCCGTCGGGGTTCTGACAGAAAAGAAAACAAAAAACTGAATTTAAAGTCACAGGTTATATCTACTTCAGTAAAACCAATAATTTCTTTGCACCAGGCAGCTGTAAAGTGAGAGTACATGAGTTTTGAACTACCTTGACGATCTTGACAGGACTCATATCCATGCTCTGTTTGGTGTGTCCCCGCAGGAATGGAGGCTCCTCTTCTACCATCTCAATCTCCAAATCCTCATCTGACAGACAAACCACAACACAGACAAAGTTTGAGGTGACTGTTCAGGCAGCTAGAAGCGACTTATTGTGATAGGCTCCCAAAGGAAGTAGGAATTTATTTATCGGCAAATGTCGGGTTAAACAAAGGTGAATGCAACTCATACCCTCCTCATCATCTACTTTAGGCAGAATTCCTGTCTCTTCATCAAAGTCTGGGAACTCCTCCTTAGACAGCACATTGGCAGCAATCATCTAAGAACAAACAGATCAAGATTAAAATATGAACAAAGAAAAACAAATGCTAAAACAGTGGATCAATTCAATTTCACATTAAAGATGGCCATGCACCTGTTTGATTTCCCATTTCTCCGGATCTGAGATCTTGGTAAGTCTTTTGCGTTCCAACGTGTCATCCTCTACTTCTGGAGCATGGCCCAGGTTGAGGTTAGTGGGTCTGTCAGGATTTCTCATGGATGTCTCTTCCTGACCGTCTCCACCCATATTTCTCCTCCTGTTAGGGTTCAGGTCTTCACCAGTGTCCTGGTCAACATCCTTGTAAAAGCAAGACAACCCAACAAAAATCAGTACGCATAAGCACAACAATTAGTCAATAAATGAATAAAAAATACAGGTTGAACACGTCTTTTTATAAATCAAAATTTCTAGTCAAATAATTTATGTATAAAGTAGGGTGTAAAAGACTATTAAAAGTGCTTCCATTTCACATTTTTCTGATTTAACAATATATTTCTATAAATATTTCTATATAATTGCGTGTTTTTGTATTATCAAAGAAATTTATATTCTAAAAAATTGACATAACTTTGACAGTCACCTCTAATAACAGATTACTCTAAATTGTAATGTAGACACATGCATTTTCTGTAAAGCTGTAATTTATAAATCTATAAATTTAATGTACACATTTATTTTTTAAACATGCTAATTTGAACTGGTTGTGATTTATTGGTTTAATTGGTGACTTGAACCTCAAACCATGCAGACCTGTTCTCTCTCATGACTTCCATAAAGACACTCACCTTCATGCTGAGACTTGTTTTGGATCCAGTGAAGGACAACACCTTGATTTTGACCCTTTGACCTTTGCTGACCACATCTGCCACATTTGCCACCCGACCTTCTCTCCTGAGCTCAGAAATATGGACCAAGCCTTCCCAACGTTTCCTTAACGAAAGGAGGATGAGAGAAACAATTGTTTAAAAGCTAATTCTAAATATTACATTTACAAACTAATCCTACTAAAGAATACATTGTAACGCCCACATCAAATTCAGTAGCCTTAATGGTAAATTTACTGTATCTCAAACATACCTGAGACCTTCCAACTGCACAAAGCAGCCAAACTGCATGATACTGGTGACTTTGCCATTGTAGATATCCCCTACAGACGGCTCCTCCGGTGGGGGCCGGTCCACATGTTTGTCCTTCCACCGGTCTGAGCCTTTGTCTTTATCTCCCCGTGCGGGACTCCTGGACTTGCTGCGAGAGTGCCAGCGGCTCCTTCGCTTCCTTCTGTCCCTCTCATTAGAGCGAGATCTAGAACGAGAGCGAGAGCGATGTCGTCTCCTCCTGTCCCTGTCTCGATCTCTGTCCCTGTCTCGATCTCTGCTCCAGCTTCTGCTCCTGCTCCTCCGCTTCTTCTTGCTGCTGGTTTCAGATCTAAGACGGATGATACACACGTTAAAAGGCGATAATATGATGCAGTGAGGAAATCATTGCAGCATCAACTTCAATGGTATCAATTTTATGTTAGAGCAGGTCCTCACCTGTGTTTACTACTGCTAGGTTCTGTTCCACTAACACTGGGCATAAACATCTCCAACTCTTTCATGGCATCAGCAGCAACTTTCACGTCATCCTCATCCAGCATAGACTAGTTAGAAGAAAATATAGTTTATGACCCATAAGTGGCTACTGTTTATTACAAACGTATTCAAATTTATTTATACAATGGCAGTCAAGTTTGGAATAACTACGATTTTCTTTATTGTTTTTGAAAGAAGTCTCTTCTGCTCCACAAAGCTGAATTTATTTGAACAAAACAAAAATAGTAACACTGCATTTTGTGACACTGAAGGCTAAAGTAATGGAATAATTTACATTTTCAAAAAAATTAAAATAGATAGCAGCTATTTTAAATTGTAATAATATTTTAGTGTATTTCAGATCAAATAAATGCAGCCTTGGTGAGCATAAAATGCTTCCTTCAAATTAGATATATATATTTAAATAATTACCCTGGGAATAGGATTGTCAGGTCTGCATAGAGCTGGAAACAACTCTTTCAGCTTGTCCTTTTCACCCTTTGGCTTAGCCTCAGGATAAGAAGCTGTAAAATAAAATAAAAAACACATTATAAAAGTATTATCAGTAGGAGAGATAAAAATATGGCACTGTGTGATAAAATGTGCTGCATGCTGGCCTGAAGATATTGTTCAAATCAAAATGAACTGGTTTGCATTTCTCAAAAGCATTGCAAGCCAAAGTAGATCGTAGAACATTGGCACCAATAGTCTATGATATATTTAGCTCACAATGCTTTTGAGAAAAGCATTCCTGATTGATGTAAATGAAAAGATCCTGAATATTCTTGCCTTTACTGGTAGATGCTTTTGGAGGAGGACGCATGGTTTGAATGAGACGAAGCAAATTGCTGATGAGTGAATCCTAAAGGACAGAGTGGGTTAGTCCTAAAACTGCACCAATAAAACCACAAGACAAAATTGAAGGAACAAAGATAGAGAATACAAAAATGCTTACTGTGAAATCAGCTCCATTTTTAACCAGCACTGACTTAAAACAATCAAAGGTTGGATTTTTCTCAGCAAGACTGATTACAAACTCAGCTGAAAAACACAACAACCAGCAGACTGTTACTACAAACTTCTTTACACGTAAACTGTAAAGCTGCAGCCAGAAAATATGCGTGTTTTTAACATTGGTCAATATTTTTCACCAACCACCCACTTACCAAAATTACCACGGTAATCATAGTCTTAGCCAAAATATTAGTTATTACAGTACGTTAATTGTAACCTTTAAAACATTTTTCAAATAACTCTTTAGTAAGGAAGACGGTTATATTTCCAAATAACGTTACACAAAAGGCAATACCACATAATAAATAGGACCACGTTTCTGACAGTAACCAGACTTTCTTTTAATTATAAAATGACCGATTTTAGATAAAATAAACGTTTAAGATAATTGGGGATAACGTTAAAGATAACGTTAACCAGCGAGTAAACGTTACCTAAACGCAACAAAGTGTCGTGTCGTTTAATTTATTTAACTCACCAAGGTCTTTATCGCTGATTCCTAAATGGTTGTCAAGTTCGGTACAAACTTTAGACACCAAAGACAAATATTCGAGCTTTTTAAGCTCATCATCTCCGATCTCTGCCATCTTCAAAAATATTGTTTTTTTTCGTTCACCGGAAGAAAGTGGCAACGCTTCCCCTTGTCCGGTAACCAGTTCCGGGTTACATTACAGGCGCCCTCTAATGGTCAAATGAGGAATTGTTGTGAGTGGAGAGATTTTTTTTTCTCCAGGAGGGCGGACCAAGAGTTCTGTGAGGTCCATGGAAAAGGAAAAGTTTAGCGAAAGTGCAAATGAATAAATAATAATATTAATAATAAACATGATTAAAATAATCAAATAAATAAGTAAATAAATACATGCAAATGTAATCACAATAAATAAATAAATAAATAGATCTAACAGAACAGTTACTATAATGAGTAGGAAAAAATAATAATGTGACAATAATAAACAAAATATTTTTTATATTTTTAAGATATAAACAATTTAAAATTTTAAAATATAAAATTTTGCACAGTATAAATTAGTTACTTATACAAGAAACTAGATGCCTATATAAATTTTAGGATGGGGGTCCCTCACACCATGATGATCATATATGCGGGACCTTGGCATCTGAAAGACTGAAACTTGTGTATGTATTTATAACAGATCTAGTGTGACATCTAGTGGCGCATTTCAGGAAATTCAGGTCATTCCACTGACAGTTCCCTGCGTGAATCCGCACCTCTGTCAGGTTGGTGCGGATCTATGATGCTGAGATTGGGCTTCGTATGGTCTTCTACATCATCATCAACCACCATCAAACACATCGCACAGGCTAGGCTCTTCACCGGATCCTTTCTACGAAAAGATAATCATACTTTATATAAGAGCCAGTGTTCTGGACAACAACAAGCCCTCCAGTTTAGCCAAAAGTCAGTTCTTGCCAGTACTAGATTGTCCTGGGACAACTTCAGGTAGGCACTGACCTCTGACACGGTCATTCTCCCAGGCTGAGTGCTTCATGCGTACTTGCACAAGCGCTTATAAAACGCTGCAGGTTTTCGTTAGCACTGCTGCTAACACAGAGACCTTGCCTAAAGACTTATGCATATGTTTCTAAACACTGCGTAGAAAATGCTGGCTAGATAGGCAGCTTATTACGATTTGAGACACAGCACTTGTTTACATGCAGTAAGTCGTATGCTGTTGGACTGTAACGGTTCCCTAAGTGTGTTTACAAATAAAAAGCGGGCTTTCCCTGCCTAAACTGGATTGCTGGCTAGTTTAAGCTGGATTTATCTGCAGTAAGGGCAGTCACCTGAAAAAGTGCTCAAAACCTCTCTAAAACCAGGCTGGGACAGGACACTAATGGAAGCATATGGGTAGAAATATTCAATCTGAAATGTAATATGCAGCAAAGTTGGTTTAAGCTTGTTTTGTTTTTAGCAGATGTGCTTCATTTCATTACATACTGCTTTCAAATTAAAGTCACAATGAAATCACAATTTGGTTGCACTTTATTTTACGGTACGTGCACTTACGTATGCTTACAGTGTACATACATTAGAAAGTACAGTGTAATATAAGGTAACTACATGGGTTAGTAGGGGTAGGTTCAGGGTTAGTACCTAGTCATTGCAATTACTATAATAAGTACATAGTGTCTGTGCATGAGGAACAGGACTGTAAAATAAAGTGCTAGAATTGTTATGTTTTATGGGACATTACAGTATTTATTATATATTATGTATCTGTGCACACATAAAAAAAGAAAGAATCAGATTTGTATGCCCTTGAAATCTTTAATCAAAATAACTTCACCTTACTCCTGCATCTCTTCTCTTCTCTGATGAAGTGTTTTTCCGGCGCGTTTTTTGCCTTACATTTTTTCTTAGTCATATGTCACTAGTGGGAAGACAACACTATCCTAACTTCTGTTTCATGCTCTCTGTTTACTAAGGCCATCTAGTCAGTGGTGGCACTCAGTTTACCACAGTTATATCCTCTCATTGTTTTAGGTCTTCTGGAGCGGTTTTCTTCAGCATGGCATCAGGGAGTGATGGACTGGACAGGTTAAAGACCCCAAAATACACCAATCGCCTGAGTAAAGAGAAGTCGTCCTATCTATTACAGCATGCACACAACCCTGTGGACTGGTGAGTGACTCTGAGACCTTCAGCCTTGCTGTATAACACACAGTTTCGATTTTTTTTTGTGTGTTTTTTTTTGGAGAAATCAACAAAAGGTATCCTGTGAAGAAGCATTTTCATATATGCTATAGTATTCCTAATATGACTTTATGTATTTTATCTTCTTTCTTCATTCACAGGTATCCGTGGGGGCAAGAAGCCTTTGATAAAGCAAAGAGTGAAGACAAGCCCATTTTTCTTTCAGGTAACGTAATGTTATACTTGAAAACATATTGCATGGTTGGTCCATGTTTTATTACACAGTCTTATTGCTTCTTACAGTGGGTTATTCCACCTGTCACTGGTGTCACGTGATGGAGAGGGAATCGTTTGAAGATGAGGAGATTGGAAAAGTCCTCAGTGAGAACTTTGTGTGTATAAAGGTGGACAGAGAGGAGAGGCCTGACGTAGACAAAGTTTACATGACATTTGTGCAGGTTTGGACTTGTAAAATTCATTGTTGTAACTTACAAAGTGTCATGCTGATTGAAATACAATTAATGCTTTCTGCCCAGGCAACAAGTGGTGGTGGTGGCTGGCCAATGAGCGTGTGGCTTACACCAGATCTTAGGCCATTCATAGGTGGCACTTACTTTCCACCCAGAGACAGTGGAAGAAGGCCTGGACTGAAAACTGTGCTTTTAAGAATTATAGAGCAAGTAAGAACTGAGACGGACTTTTCCTTGTTTGAAATTTCCTTCGTTTATGTATTCATCCTTCATTCATGACATTTTTAACAAATCTGATCTTATCTTATCTTATCTGGTCCAGAAGCCACAAGAGGGTGCTAAGGGGTCCATGCATTAATAATAATAATAATAATAATAGAAAAAGTAAATATTTACCAAATTGGACATTATTACTATTATTTATTATTTTCACAGTGATAGTTTTATGTTTTTCTTTAGGATTATAAGTCTAACAGTAGCATTAAACGTTAAATTAATAGGAAGTAAGCAATTTCCAGATAATATATACCCTACAGTTCTTTTACGGTATATATATATATATATATATATATATATATATATACAGTCGTGCTCAGAATTAATGTTACCCCTGGTAAATATGATGAAAAATGGCTGTAAAAAATAATCCTGCATCGTTTATCCTTTTGATATTTCATTCAAAAAATTGGCAAAAATCGAACCTTTCATTGAAGTAAAATAATTGAAAGTGGAGGGGAAATCACATTATGAAATAAATGTTTTTCTCCAAAACAAGTCGGAGAAAAACAATTTCACAATTATTGGTACCCCTAGAATTGTTTACGAGTAAAATATCTCTGAAGTATATTCCCATTCATATTTACCTTTTTTTTTGCACACCAGGGTGACTAGGAACATGAAATTGTCCAGCCATGACTTCTTGTTTTACAGGAGTTTAAATATGAGGAAACACAAAGGCCAAATTCCCTTAATCATCCATTACAATGAGTAAAACCAAAGAATATAGTTCTGATGTGCATCAAAAGATTGTTGAGCATCACAAAATAGAACGTGGCTGTAAGAAAATAGCTAAAGCATTGAAAATCCCCATTTTGACCATCAGGGCAATAATTAAGCACTTCCAATCAACTAAAGATGTTACAAATCTGCCAGGAAGTGGACGTGTGTCTATATTGTCTTAATGCATGGTGAGGCGATAAAGTTTGAGTGGCCAAAGACTCTCCAAGGATCACAGATGGAGAATTACAGAGATTAGTTGAGTCTTGGGTTCAGAAAGCCTATTAAAAAAAAAAAATTAAACAACCCCTACATCACCACATGTTGTTTGGGAGTTTTTCAAGAAAAATCCTCCTTGCTCATCCAAAAACAAACCCCAGCAAATTTAGTTGTCAGACCTGACTGGACCTTCAAACAGCACAGGGTTCTGTGGTCAGATGAAACTAAAAAATAGCTTTTTGGCAGCAAACATGCAAGATGGGTTTGGTGCACACAAGAATAAAAAGTACCCCATGTGTACAATTTAATATACCATTTTTAATGTTGTGGTCATATTTTTCTGCTGGAGGTCCTGGACTTCTTGTTCAGATATATGCATGGCATCGTGGATTCTATCAAATACCAACAGATAAAAAATCTAAACCTGACAGCCTCTGCTAGAAATCTTATAATGGGCCGTGGTTGGATCTTCCATCAGGACAACGATCCAAAACAAACATCAAAATCAACACAAAAATGTGTTAAGTAGCACAAAATGAAGCTTCTGCCATGACCGTCCCAGACCTGAGGAGTGGAGTGAACTGAAGAGAAGAAGCACCAACATGGATCTGGGAATCTGAAGGATCTGGAGAGATTCTGTAAGAATGGTCTCTGATCTCTTGTCTGTGTTCTCCAAACTCATCAGGCATCATAGGATAAAACTCAGAGCTGTTATCTTGGCAAAAGGAGATTGCAAAAAGTATTTAATAAAAGGGTACCAATAATTGTGGCCAACGTGTTTTGGAGGTAAACATTTATTTCATAATGTGATTTCCCCCCCACTTTCTATTCTTTTACTTCAATGAAAGTTTAGATTTTTGCCAATATTTTGAATGAAAGATCAAAAGGATAAATGATGCAGATTTATTTTTTACAGCCATGTTTTGTCATATTTACCAGGGGTACCATTAATTCTGAGCACGACTGTATATATATATATATATATATATATATATATATATATATATATATATATATATATATATATATATATATATATATATATATATATATATATGCTGTTTTATCGATTTTTTTTTAATATATCAAATAATCGGGAAAAAATTGCATCACGTTTTCTACAAAAATTTTAAGCAGCAAAATTGTATTAAACATTGAAAATAAGAAATGTTTCTTTAGCACCAGTTTAGCATATTTAGCATATAGAATGATTTCTGAAAGATCATGTGACACTGAAGACTGGAGTAATGGCAGTTGAAAATTTTCATTTTAAAATATATTTAAATGGAAAATGTTTATTTGTACATTGTAATAGTATTCCACAATATTACTGTTTTTTTTTTTACTGTATTTTGAATCTAATAATTGTAGACTTGGTGAGCATAAGAGACTTCTTTCAAAAACATGAACAAATATATTTTTTTCACAGTTTAAATTTAAAATTTTCACATTTATATTTACGAATGCATGGAGTGCACGGGGTCAGTGATATTCAAAATGTGACATCCCCTGTACTATGGTGCTCTAATGTCTGAGGACCTTCATACTATGTGTTTTAGTGGCAGAGTAACAGAGAAACCCTGGAGTCCAGTGGAGAGAAAGTACTGGAAGCCCTCAGGAAGGGGACAGAAATCTCTGCCAGCCCTGGAGAAACTCTTCCATTCGGTCCAGATGTTGCCAACAGATGTTACCAGCAGCTGGCTCACTCTTATGAGGAAGAATATGGAGGTTTTAGAGAGGCGCCGAAGTTTCCCTCACCAGGTAAACAAATACTGGGATGAATTGAAAGGATTGATCACTAAAACTCGTACAATATTTACAGTCTGTCGATAATTTCTTATTTGAACAGACTCACAAAGAGAATGAACACAATATCGTGTTGACCACCTGTCTTGTGAGTTAATTACCTGACAAATACGCATCAACATTAATAATGAAAGCTGGCCTTGTGTTTTTCTTTTCTGCAGTGAACCTGATGTTCCTGATGTCATTTTGGGCAGTAAATCGTGCCAGCTCTGAGGGAGCAGAAGCGCTGCGAATGGTCCTTCACACTCTCCGAATGATGGCACTAGGGGGCATTAATGACCATGTGGCACAGGTGTTATCACAAATTGTGTATTCACAACCTGTCTGGAACATATGATGTTAAATATCAATTTTTCGCTTTTACTGAACGCAATGAAATTCTGTCTTTCAGGGCTTTCACAGATACTCCACAGACTCCTCCTGGCATGTTCCACACTTTGAAAAGATGTTATATGATCAAGGCCAGCTTGCTGTGGCCTATATCACTGCTTACCAGGTGGGAATATGTCTCTGTCCGGTAATCTGTGTTTTCATGTATTATATATTTAATAGATTTTCTGTCTCTTATCTCTCCAGATAATTGCTTATGTCCATAAAGCCATAATGAAACATTGTTCTGTACTTCTGTAGACACAATAAGGACTTATTGGTGTTATATATAGCTTATTATGTGGTTCTATATCAAAAGCCTAAGTAAGATGATTTTAAGAGTTGTATAAGAAACCAATGATGTATCTGGCATTGGCTGAGTGTGGTGTTATCATTGCTGTTAATCTCTACAGGTATCTGGGGAACGCCTATTTGCTGATGTGGCTCGTGACGTGTTGCTTTACGTCTCCAGAGACCTCAGTGACAAGGTGAGTCTTCTTCTCCCTTATTAGATCCCTCATTTGGCATCAGTCATGCTGAATCAGCACCGACCCACAAAAGCACTGAAAAATCGCCCAGGTCAATGCCCTTTTTAAGGTCGTTCCTCCTCTATTCTCTGGCACTGATTTTTGAAGATTTATGGAGTTATTAGGTACCAACAAAAGCATACCGTGAACCTCATTTTGTTTGGTTGTGAGAGTTACATTAGAGGTTAATGTTTCCCTTTGACCCAAAATATACACGTTTGTAATTTTATTTGTTTGGAAAACCAGATTCTCCCTGTACTGTAAATCATCCCATTGTTGTTATACTTTCAACAAATCCACTGTATGCTGAACTTATGTACGTAACATATTTGAAATGTATTAACTAGAGAACTTGTGGCCAAGAAATAATGATCCCCTCAAGAAACCACAATGTAATTTTGAAAACAGCCTACAAGTGGCAAAAAAAAATAAAATAAAAAAAAATAAACCAAATTTGATTTGAGTATTGTGCTGCCCTCTGCAGTCTGGCGGCTTCTATAGCGCTGAGGATGCAGATTCCTTTCCTACTGCGGAATCCACTGAGAAGAGAGAGGGAGCGTTCTGTGTGTGGACAGCAGGAGAGATCAGAGAGCTGCTTCCTGACATCGTGGAAGGCGCCACAGGAGGCGCAACACAGGCGGATATCTTCATGCATCATTACGGTGTGAAAGAGCAAGGCAACGTGGACCTTGCTCAGGTTTGGGAATTTGAGGTTTTTGATGAGAGCCAGAACCTTTCTAACCATGTGACACTGATTCTTGACTACCACACTGAAGGAAATAAAAGTTGAAGGATTCGTTAACTGTAGTTGTGTCTGAAATCGCATACTGTCTCGTAGGTTGCTACTACATTTAGTTTGAAAGGGTAAACTTATTTCACAACTGTTAAAAAAAAGTATAGTATGAATGTGTAGAATGTTTTTTTTTTTTTTTGCAGTGGCGGCTGGTGGGGTGTTTTTAAAATAGAGGAGGCACACGAAATTTTAGCGGTCAGATTTTTTAACTACTTTAAAATGGCTTTTTTTGGTCCCATATACCTGAATGTTTATAGAAAACGACACAGACATCAAGATAATATAAATATAAGTTCACTCACCTAGTCCTAGCAAAAAAATCCATCCATCGGTCTATTCTATTAATTTTTTAATAGCTGGGATTTTTTTATTATGTGCATTTACTGATTTGTTTCTGATTCTTGTGTTCTTGTTGTTTTTGTAGGACCCCCATGGAGAGCTGCAGGGTCAAAATGTGCTGATTGTGCGTTACTCAGTGGAGCTCACCGCTGCTCACTTTGGCATCAGCGTGGACAGACTGTCCGAGCTGCTGTCCGATGCCAGGGCCAAGCTGGCCGAGGTACGGAGAGCCCGCCCACCTCCTCACCTGGACACTAAAATGCTAGCTTCCTGGAACGGTAAGTTTCCTGCATTCTGATTGGAAGAATGTATAAGTGTCATCCACTAATATACTGCTTGAAATCCCAAAACACGAAACAGGGAAAAGAATCAATGAAAGGCTGAGGCATAAAGAAAATTTGCAACTCTTGCATCCCCCGAAGCTATGTACCCCCTTCCTATTCTTACGATTTTATTGATTTCACTTTGCGAACAAGGTCCAGTGTTCGACAAGCTCCGTAATTTTTTTTTTTTCATCTGGTTTTGCCTTAATAGCAACACTATAATGTTAGAGTTCTTTCATGGGGCGCTTAGATGTGGTGCCAGGCCTTTAAAAACCCACGGAGGGAACCTCTGGGTTGTGGTCCATGCCCTCGTTGTCTTTAATGAAAGGATATCAAAGCCTTCACAGGGTGCCAAGGCCCCTTTGGAGCTTTAGCTGACAAAAGTGCTCAAAGAATAGTGACTAATGAGCTGATATCTTAATTAAAGAAAGCCTGAGACATTGTTTAATGAAAGTTTTCCTTCAAGAGCTACGGTCCATTACATTCTTAATGCATACAGACTGGATATTGCTACCTGCAGAGTAACCCTTGGCATTAATCAAACCTGATAGGCCCACTCGCAGAGCCGTGAGACATGTCTGGGCTACAGGCACACAGAGCTCTGACACGACTATTGTTAGTGATCTTCGCCCCTCTGAACACATTGTATTTTAGATCTTATAGACTCAGTGTCTTCTTTCAAAGTTCCTCTGTCTTGGTTGGCACCTAAAGGTTTTTAGCTCTCGTTGGTGGAGAGTTTCTGTGGGGCAGAACTTTTCCTGAATACTAATCTAAAATTGTAGGTGGAGAAGTGATTTGAAACTTTCATGTGGTCAGTTAACATGTAAATGCATCATAACAGTAGCTATGTTTACATCCACCTATTTATTTAGTTTGTTTACTGAAGTACTTTTGCTGAAGGAAAAAATGTAACATGGTCAGGTTTTCCAAAGCTTGTAATCTGTCCATTCCCATTTCTTTGGTTAGGGCTGATGTTGTCCGGGTTTGCTCGTGTCGGAGCCGTGCTCGGTGACAAGGCTCTGCTAGAAAGGGCTGAGAGGGCAGCTTATTTTCTCCAATTACACCTGTGGGACGAGGAGGACCAGAGGATTCTCCGTTCCTGTTACCGTGGAAATAAAATGGAGGTGGAGCAAGTGTAAGGAACATTTCTGGCTGTCAAAAAATAAGATGCATTCAGCCTGTCATAGCACTGAGGTTGATAGTTGTGGATTGTGAACTGTTTGTTTAGTAGCCTACATATACTATATTTTAATTATGAGTTTATTTAAAATGGTAATTTAAAAGAAAAAACAAACAAACAGGATATTTAGTCAGGCTTGTCATTGGAAATAGAAGATACAGTAGAAAGGATACTTGTTTTTACATATTATGATCAGGGTTGTTATTGTTAACTAAAACTATTTAAAAAATTGTTTTTGTGAATTGAAATAAAGCTGAAATGAAAAAAAAAATCTAAATATGAAATATAACATTAAAACGTAAACTTAAAAATGAGAAATGTTGCAATGTAGAAAAGTTTTGCTACCTGAAATTAAAAACAGTTCTAAAACGACCTAAAATAAAAATAAAGCTAAATAAATAGAAACATTAAAAAGGCTAATAAAAATTACAAAAAATTAAATAAAAGCTGATTCAAAATAATGAATTCTCTTATAGTATATTAATAATACTAAAATTATGACACTGATTTTCATGAGTTTGTATGTGTCTTTACAGTGGGCCAAGAAAACTAGCACACATTCTTTCTTGCTTCCCAGTCTTAATTGCCTTGGCACATATTCTGCCAATGTAGACATGACCCAGAATCAGCACAATACGAAGCTTTTCACGTATGAAATCACCCACAGACACACACACACACACACATTTACTGCTCTCATTCTTGGGGTAACCTCTCATTTGTACCTCTCATTACCAGTCTGTGTCAGCACATCGGTCATCCCACAATGCTGAGTGCGCTTCTCAAGGCACGCAGATCATTTTTATGATTTAACCCACACCATTTATCACTGATCTAAACTGGTTATATTTTCACCTTTATTTTGAACCTTTTTGTTTGAGTGTTCATTAATGGGATAATGGAAAAAAATTGCTTCATTGTGCACTTTGCATAATGCTTCATCAGGAACACTCCCTCTGTAATCACCTGATTGGCCTTACTTAAGTTAGCGTAGGATGTGATGTTTTCTCCTCTTGCAGTTCTGCTCAGATCTGTTTGTATAAGGGAGATGTAAAAATCTGAATCTGTTTGTTTTTAATCACCTTTGGAGGATTTCCCTCACCGAGAATCATTTTATCAGTCCCAGCCAAAAGGTGATTTACTGGGGAATTACTTGTGTTTCTCAAGATGAACTACTTTCTGGCTTTGTTCCTCACTTTGAATATTCCACATCAACCGTTAAAGGAATAGTTCTCTGAAAATGAAAATGTCATCATTTACTCACCCTCATACCGTTCAAGATCCCATTACAAATTCTGAAAACTACTGGTCACACTTTTCCATTTAAAGTGAATGGGGGCTGAAGCTTTCAAGCTTCAAAAAGGACTAACTGTATTATAAACTGGTCCATCCAACTCATTTGCTATATTCCAAGTCTTCTGAAATTATAGATTTGTGTGTCAGTTATTTTTAGTTCTGTTTAAAGGTGCAGTATGTTATTTCTCAAAGTCGTTGCTGAACATTGTTGATATTTGAAATCAGCCCAAACAAACACACCCCTCTCTTCATTGCTCCGCCTCCAAAGCTCCAATCCTAACCGCTTTGAGTCGGCCTATTCTCTAGCAGTTATCAGCCCTCACAACACTCACAAGCTAGCATCATTTACACACCCAAGGCAAGAGTGGATGTCTATTTATCGTTGCAGAAGTGCACAAAATTAAAGCTTCACGAAAAATAAGGTGAAGATGATTAACGAACGACAAGGAAGCACAAAAAAATAACATACACTACCGTTCAAAAGTTTGGGGTCAATTTTTTTTTTTTTTTTTGTTTTTTTTAAAGAAATTAATACTTTTCTTCAGAAAGGACGCATGAAATTGATATAAAGTGACAGTAAAGACATTTATAATAATGCGAAATATTTTTTTTTTTAATGAAATGCTTTTCTCTTGAACTTTCAAAGAATCCTGAAAAAAATTAATCACTGTTTGCACAAAAATATGAAGCAGCACAACTGTTGTCAACTGTGATAATAATCATAAATGTTTCTTGAGCATCAAATAATCATATTAGAGTGATTTCTGAAGGATCATGTGACACTGAAGACTGGATTAATGATGCTGAAAATTCAGCTTTGATCACAGGAATAAATTACATTTTAAAATATTTTCACATAGAAAACAGCTGTTTTACATTGAAATAATATTTAACAATATTACTGGGTTTGTTTTGTATTTTTAATCAAATAAATGCAGCCTTGGTGAGCAGAAGAGACTTCTTTTAAAAACATAAAAAAATCTTACCGACCCCAAACTTTTGAACGGTAGTGTACATACACAAGAGTTAAATACAAACAAGAGTTTGTTGTGCGTTGCCAACAGCCCAGCAGCTCCAGAAAAGTCTGTTTTCAGGCCTTCCGGCTTAGCTCTCCAGCACTAGAAAGCTTTTCTAATATTAACGCGGGCCCTAAAGCTATTTCCTGATCATAACCTTTCATTTTCCAGTGGTATTCTTATGAGCTTTTCTCTTTTGTAATGTCTCTCAGCCATCTCTCTTTCTACAGTCTTTCTTCAAATCTCCTTCAAATCTGTGAGAAGTATACTGAAATTGACATTATTCACTGATAATCTTCCCCTCCAGTGAGCTGTTGAGTCAGTGAGTAAACTCTTGAACCAAATCAGTTTACTTTGTGAATGAATCATTCAGATCACTTTTGTGAACCAAATAGACCATTTCAACTCGAAGAAAGATTCATTCACAAATCGGACATATTTCATGACATCCACCCTAATGCTCCTTGTCAAAGATTTTCAATGAATAATGGCTTAAAATCCACTCTGCTTCTCATATAAATGTATCATATGACTTGGAATATAGTGTGTGATTCACATGGACCACTTTTATTATACTTTTATTGTGCTTTTTGGAGCTTGACAGCTTTATACTCATTGTAATTGCTTGGAAAAGAGCATGGAAAACAGCCTCACCTTTTGTGTTCTGCGGAAGAAAGAAAGTCATGTGGGTTTGGAACAACATGAAGGTGAGTAAATGATGACAGAATGTTCAATTTTGGGTGAACTAATCCTTTAAAGAGCCCTGTGCCATGCAGTGAAAACATTTAGAGAAAATCTGGCTTCAATGTTTGATAAGAACGAGACAGGTTACCTGACTGTTGTAGTTCTCAAATGGAATTAAGGGCCTTTTATTGTAATAGAAGAAATATGCTATAGTGTTTGGGCCAGGTAAAAATGTAGTGCCAGGTGAATTATTCATGAACCATCCAGTGGCTGTGCTGTTATTCCAAGGAATGTGGCAAACGGTCCAAATCTTGTTCAACTGTATAAAAATCATTCTTCATTGTGAGTAGCTCTATCAGTTTGGAACAAGAAGCCCTCTGGCTCCTGAGATAGGTAGAGGTTAGGCTTTTTTTATGACTTCAGTCTCCTGACAGGTTTGTGTGGAAGTTATGATGTGGCTTTGCTGCACTTTGAAGAGACTGTATCACCTGGTGAGAATACACAGAATGAACAAGGAGGGAATGGAAAAATCCAGGGAGAGCTGTTCATTAAAAATTGACTGGCAGGTTGATTTGTTTTGTTGTCTCACTGGGGAGAAAAAAAACTGAAACAGAGGAGTCATATTTTTCTCTGAGCCCATAAACCCTGCTGTGGGTTGAGAATACCTTAGTAGAAAACTTACTTCATAATTCAATAAAGGGCTAGTTAGCATATTCCAGTTAGCCCTAGCAGATCCTTTTAGTCTTGCAAGTTGCGAGGTGGGTGCTTTTACTATTTGGTCCTTGTCAAAGTCACAAAGTGTGTGTGTGTGTGTGTGTATGTATATATATATATATATGTATGTATATATGTTTAGTACCTAGTCCTAGTGCCTAGTCACTAGGTTCTTCTCCAAAATCACCTGGCACTTATTGCACATGACATGAGGCAATGACATGGAAGGGTTCAGATGTTGAGTGCGATCTTCTCACTGGCACCTCATGACATTTTTCATCCCTTGGAATGCCAGTTGTTTAAACTAAGAACCGTGGAGGTTAAGTTCCCAGCGTTAGACCCGCCTCATCTATCCTGCTGCGACACTGTGATATCTTCAGACCTGTCACTATCTGTTTCCTCACACTCAGCTGGCTACAGTGTCACCTCTGTTCAAGGGTCTAAGGACAAGGGTTGATGTGATCTGAATCAAATGTATTTTAAACTTCAAAGACTTTTGCAATATTTTTGGGTGACACCACCTCAAAAGGAATTCTGAATGGATTTTATAACCCAAAGGTCTTGTTAAATGTCTTTGTATGCATGTCACTCAATTCACAGAGCTTTTGCATCTTAAAGGGGACCTATTATGCCCCTTTTTACAAGATGTAAAATAAGTCTCTGAATAGTGTGTATGTGAAGTTTAGCTCAAAATACCCCACAAATAATTTTTTATAGCATGTTAGAAAAGGTGAGCAAAAAATGTCCCTTTAAATGCAAATAAGCTGATGCTCCCAGCTCCCTTTCAAGAAGAGGACGGAGTTTCAATTCTCATGCTCTGGAATACCGGCAACAACAATACAGGATAGTCTCACGCACTGAAAATGTCAGAAACTGTCAGTAGTGGTGTATAGCCTGCACGTTTATGAATTAGCTGGTGAGCATGGCAGGATAAAAATAATGACATAGCTCTGGTCTCCCGGTGCCTTCCCATGCTATCAGAAATTTCATAACTCCCACTTCTGAAGTCGCGATTAGAAATTACTAGCTCGTCACATTCAAGTGGACGACTTCAAAGGGAGTTAATGTGCATTTCTTTACTAGGAAACTCGTATTTACGATAATTCTGATAGCATGTGAGGGCAGCATCAGTGAAAACAGGCAGATACAATGGTTGCTTTAGCAAAATTAGCTGTTCATAGTGCCAACAATCTCTTTCAGAAAGGCAATTTGGAAGGACTCACAAAATGTGACGTGTGATACTTACTTTGGATCTGATGTTTGCGCACAAAGCTTTGGAATTGACCCATCTTTTAGAATGAACCTTTTTGAAAACCTAGTGTTGAAAAGAACCTTGTTTGTGTATGACTCTAGCGATTCTCTTCGGGACATGAAATTTAACCACGATGTCCTCAGTCACTGATGTCGGGAGTCTATGGAGTCTCTTATGTGCATTGCTATATCCCAAAACACAACACTAGTAATGCCTCTTTGGCACAGACATTGTACAACTCCACCTGCTACATGCGAGGATATAGAAATTGGGGACTCTGTGCTTCTCTTTGATTTATGGGAATTAAGAAAAAAATTGTGAGTGGATTTTGGTAAGGAATGTCATACCTACTGACTGTTTTACCATCTGGATCTCTCCCTCTTGTGTCACGCTCAATGATTAAAGATGCAGATCACACACAAATTTATATTAAATCATAATTTTCTCGCCTTCATTTAATTCCTGATTATTGATCAAACTTCTGTTTTTCTATACAATACAAGTGTAACTTTTACTTCCATTGCAAGAAAATGTAATTTTTTGTGGTGGACTGTCCTTTTAATAATAGAAGTGGAGCAGCTAAACGACAGCAGCTTCTGACATTTCCGTCGGATTTCATGTCATGGATTGCAATAGCCAGTTCTGGCAGCAAATCAATGTGAAGCACTCTGAAATAAGAACAGGAGTACCATGTGGACATAAGCAATTGTAATAGTCTGAAATAGGATGCAATTCATGCAGTAACATTAACCTGTGAGTGTGTGTGATGTGTATTTTTCCCACCAGGGCTGTAATGCATTCATGCGGCACTTCAGTGAGGAAAAAGATTCACTTTCAGTATACAGATACTTTACTGCCTCTGCTTTTTTGTTTTATTTAATAGACATGTATAGAGAACTTCGAAAAAACAGTCCAACAGCCCAGTGATAGAACTGAGTCTCGCTCTAATTTTTTTTCCAATAATCAATTTCATTCAAATGTACATCACAATACAGAAAAAAAGATATGTCGCTACTTGCGTTACATTGTGAGGTGTGTCATTTCAGCGACTGCTTGCATCAAAAGGAATTGCACTCTGTTTGGTTTAACAACATTGGTGCAGTGCTGTGAGTTTGAGGAGAGACTGTTTGTTTGTCATCCAATGGAAGAGTGGAACGAGTTTTTTTTTTTTTTTTTGCAATTCCGCATGGTGCCACTAGTTGAACAGAAATTACACGCTTCACTAATATATCAATGTATATTACTCACACATTGTCACATTTGTATAACCATAACACTTATTTCTGTTTTAGCAACTTAGCATGAACGTAGCAAAATTAAATCTAAAATCATAAAATAAAATAAAATAAAATAAAATTCTTAAATACAAACATTAACTGAATTATAAAATATAAAAACTTTTTTTTTTTTCAGCTAGTTGCCAAGGCAACATTTCAAAGTTTTATTTAGTTCGACTATACTAAAATTTAAAAATAAAAACTGCAATAAAAAAATAAAACAAAAACTATATAGGCATTTAAAAAAATACTACTTTAAATGACAAAAACACTCAACAAAATTACTAAAACTTCAAAATAAAATGAGAATTAAAATTTAAAAATGAAAAAGAATTTAAAATATGTATAAAAAACTATAACTGTACCTCAATCGTACCAAAATAACATTTAACATTAAATAGCATTTAATTATATCGAACTTATTTTTTCTGTGCAGTTTTCCGTTGAATGTGAAAGGCTTCCTGTAAAATCTGTACAATAACAGTCCGCTATACTGCTTGAAATTGCAAACTGCTATTTCTTACCATCCATCCATTCATCCATTCTCCAAACTGCTGTTTTGTAGGGTAATGTGGCATTATCATATTATTAGTTTTTATTTTTTTTGTAGCTCAAGTAGTTACTGTTTTCTCCACTTTGTTATTCTCCTAGTCATTTCCCCAAGCAGCTAATGAATCAGAAGTCTTGCACATTCACAAGAAATAGCTAATAAGGTGGATATGAGGTATCCGTATAGTTTACAAATTTCGCCTTCCTGCTGTAAACTCTAATGATCTATTGTCTCTGAGGCTTCCTTTGATACGTGCATCACTGTAAATGTGTTTTCCATTCTTTTGGAGTTTAAATTATTTCTGTGATAAATTGGCAGCATGCCAGAGTTGCAGTCAATAGAGCTTATGTTATGTCGATCAACCCAGCGCAAGTTAACATTATTACGCAGGTCAACCCGACTTTAACAAAAAAATTGAATTTGTATTTGTATAAGACCAAAAGATCTTGACCTTCCCTACTAATGTTCTCTATAATGTTCTCTCCAGTGCATCTCCCATTTCAGGCTTCCTGGATGATTACGCTTTTGTGATTTGTGGGCTTCTGGACGTGTTTGAGGCCACGCAAAGGGTCCGCTGGCTGCAGTGGGCCGAAGAACTCCAGTTGAGGCAGGATCAGCTCTTCTGGGACTCCCAGGGCAGCGGCTACTTCTGCAGCGACCCCTCAGATCCGACACTGCTGTTGGCTCTCAAACAAGGTGAGGAGTGACATCATGACGGTACCCTGCACATAGAGGCTATGGACTCCTAGGCTTTTTGCTCTGGGAATGTGTGGGTGGTTATGAGTCATGGAAAGGGTGATGAAGATCTGTAGCTGTCAGTCTGCATTCTGAATCACTCCACCACAGAGCTGTGCTGTCACCGCTGATAGCGTCACCACACTGCACTCTTATGGACCCTCGCCTGGGTAACTCTGTTTCAGTCACTCAGTCGTGCCCTGCTGAAACCGCCCGATTCTCTCCTTACGTAACTCATCACTGTCTTTCGTTATGCTGTAATGTCCCTCTCTCTTTTCTATCTCACCCAAACACTCTGTCTTTTTCTTGCCATTTTTTTTCTACTCTATCCTCTGATGAATTGTAATATCCACCCTTCTCCATATTTCTGGGTAGAACTTGACCAATATAGAACAATGATCCAGTACATCAAAGCCTGCTTTGTGAAAGCAATATGTTTCCTTGAAGACACATCCCTTTTATTTCACGCTGTGCACCATTCATCACCTTTGCCGTGACATTGCTATGAAAGTGGTATGAGAGAGTGATTTTTCATTCTTTTTTTGTCTCCCATGACAAGCCAAATAAAGAAAAAGATCCACACACATACTTTCGAAGTGTATAAGTGCCGGGGCTTAATGTCCCGAATGGCTTGGCTCCATATTTTCTCCCCAGGAATTGGAAGTTTGAGCTGATGTGAGCGAATAGTCACACCAGCGCGCCTGGGTTGTGACTGATGGCACTGTGAAAATGGCACTGACACAAATGAGATATGGATAAGGGCAGAGAAAGCTAACTGTTATGTTTTTGTTGTTGCTTCTGATAAATTAAAATGGACATAAGGCATATTTTTCATCTTTTCTGAGTGACTGGGCCATTATATAGTGAGCCAAGCGTGCAGAGTTGGCTCCATTAGGAGCTGTGCGGTGTAGTCACGTGTCAAAACCGAGTCCCTTCACCTCTCTCTGTCGGTGGAAGACGGATTGCCTCCCAAAGCATCTGCCACTCTACATTTTACGCTTTGCCCAAACTAGACAAAACCAAAACCGGTCAGCTTCGCTGTTTCAAAGAAATCTCAGGCAGTGTAGCCACTAGTTTTTAAAAAAAATATTATTGTTTTATTAATATTCGGTTTCTTTATTTCCTTCAAAGTTTTTTGTTGCTGTGAAACTTTTTTGTATTTAATGGAAAACCTGTTTTCCAGATTTGCCGCATGTAATGCTGTTGCTGTGTCCTAAGAGTTCTAAGAGCATAATAAGAATCATAGTAATCTTTTCTTTGGCTTTTTTTCTTCCCATCAAAGGCATTTTAAGAAGCTTCATTACCGTTCAAGTTTTAGGTCGGTAAGATTTTTTTTTATGTTTAAAGGCCTCTTATACTCTCTAAGGCTGCATTTATTTGATCAACAAAACAGTAAATGTTTGTGAAATGTTACTACAATAACTACTTTCTATTTTAATATGCTGAATAAAGCTGAATTTTCAGTATCATTACTCCAGTCTTCAGTGTCAAATGATCCTTCAGAAATCATTCTAATATGCTGATTTGGTGCGTATATCATGCTGCTTAATATTCTTGTGGAAACAGTGATACTTTCAGGATTCTTTGATGAATAGAAAGTTCAAAAGAACAGCATTTATTTGAAATATAAATGCTTTGTAAAATTAGAAGTGTATTTACTGGCGCTTTTGATTCATTTAATGCATCCTTTTTTCTTTTTTTTATCTGACCCCAAACTTTTGAACTGTATTGTATTTTGGGGAGATAAAAAGTAAATCCACCATTAGAGATGCAATTAATGCTTTATCTATTAGTAGTATTTTGTGGTGTGCTTTATCATTAAACTTCAGTACACAGAGGCCATACAAACCAATTATACTGTCAACATTCATATTTAAAATGTATTATGATCAATACTTATTTTCTTTCACCATAATTTGTTAATTCATTACTCGAAACTCAAAAACCCATATTTATGTTGCAGTTTATGGTTGTTTGTTCTGACAGGACTTCCACACAGTAAATGGCCACGCGTGGTGCATGTGTCTTTCAAGGAGCGAGTCACCTGATATCATCTGCATGTGTTTGTTTGGGACAGCATTGCTGCTATTCATCAGTCATCGCTTCCGTCCCTCTCAGCTCCCAGATGCAATCAACTCATTACATTGTGACACACGGCCCGGGAACCCACTCCCAGCACTCCCTCTGCACACACACAAACAAAGAGCAGATAAAGTAAATCAACTCACAGCTCTAGAGCCACTTCACTCGTGATATCAGGCACTTTTAGCTCCGCTTAACCTGATAAATGGGCTCTGGTTAAATTCATATTGTAACCATCAATGTTATGATGCCATTTTTTCCAGGAGCCAGACTGTTTACATCAATATGCTGGGAAACATGGCTTTTTGCACTATAGACTGGTTATCTGACTGGAATGCCATTGTGTCTTTTTTTTATTTATTTATTTATTTTAGATCAGGATGGTGCCGAACCCAGTGCAAACTCTGTCTCAGCCATGAACTTGCTGCGGCTCTCCCACCTCACAGGCCGGCAGGACTGGATAGAGCGCTCTCAGAAATTACTGATTGCTTTCTCTGATAGACTGACTAAGGTGCCAATTGCCCTGCCAGACATGGTCCGCAGTGTCATGGCCCAACATTACACCCTTTAACAGGTAACTGGTCCACAGCTACTGAATATGAATTTTAAAAGTCTGGTTTCACTTTTCACATCATGTCCAACTGATGCAATGGCAATGAAATGTTTTACTTCTTGACTGTGAATACTACAATAAGAACGACATGTTCACAAGTCCCTAAGGTAGAGTCAGACTCAATTCTCAAGTCTCTCAAGGCCAGGTCTAAAGTCAAGTATCTTTTGGTAATTCTCCACTGTATGCTCATCATATATATCATATCATGTTACACACACACACACACACACACACACTTATGTTTATTTATTATTTTAACACATTATTATTTTATTTTATATTGTTTACATATAATTTATATATATTTTATTATGCAGCAATGTAGTAAGTAAACAGTGATTGAACAATGTTTTTTGCCAGAAAACGAATTATGACTCCAGGCAGAACTGAGAATAGATCATTGATCAAGGTACTCTCAATGATTTTCCTGTTCCATCTGGTGTAGATGTCCTGCAGGTTAGACCGATACACCCGCGGTGTTATATGCAGCTGACCGCACCACCCTCCACATGTCCTTGCGGTCCAATGTTTTGCTTCTACTGTACCGGACAGTAATACAGCCTGACAGGAAGCTTTCAATTTTGCACGCAAGTTTAATGATCACAGCATCTGGGGAGCCATCCTGAACTTCCCTAGGCATGTGTGGGCCATGCCAAACCTTCTGGAAGATACTCGCTTAGGGGCCCTATTGATCAGGAAGGTGTCAAAACCAGCCATTGAAGCTGGTGGACCACAAAAGTCTTGCTGCTTAATAAACCTGTTTGGGACAACAGCAAACTGGCATGCGAGACACACCATATGCTGGTGACAAACCATGGCTGAATGTAATACAGTTCTACTAAAGAACCTCCTCACTTCATGCTCCGAAAACCTGAAAGTGAACTTCTCTCCACTGGGGACTGTCACTTCTGAATGCATCAGCCTCCAGGCTAATGTTATGGCTAACGCTATAAACTAGATTAAGTGTCTTTGCCATGCTGAAGGATTTTTCTCAGTCCTTGGCATATGCTCTCATTTCATATTACTGGATATTACAGCCCGTTCATTCGATGCTTTTTTTGTATTCATTAATATTTTCTTCCATGTTTAATGTTTATAACAAATGTTTATTAGAGCTTAGATATAAAATTGTTTGTATATTACTGTTAAATAGTTTGGGTTTGATTCAAAAAATATTTTTTTGAAAGAGTAGTAAGTTTATTTATTTGATGAAAAATACAGTGAAAATAGTAATATTGTGAATAAAATAACTGTTGTCTATTTTATTATATTTTACTATATACTTTATTCCTGTAATGACAAAGCTGAATTTTCGGCATCATTACTCCAGTCTTCAGTGTCTAATGATCCTTCAGAAATCATTCTAATATGCTGATTTGGTGCTCAAGTAACATTTCTTATTATCATAAATGTTGAAAATGCTTGTGCTGCGTAATATTTTGTAAAAACCACAAGACATTTTTTTTTAGGATTCCTCTTTTTTAAGTGAATTTTTTGGTGACATCTTTGCTGAATAAAAGCGTTTCCAAACTTTTGAAGGGTGTATCTGATCCCTAATTAGCTTCTTTTTTGGGTATATCAGTATGACCCTTGCTATAGCTAGTTCAGCAGTCCTCACTATGAGGACCGTTAGCGAACGAATCCGTCACACGTCAACTAGACTGATCCTGCTGGATAAAAGTTTTACCTGTCAGTGCCTTTTTCCAAGTTTCCTCCTGTTCCTGGACAGTTGTAAGAACTGTGAACATGTGTCATGGCCATCAGAGCTCACCAGCGGCAGAGAAGTCATCAGAGTTGGAGGAATAACAAGCTAAAGGTCCAGCTAAGGGCAGCCCGCTCCACATCACACCTGCCCACCTCATTACAGCACCATACGAGCAGCTCTGACCCTTTCTTCATCTCTTTCATTCTCTTCTCATTTGTTCATTCGGTGGTTCATACGTCTTTTTTGCTCACAAGTTTGTTGTTCTGTTCTTCGTAACAGTCTCTTCTTTTTTTTCTTGTAGATCGTTGTCTGTGGCCAGCCTGATGCTGAGGACACTGCAAGTTTGATTTCCTGTGTCAACTCCCTGTTTCTGCCCCATAAAGTAAGTGTGCTTTACTCTCTGAAGAAGAGCATTGTTAGGACTATTAAGGTCACTCTAATTGGGAGTTTAAATCTGTCCATTCAACTTTGAAATACTACATGAGACAATAGCAACATAAATGTTTTAGGAATATATTTTTGATAAACCTTTGAAAAAAGTAAAATAATTTATATACATTTTAATTTTGAACAGAGGACAGAGAACAGATATATATATATATATACGGTATATATATTATGGTATATTATATGAGGATAAATAAATATATATATTATATATACTCATTTTATGCTCACAAGTGACATTTAATTTTTTTCTTAAAACATGATGTCTTATATCAAACATGCTCTTCATTTTTTCACCTGGGTAAAGCAATTCGAAAGTTGAAGAAACACTCATTTATGAATCATTGCTCAGTTTATTATTATACTAAAAGAAATCCCATTAAAATTTACAGTAAAAACTGATAGTTGTTGTTTCCAGAAATTCACCATAAAAATACTGTCATTAAGTGATATATTGATAATTTACCAATCTACATGAACTAGCTAAATCTGCTTTTACCTCAAAATGTGCTAAAATCCATTACAATAATAAAGGTGCCACAATAGAAAGTCACATTATGACTCAATTATGACCAATACTATATGGTGCGCAGGGTCATACACACAAAGACAAAATAAAATAAAAGAATGCAATAAACCTTAACTAAATAACATTAAATGACAAACACAAACACAAAACACTCTAATATACATTACTGATAACAAAAATAAGAAGAAACAACTATTTAAATTAAATATAATCACATAGGGACTTCTTAGAATATCCGTTTGCTGTTTTTCTCTGTAAATTATATGGTAATTCTACATTTTACTTCCAAGAACCATAAATTTGACAGGATTTTACAGTTGAATTACACATGATGTGATGTTAAACAATTTATAGTTTATTTTAAGGTAACTTAAAGTTAACCAATTATCAGGTTTTTACTTTAGCATTGTTGTATTTTTCTGTTAAAATGTGTAGCTTTATTTTGAATTTGTTGTGAACTTCAGTCTACAAATTAGCTATGAAGTGAATTGAAAGGCATTTTTTAATCTTGCATAATAGACATATGTATAATAGATTCATTTGAAGCAACACTGACTGACTTATTTAACATTTGACCTTTTTTCAGATTGTAGTGGCCCTTCCCTGTATGTAGATATTTTTCCTCGTACATGACACGTTCATTGGTTTACACAGAATGGTGTGTGCGTCGGAGCACAGTCATGCTAATGACTTCACTAAAGTAATCTCCAGCAAAAGGTCAAGTTGTCAGATTTTTAACCTATGCATGCTGACACGCACACACTTAAAGGCAAAGGGCTTGGGCAATGGGTACCCACCACAGTACATTTAAAATTTTCGGAATAATCAGTAAATAGTTGGAGTTTTCTCTAGACGTTAGCCTTAGGCTTGTCTTTGTGGGAATTTTTTTCCTTTCGCTAAAGGTCATAACTCAGGATAGCATTTGCACTCTTTCTGCCCTTTTCCCCAGTGCTTCTTCGAATGCTCTCTTCTCTTGCACGACGACAGAAAGAGCAAACACACACATGCCTAACACACCTGGCCTTACAGGTTTTAAGTGTGAACACCAATAGCAAGCACAACAGTAGACACACTGGGTCTAACCTTTTGTCATTTATTACCGTAGTCTAACATCTTTATTGAATGTGAAAACCCCCAGAGAGGTAACCCACCCTTTCCTTAAGGCTGAAATAATGAGTTTGTTTTTAAGCGGAATGGATGAGAGTGGTTGTGAATGGAAAACAGGCTGGGGCCATCCCGTTTGTCTCTATTTCTGTTGTTACAGTAGGTGGCTCTGTAGGATGGTGTTGGGAGGACAGTTGACGTTGTTAGCATGTGACCTTACACTCCATCAGTGAACCTTGCATGTCACATCTTATGTCAGAGGCTGAGTTTGATCTCCTCACAGTGCATCATTTATTAACATAGTTCCTCCCTGGTGGGGCAGACACCTTGGCACATTCATCTTTTTTCTCATTATACCTATACTTATGTAATCTTAATGATACTGACTCTGTGAGTGAGGAATATAAGGTCACGTCGCATTCATTTATTAAGCTGGGTCCATGACCTAGAGATTTGTTTTTGTTTGTATTTTATTTACAGACTTAATTTAAAGATTTATTCACTTTAATATCCCTCTTATTGTGCATGTTTTTTGGTTTCCATAATCTTTCATTAGAATTTAATAACTTTCTTTGCTTCTAAAACAAATTTTCTGCTGACATAACGGAATCTGCGTAGGCAGGGAAGATAATACTAGCAGTATAACAATAATATTAAACCATTTCAGTCTTATCCAGATCGATAAAATCAAGTCCTGTTCTACATTGCTTCCCATCATATATTCTCTCGTAAATATGTCATATTTTTGTAAGGTAATTGCATTATGTATATCGTTCTAGGTGGTTTCATGTCTGAAGACTATATATTGATCCTTTTGGTTTTATTCTTAGTAGACTACTTGGTTTAAGAAATTTAATGTATTTTTCTCATGGCCAGGTGTAATATTTGGCTAGTTTAGTTATGATCTCTTGTTTCCATCTGCACAATATGTCATAGCATGGTTCTCTTTCTGTGTTTAGGAGATACTGGAGCGTGTGAGTGTGTCTCCTGATGTGATGTGTGAAAATCTGTCTCTGCCACTCTGGTCATAATAAAGCACATAGGCTGTTGGTTACTTATGAGAGTTTAAAAACATAGTTCACCCAAAAATAAACCTTCAGGTCATACCAACTGTGGGGTACAAAAGGTACATTGTTAAAGAATATTGTGGCCACTGTGTACAATATAATGATAGTAAATTGAGGATCCGGGCAGTCCAAACTCCTAAATTAGAAAAAAATGACAAAAAAGCACTGTATCCTTTTCTCGTTTCCCTAATCCTCACTGAAATATTTAGTGATCTATAGGGACTAATGACTTCAATTTCAGCCTGTTTGTCACACACAGCTATTGTATGATTTTAAAACTCTCACTGTCATTATATTGCAAAGGTGGCCATGATATATTTTGCCTCATTCAGTATGTTCCACTGAAGAAAAAAGTTTTTTGAACAAAATTATGGTATAATGAGAGATTTTCATTTTTGTGTGAACTGCCCCTATTTTATAGTTGTTACATTGGGTGTGTTATTGTGCGTTAATCAGCGACACAAAGTCTCATAGAATTTAAAGTCCCCCTGTAGTCAATCATTTTATCCCTTAAAACTCATCTTTGATCACCAAAATGACATATTTTTTGTCATGCCTTAAATAGCTTGAACGTAACTCTATATCCTTGCCTCATTTAGTATACACGGTTCTATGACTATGCAAATGAGCCCCGCCTTCACTCACTCACACCAGCTCAGAGATCCACTCGTTGAGGATCACACACTGACGTGATTGGTTACAAGATAGTTTGTGACGTCAGAAACACCAGCGATTTCAAACGGCATTTTTGATGGTCTTTTTTTCACTGCAGTTTTAAGGAGAAAATACTCAGCAGTGGTTTTGACATGAATTTACACATGGTTTGTCTTAACTATATTAAAAACACCACACAGACTTTTTCACCACAGGGAGACTTTAAGTAAACATATGGATAGGTGATTTGTCTTGGCCAACTAAGTTAACTCAGTCATTCGTTCTAGGAGCATTTGAACTCAAAACCCATCATAATGAAAGAAGCACATCACTGAGAGCTCCCTGTCTTTCGCCATCCTTTCACATACTGTTCCTTAATACAATCTCACTTGTCAGTTTGGTGCAAGAGCATCTGCAAAAAGAGCATACATTGTACAGTCTCTGGAAACACAGAAGCCCAGCCCCGTTTTCATTTTCAATTTAAATTCAATCGTATGTGCTGATGTGTTCAATTCACATGTTAAACAGGGCTTACATATCACTTGGAATTGATACAAGGAGAAAATAACTTGGCCCTGTTCCAAGTGAAGCCATTAAAAAAAAACTGCATAGAATTTCATCTGGTCAGGGACTGATAAAGATTCTGCTCTCTCTCCTTCTCTCGATCACACTCACACTCACACGCACACTCACACGCACACTCACACGCACACTCACACGCACACTGACACGCGCACACACACACACACACACACACACACACACACACACACACACACACACACACACACACACACACACACACACACACACACACACACTTATTGTCTGGCTGTGACTAAGCCAAATGTACCCTCGTCTGAATTGTTTGTTTAATTGACTTGGACATGATCGAAAGATCGCCTGCATCGGGCCGTTGATTGCAAAGTTGGAAGGGCGTACTGAAAAATAGATGACTGCTATTGAGTTGAACCTGCAGTCAAATCATCAGCTCTGTCTTAAATCCCTCGAGGTATCACTATTCTTAGACAAATGAATAAACTATGATTTATCGTGTCATATTCCGGTCATAGACCTGCTATGGTTCAAGATGGTGTATGCTAGTTGGTGCTGGTTTTATACACAACAAAAAGAGGGTTTTCGCAGGAAATGCCACCGAAGAAACATCATGAATGTTAAAGGTTCTTTGTGGAGCTGTAGATATTAATAAAGAACCTTTATTTTTGCATTTGTAATTGCCAGGATTTTGTGTAATTGAACTACTGTCTAATATTTTTAAAGCCTTTTGCATCATATTAAAATGCAAAACCAAATATAGTAGTCAGTTGTCTGGTTATAGCTCCTCAACAACGAGACAACATTGAAAATGTACCTTTATTTTCCGTTCAGCTTCTGGGGTCAATTATACTTTGCACGTCACCTCTGTCTTTTGGAGCAAGCACACAACACCAAGGCCAGTCGTAGTCCAATTAATGCATATACATGCTGGATGAACCATTCCAAAATTTGCTCACTATTTTTGGGACAATGCACTTTTATTTAGCAATGCATTCAATTGATCAAAAGATTCAATTGAATTGAATTGTATTAAATTCAATTGAATTAAAATGTAAAGTTAATTTGTGTATTATTACAAAAGATTTCTATTTCAAATAAAAGCTGTTTGAGCTCTCTATTCATCAAAGAATCCTGAGAAAAATGTATCATGGTTTTTACAAAAAATATTAAGCACCATTGTATCATTTAAGAATGTATCATGATGTACACAAATATTAAGCAGCACAGTTTTCAACATTGATAATTATAAGACATATTTCTTGAGTACCAAATCAGCATATTGGAATGCTCTCTGAACGATCATGTGACTGAAGACTGGAGTAATGGAGACGTTTTAAAATATATTAAAATAGAAAACAGTTATTTTAAATTGTAATATTACTGGCTTTACTGCATTTTATTTTATCAAATAAAGGCAGCCTTGGTGCACATAAGAGACTTCTTTCACATTTTTTTTTTTAAAGCCCACAAACCTTTGAATGTAGTGTAGATGTGGTTAAATTTTAAAAAGATGAATTATTGCTTTAGTGGCTGAAATTGAACCTTTACAGTTTTAGAATTTTGTCAGGAAAATGCTCTCAATTATAAACTGAGAGGGATGTTAGAGGGCGGTTTCGTGTATGGAGAGCTGACGTGTCGGCTTAAAGTTATATGGTAAGATTAAGCTACTTTTCTCTCTCTCTTTCTAATCTGTTTTTTCATTTGTAACAAGAGAGACACGTAATTAGAGAGGGATAAATGGTTCTCACCTGCAGAGTCAGGACATGAATTAAACGTAATGATAGCCATCATCTTAAGTCAATGAATCAGCCAGAACCAGCACTTTGTCTCCATGGCATTAGGTATTCTTTATAAACAAAGGAAAACAGAGCTTGCTCTCACTCATTATAGTCATATAAATCCTGGCAATGGAAAGATCATGCATCAGTGTTCCTCAAATACACACACACACATCCATACATATTACTTTCAAATATTAAAGGCACGATCTGTTTTCCTGTGTGAAAAATGTGAAATTGAATCTGAGGCCTGGAGACTGTGGAGTTGATGAGATTTCCTGTTGGTACATTGCGAGAGCGTTTAGAGTGCCGTTGCGGTCCTCTTCCCACTCTAACCCAAGACTGTCCATGTGACACTGGCTCACCTTGCGTGTTTGTGTAGATATAGCTGTGATTGATTTAACCTTGAATTCACCAAGGGTTATCAAAACAGCATTATCATTTAAAGTTGCACTGTCTGGGTTGCCTGTCTGCAGTAAGAGGCTGTGTTTTGTGTGCACTTGATAGTAATTACCCTTTGTATTAGCCAACATGTTTGGTTAGTTTAATTGAACATTATGATTCCATTCTGTCCTGAACTGAGCATATCCAGTTCATAGTTTTATTGTTATATCTGTCATATATATCTTGGTCCGTTCTCGTTGGCTCAGCCACCTGGTGTCCTATAGCGATGGCATCTTGAAGACATGTTTCTGAAGTAGGCTGGTTGACTTTCTTTTCCAACTGCTGCCAGCGGGAGCTACCATCTTCACTTTGGTACAATACATGGGCTATGTTCTTTTGGCGGAGTGTCCACTACCCTCCCTACTCCGCCTTCCCAGCCCACTTCCATCATTCTGTCACCCCCATCATCCTTTCACCCCCATCCTCGCTCCAGGGACCCCACCCACTCTCTATCTTCAGGGACAGAGAACCAGAGCCTGCCAAGTCTGATCTGGTGTGTAAGCCGGTATTGGTGGTCATCCCTGAGGGAGTGCTGGTGGAGTTGGACATTGTGGAACAAATCCTCCCAGCCCTGAAGTCTGTTACTTCTCGTGTGAACTTCTGGATTCCCTGACACCAGCCCATTTTCAAGCCCTGTCTCCACCGCTGGTCCCACCCAGCTCCAAGTCTCATTTGCCGGCCAGCTCCAAGTCTCCTTCATCGCATCCAAGTCTCCAGCTCCGCCTTGGTGTGTTGATCCCATAGCTCCACATCAGGCCTGCAAGCCATGGACTCCACCTTGGCTTGTCAACCCATCGGCTCCACTTTGGCTCCATGCACCCTCAGCTGCACCTTGGTCTGTCATCCCCTAGTCGCTCCCTGGCTCCTCCCTCCGTCGTCTCCTACCTGGCTCCTCCCTCTGTCAACTCCCCCATGGACAATTTTTTATTTTTTTGTTATTAGTGCACAATATTTTGAATGGCTGATGTTAGTCTATGTAAACTGATTTGGCTTATGAACGTGCGGCCCTGCAGTGATCTGAGAGACACAACTAATTCTCTGTTAGTGACCCGAGACCTTACTACACGCTAAACTGAGTTAGACAAAATTAATTATTCCTGTTCCACTGTAAGTATTAGGTATCCTCTGATCGGCTCTCGCTGTGCCTTCAATGTGATAATGGAATGTTCAACATGATTGAGCATTTGGTGCGAAGTATATTAAAGGTTTATGAACACAGACATAGAGAGGCTCGAGAGTGTGTTGGAAGGACTGTAGCAAAAAATGCATTTTTTCACGATACATTAGCCAAGCAGACTAGAAAATCTTTTTTAATTTAAATCCAATTATTGTATCATCTGTTCCTTCATTTTGGGGCACAGGGTTTAATTGTGGGGAATGCACTGTATAAGAATCTCCTGCTTTTGCAGTCTCATCTGTTCTTACTTATTTAATTCAAATTTGCTAGAGGACTCTTGAATTCAACACTCTTCAAAATCAATTAATCCCAGCCGTTGCGATCTGTAGGCATGATTAAAATTGTTGGAATAAATTTATCCATATTTTAATTAGGCCAAAACCTGTGTTGATTATAAAGGTGGTACGGGTGTGAATCCTCATGAGGCTTGTTACAGTAGAATACGAGGCATTAGAACAGCCACTCCATATCCCTGATGATGGCAACCAGCTGCTCACTACAGTCATATGATTTCCTTACGCTCAGAGAAAGTCTTTTCTGAGATCAATTTAGTCCATCCATATTAACGCTGTCCAGGTGTACTGTTGCCCAACAAAGAAAACATTTGTTTGTGTAAAAGTTCATTTAATTATAACTATAATCCAGGGATGTGGATTTCATACAATAATTTCTTTAAGTACAGAGGAGACTGGAAGCTTTTAAGTGCTAATATTTCTAGTGTTCATCTGAGATGGGATTTCGGCAGTACAGTAGAGCATGGCCCTTTGGACCGAGAAGAGTTCTCGACTTCATCGGATTACTGAGACACATGGCCCTGAATCCCTAACAAGGCCTCTGAGACATTACAACAGCCAGAGAGGTCCCTAGGCAACCCAGCGAGAACGAAAGAGTACAAAGAAAAGGTTTAAAAGGCCTTAGAAACTAAAAAACAACGCGATGGAGGATTATAGTAGATCTTAGAAAACACTGTGATTTGTGTTGTAGAGGCAGTTACACACATTACAAGCACATTGTTTTAAAACAAGCAGCATTGTTCCTAAGCATTAATGAGAGGAACTCCACAATTCTGATTTTCAGAAAGAGATTGAGAGTCTGTGATTTCTCTTTGCCTTGTCTTTATAATCATAATTAATGTCAGCTAATCCCCTGTCTCATATTCCAAAAGTCAGGTCACACATCATCATCATCACTCATGTCTAATGAACAATCTAACTCTGTATCTTCTTCTTCAGGGGAGATGCTAAAATACACCCACGCACGCTCTGCAATGTGTCACACAGATTTTGTGTTTAGAAACAGTTCCTGAAAGTAATATTTGGTAAGTGTAGCTTGTAATATCTCTTTTATATAAAAGGTTGATTAAACTACTGCTCAGAGTGTGCCATGTAAAATGGTCTCAATCTTTGAGGATTGGTCACCAGTCTGACTCTAGACAGAGTTTTTATATATTTGATAGTTTTTATTTAAATGCTTAAATGTTTTAGGAAGATGTATTTTATTTTATATATTTTTTTTAAGCTTTTAGGGATTTCAACAAATGTATGATTGACCACCTTGACGAGTGCACCAAGACTGCATTTGTCTATTGTACTAAAACTGGGGTTTCGGAGAAAATTTGAGAAAGGCAAAACAAACAAACAAAAATACAAAATGTATTTTTAGCACAGACAGCAATATAGTTGTATAATGTAATTAATTAAGTATTGTGTAATATAATTTTTAAAACACATTTACAGAATTTGATACTATTATTGTTTCATTCTGCTTTCTAAAGAATGGTCAGAAATCATGAGATTAATCGGGATAATGTTCTTTTGGCAGCTTTCAACATCGATTCAAATCTCAAGTTGACAGTTTAACAGATGAGGCCAAGCCTTTGTTACTAATTCTAAAACATCACTTTAGAACTAGCAACCAAATAATGCTCAGTTGCTTTATTGAAGCTTATTATATTAGAGTATAATGAGAGAGGTTGACTAAGCGATTGTATTATCTGTATCTGATATAGCATTTATTATTCATTTCATTCTTCAAAAATCAGTTTGAATATTCGCTGAGGAAAGTGATATCTTTGTCTTTGTCCTTTTAATCGTTAAGGAGATTTCCCATGACAGCGCTAGTCAATGCAATTGTCAGTTGCATTCATTTAAAGTAAAAAACCTTGTTTCAGTCTCTTTCAATATAAAAGTCTTTGCTACTGACTCGCTTGCCGCCATTTATTGTCGTAATTATGTAACTTTCACTGAAGTTGAAATCACAATCACTAACAGAACCTTTTTCAATACCAAATACTTTTATATTATTTATTTATTATTTATTATTATTAAGTTTAACCACTATCTACTATCTATGTTTATATATAAATTGTATAGTTGAGGTCTAAACAACTACAGTCTCACCCAAAGAATTCTTAAAATTACATTCCGTGAAACCATAACCAAATAGTACTATTTGTGAAATTATAGTGGGTTTGCTCGTCCGCCATTGATGCTCGCTGTGAGAAATGCTTGCAGTATAGATCCAGCAAAAACAAGTGGAGTGATAGAAACTGTGAAACGGTTTCTGTGTGATATTAGTAGAATGGCTTTGTCCCAAATGGAACCCTAAGCCCTTGCAATCTTCCTCCGAGGCCACATTTTTGTGACGTAATGCCAGTTTAACTGTCGGGTAGAAGTCTGCTGCGGAGCTCGTGGGCTTGGCAAAAGTGCGCATGCATTATTGGATCTTATATGAAAATATATAATTTATACACATTTTTAGAATAAATGTTACAATCATATTATATTTTGGGGTTCTGGATATGAAACGACTGAAAACCCTTGTACTAAAGCATTATTGGATATTGTTGATGAAATTAACATAATTGAGCTTTTTTTTACTCCAAATTGAAACAAAGGAAACAATGAAAGATTGATTTCAAAATCTCATTGGATATTATGACTATTTGGAAATAACAGGCTATGCAGCCTCAACTCACAACTTGGGGCTGTGTTCAGTACTTTGTTTTTCCCTGATATAAGACCATGTGGCTCAGCATTTCAGCAGCTGTCAATGTCACTAGCTCTCTGCATTTAACACACTCACACACCAGTCAACATCAGTCTATACAATAGCTTTAGACAAGTTGCTGTGTCTTTGTCCATCTTCTTTAAATCAACTGCACTCATTAAACAAGGTCTTTGTCAGTGTTAATCAGCGTAAAAAAACAAAAAACAAAAAAATGCTTCTACTTTTGTCTGTCTCATTTCCTCAGAATGTTTTGAGATGCTCTGAAGCAGGTAATGGGAGTGAAAAGTCTGCAAAAGGCTTTTAGAAATAATTTAAATCAAATTCATTTGGTACCATTAGTTTATACTTCCTCTAACAGTAAAGAGAAAAATCACTTTTTGGAAATCGTTTTCCAAACAAACCTTATTACTGAAAGTGCTTGGTGAAAGGCTTGATAATATCTGTGTATATATGTGGTCATTCTGAAGAAAATTGTATAATATTATTGCCCACCATGCAAGATCCTTCCATTTCCTGTTACGTTCCTGAACTTAGTTGAGGACTTAATGATTCGATTACCTGAAAGCACCCTCAAAAAACCTCAGAGGGAGAGACTTTTAGCCTAAAACTACAGTCAGACAATTAAAATACCTTGCGAGTCTTTCATCCTCCTTATGAGAGTATTTCCGCAGGTACTCCACCTCATGGGAAATTGTCACTTTAGAGTTTCTTTGCCACCGGATGAATCCCTGACAAGCTTTAATGAGCAACCCAAGAGAGATCTGAGTGCTTAATAGGAAATGTGCTTCAGACGGACAAGCTAACATTCTTCATTTTTAGCTAGCTTAGGCTTTTTATTTGTTTGTTGGTTTGTTTTAAATGATGCAGTCTGATTCATGCTTGCCCTACGTATTTCCCAATTGGGATCTAGACAGGGTCAGGGTTAGAGATGCGTTGGCCATCTTGCGAGTTGATCTTGATGTATGTGTAGACCCGACCTATGCATCAGCCTCGCAGGAATAGTCAACCCTTAACATCATTAAGTCCTCCATAGGATCATGAGGACTCAGACCAGAGAAGCAGAGTCTGCAGAGGTCATGCGCTAGCTCAGATGAAATGGAAAAGAAGAAAATGTTCTCTGCTTGGGTGGTTGCCCTTTTCACACCTTTTTCACTTTGAGTTGTGGCCATGCTGAAAATACTTGTCACATTGCTTTTTGATCTGTTGAATGTAACTTTGTTGATTGTGATTGTAAGGGAGGAGGTCTTATTGTACACATTTTAATTTTTTTCTTAAAGAACAGTTTGTTTGCTTATGGGCTGTTGTTTTTTTGTAATCCTGTTCACCAGTGTTTTATCACAGTTTCACCATGCCATATTCATTAATTCTAACTAAAAATATATTTTACTCTATTTTAATTAGGGATGCACCAATGTATTGGCCAATTAAAGCATATTTTTTTCAATTATTGGCCAACTGCCGATTGTTTAAAAACACCATATGATCATGGTCGATTATATCCTGTCAATCAAAAAGGGGCGGAGAAATGTGTCAGACTGTTACTCATACTGTATGTGTGAACAAAATCTTTTCTGTTGAAATTCTGTCGAAGTTAAAGGGACAGTTCACTTAAAAATGAAATTCTGTCAGCATTTACTCACCCTCTATGAATTTCTTTCTTCTGCTGAACACAAAAGATGATATTTTGAAGAATGTCAGTAACCAAACAGTTGATGGACCCCATTGACGTCCATAGTATTTATTTTCCCTTTTTTCCTTATAGCATTACTTGGGAGATTTTTTTTCTCTTATGAAAATCAATTCTGAATAATCGGCTATCAGTATCGGTGGAGAAATTTAGAATTGGTGCATCTCTAAAATTAATCTCGTCTTATCTTATTTTTTATTTTTTTTTACATATTCTATATATATATATAAGTATATATATGTATGTATGTATGTATGTATGTATGTATGTATGTATGTATGTATGTATGTATGTATGTATATATATATATATATATATATATATATATACATAGAGAGAGTTCATTTGTTTTTTTGTTGTTTTTTTATACAGTTTTACTAATTAAAAACTGTTTTACCCTCAATTTTGTTTTTAAATCTTCTTAACACCCGTTTTAATTTTATTAATTAATTTTGTAATTTTTTAATTCATTCATTCTATCCTGTCCACACCAGTATTTTCTTTTACACATTTGTATTTCTTATTTTGTCTTTGCTTGGACAAAATATTAGTTTCTATTCATATATGCTGTAATTATCTGGAGCAAAGCGTTTAGATCTAGGCACTTTCATCTAATGAATTTTATATTTCAGCTGATCCGTCCCAACATTAAATGACAATTTATGTTTAATCAAAACATGAAAATCTCCCATTGATGATTTGTCATTTAATATGTCACAGAACCACTGACAATACCTTGCACTGCACATACTTATTCTGTACAGTGGCATTTACCTTTGAGGGGTGTAGACGAAGACAGGGGAATCAATGAGGTCATGATGCTCCATTCCTCTCCAACCAAGAAATAAACTTACGGTAGATAATTAAATGACTAATGGCTGTGTGCTCCACTTGTGCCCGCTGACAGCCTCAAGCTCTCCAGAGAGGCTCCATCCTGCCAGGAGAAGAAGCTGATGAAATTCCCCAGACTAATCAACTGTTTGTGTGTGTGTGAGTGTTTTTGCCTGATTTTGTGTGTTTAGGTGAGAGTAGGTAGGAGCTGACAGTCTGGAAGAAGGATATCAGTGCATGGTAGCTGGAATGGAATCATGGCTTAGCTCATAGGAATTTGTAAATCAGAAAACAGAGGAGTAGGAGATGGATTCATGTGCAGAAGGTTTTGTAGCAAAAGCATACAACACAGAAGCTGAGATGTAATGCAAACAACACCAGTAGAGACATTAGAGATTGACCAAAACACTACCTGACTAATCTGTGAGACTATGGGCTAAAGGGGCTCAGACAAGAGATTTGGAATCGATATATAACAATGTTCAGAATTGCTGGCAGAGTATGTGCAATACATCTAAAGAGTACTACATCAGAGTATATCATACAGGAGTAGTAGACAGAAATGAGGAAAAGGTGAACCAGTTAACGCTGGAATACACTGCACAACTCAAAATCGTAACAGATCGAACACAAAAACTCACCCACAAACATAAAAATAATATGTGTTGTAAGATTGTCTCAAAATATCAAACATGGAGGTAATCACAGTCTGAAGCTAGATTTGAGTCTGCCCATCATATATGCAATTTTGTGTGAAAACGGTCAACTTCGACTGGCCAAAATCATCATATCAGCTCTGACTTTCACCAACTTGCGTTGACTTGTCCAGGCTGCAAATGCGTGCAAAAATGTGTACAATAGTAGTATATTCCAACCTTTAGATTCACTAAGCTCCTTTTAGACAAAGATCCAATCAATTCCTGGCAGTCAAAATCAAATCCCGTCCTGTATTTTTCCTTGTCCGAGAAGCCATTTCACATGGATATAAATCACAATAGTGAATAATTGAAAATTGTAATTTCGATTTCATGCAGACTTTAAAGGGTTAGTTTACCCAAAAATGAAAATTCTGTCAATAATTACTCATCCTTGTGTTGTCCCAACCCCGTAAGACTTCCTTTCATCTTCGGAACACAAATTAATATATTTTTTATGAAATCTGAGAGCTGGCTCACTCCTTCATAGGCTCCTAGGTAATTGCATCTGCTGGCCCAGAAAAGTTAGTAAAAACATTGTTAAAATTGTCCAAGTGACAGTGGCTCAACCTTAAGTTTGTCAAGCGACGAGAATACCCTAATGTGAGCAAAAATAACGACTTTATTCAACTATTCATTTTCTTCCGAGTGGGCCTCTGACGCGAGTCCACGACGCATGCGCGAGAACTGAGAAGATGACGCAGATGGGTCTCGATGTAGTGTTTAAAATGGTTCTAAAGTTCGAAATTCCTGGATGTCCGAATCGTGAGAAACCAACAAGAAAATGTAAAAATCCCTTACCAATTCTTAAAAAATGAATGCTTACCTTTCACACTTTCCCATCAAATGATCGTGAGCATCATCTTCTCAGTTCTCGCATTTCATCAAAACTATCTTAATTTGTGTTCCGAAGATGAACGAAAGTCTTACGGGGTTGGAACAACATGAGGGTGAGTAATTACTGACATAATTCTGACTTATTCTGAGTTTTTTGGAAACCACTTCCTACATTTTTGACAGTGCAATCTCTGTATAGAGTGCTGCAGCAATGATGCATTTGTTTAAGGCAAAACCCTAACCCAGAAGGTAGCATCACCCTGGTTCGACAAAAAGCCAACGATTTGTCCATTGACTTTTAATTTATTGCAGAAAATAAGCTCTGTGACCAACAAAAGTTTATGATTCTTATACCAATTGTTCATTATGATAATCTTCACAAATGAACAGAATTTTAATGAATTTTAAAGCCTAAATATATAATCGGCAGAAGTAAAAGGATAAAAACGTAGGCTATAAACAAACTAGACCACGGTCGCATGACTTCAATGTCACCACCATTAAGCTTTCAACAACTCTTTCAATCTTTGTTTAAAAAAAAAAACAAACATTTTCCCTGAAAGTTTGAGTTGCGAATAATTTGCAAGAGCATGGTTATAAACACAATGAGGCTAAAAAAAAGTGGACTAGTGAGTAGATGAGATTACCTGTTCACCATGATGACATTTAACTTCCCCGATAACCTCTGTAGTCCCATTTAGCCACTTGTTAGCAACTGCCTTCTTCAAGACAAGTAAAAGCTTTAAAAAATCCACGGGGGTATTATTTTATATACTGTAAAACCTGAAAATATCCACACAACTTATTCCAAGCATTTAACCCAAAAAAAAAAAAAACCCCATCAAACCCATTGACTTCAGGACGATGGCACTCTATAGAATGTTATTTATTAGACCTCTCTTAGCTTTATTTTATTCCTCCATGCTGCAGTGAGAACCAATGAAAGCTTTTTTTAGTATTTCATAAAATATGTAAGATATTGAGAATAAAGTTGTAAAATTAGTAGATTAAAGACCTTATATTCTGAGACTTTATTATTGTAAAAGGCCTATTATGATGTTATTCTCACCACAGTACGAGTTTATCTCTAAATTGTTTTTATTTTATTTTAATGTGGCACTAAAATGTTGGGGTTTTACACTGAGAATTATTAAGGGCGGTTACCACAAACTTCACAAATGAACTGTGAGAAAGTCAAGCCTTTCCTTAACCCCAGGCCCCATGCATCTTTTCAGTCCATGTTGTGTCTGCTTGTCATTTTTTATATGTTGCCTCAGTGGACTGTCACAGTTCTTCGAGTCAGTCTGGAGACAGCCCGCGTGAGGTCACAACAAATATGACAGAAAGCCTTGCCAACCTGCTAGCGGGAAAGTAATGATGCGGAATTGTCTCGGCCTCTTGAGATGCAATAAAGGCAAGATCCTCGCAAACAGACAGTAACAATATATTGTGCTTAGAAGTCCAGGGACAGGTTTCACAGAGTTGAGTTGTTAACCATGCCTGTCAAAAATCACACAGAGTGTGTCAAGACCAGAAAGCAGAGAGAATGTCTGGCTCTTGGTAGACCTGAATATCCTCCAAAAAGCTTGGTCTAAGCTGAGCCTCAAGAGCTGTCCTAAGATTTAACCTCTGTCACATTCACAAGTCCTTTCCCGTTCCCTCCTCTTGGATCTCACTGAGCTTTAGGCTTTGCAGGAAAACCGTCTCGCTGAGTAAAAGTAGATTTACTCTTTCATCCTTTCCCCTTTGGTAACTCTTGGCCAGTGGGCAGCTCAGCCTCTTGCTTTTCTCTCTTTGCTGTCTCCCATCCTGCTGTGGTATTGTTCGGTTAAAGGAGGAAGAATCTAGTGTAGCTACCCCAGTGTCCTCCCCTGCTGCTGTGCCAGTCATCCCCCCTGACTGGACATGGCCCTGATTGAGTTATTTTAGATCCTCCCCCTCCCCGTCCCCCCGATAGGAGCGGGAGGGGTGTGATGCTACAGTCTGCATGGATCAATAGAATTGAATTATTAAGGCACAAGCTTTATTGCACATAGCTTTTTAGGTCAAATAAAAAAAATTTTTTTTTAGAATAATCTCGTGATTTAACATTACAAAATTAAAGTATTAATATTGTGAGATTAAAGTCCAAATTGACAAAATATATTGTAGCATTATTAGATGAAAGATATTTGGTTAGTTAAATCCTATATGATTTACGTAAATCCTTCACATCCATGGCTTGGTTTCATGAAGGTTCTGTTCCTATTCCGGTTGTGGTAATTATGACTTTACTCATTATATTGCGATTTTTTTTTTCTCTAAGAATATTTCTTTATACTTTATTCACACGCCTGTATTACTTTAATTTCAAGACATTATTCTTGTAAAATTATAACTGTATTCTTAAAACATTACAACTTAATTCTAAGGGGCTGTTTACACAACACCGTTTTCACCTAAAAACGTAAAAGTTTTTATTAGTTGTGGCCGTTCGTTTACATGACGGCATTTTTGAAAACGGTGTTTTCTCTCAAAATATTTTTTTTTTTTACTTTATTCACACGCCTTTAATCTCCCTTATTTTTATAGTATGATGGTATTCTCAAAACATTACAACTTCAATCTCAGAAAACATTACTAACAAACTTCTTTTCCCCTCAAAATATTTCTTTACTTTATTCACACATCTTTAATCCCCTAATTATTCTTCTTATAATATTATGACTATATTTTTAAAACATTGACTTAAAAAATACTTACACACTTTATTCTTAAAATCCCCTCTCAAAATAATTCCTCATACTTTATTTACACACTTTTAATCTCCTAGTTCTATGACTTCATTCACTTTTTTTGTAACATTACAACATACTACTCAAAACATTCTAACTTTCAAAACATTATGACTTCATTTCTGCAGAAATTTTCAGATAATTACAAACATGGTTTCATTGTCAAACTTTTAATTTTAACATGGCACTAAAATGGCATACAATGCTCTGGGTTTCTGAGTTTATTATGTGGTCACTGACTGCAACATGCATGGGTGTAAAATTGTGTTAGTAGTTGAAAGGGTATGAAATAAGATATTGTATATGCTGATAAGTTGAAGGTGTGAATGTAACCAAGGACAGGTCAAGGTTATCTCATCCCAGTAGCTGCTGACTCTGGGTTGCTGGAACCCCCTAGGGAATAGAGAGGTCAGATTTAAACAAAGACTGTAGAAATGAACCATTGATGGGGCTGTCACTATAATCGCCCTGCCCTGTACTTTATTGTGGGTTATTACAGCCAAGAAAGCATTTGGAGCCCTTTGAGTCATACATTTTACATTAGAGTAAAAGTATGACTCTCCCACTCCCACCATCCCACCTAACTGACATCACAATGACAGTTATGTCTTTCTCTCTCTCTGTTTCTCTTCCATTCCCCCTCTTTTCATCCTACCTCTTTCTCTTTTTCAGGTCCTGATGTTGGTAGATGGTAACACAGAGGATTTCCTTAGTCAGAAGCTGCCTATTCTATCCACCCTGGTTTCGCAGGATGGCAAAGCCACCGCGTATGTGTGTGAGAACTTTGCCTGTGCCCTCCCGGTCACCTGCCCGCAGGAGCTGAGGAGACTTCTGCTGGAGTGAGAGCCGTCACACCACACAAACATCACCTTTGGACCTTACCATAGTCGGACCGCTAGATATCTCAGATTATTACGCCAGTAGCAAACTACAGACATCAAAAAACTGTCATAAATGAAATGCACTGTAAGACATTATACAGTGGCAGGGCAAACCTTTAGGGGTTGCCCGAGTTGTGATGTTCCACCTCATTCTAGACCTATCGTGCAAGACGGTAGTCTTGAGGGATGGAAATACAATATCATTGTAATATGAGGAGGAACGCTGAGGCTAAACCTTTCATGGGTTTGTCTCATGGGCTTAGTTGATCTCTGACAACCTGCTTTCTAAAAGATCAAGCATGTTTCGTCGCAACCTTTCTATGCAGTGCAGCTGATCAGCCCTCGATAAGCAACATGCTGCTGAACACACTAGATTTAGAGTGGAAGTAGACATACAATGAATGTATACTAGAGCTCAGACTCTAGTAGTGGAATATAATAAATACTCACTGAGTAACCTTTTGTGATCTGGTTTATCTGTGCATTCCTTTAACATACGGCTCAAACTTATGAAGTTCTCACACCGGATGTGACAGGCATCCTAAAATTCTAAATCATTGTTTTCAATGAATGTACGCACACCTCTGCCCTCTTTCGATGTCCACTGATGGTGTCCTGATGGGAATTTGGAGGCTGCTCAAAATTCTCACACATACTGTAGGTTTTCATTACAAACACTCCAAAATCGTTATTTAGGAACATACACACTGCTGCTGAAAATGTGGGGGTCAGTAAGTTTTTAAGTCTCTTATACTCACCAAGGATACAAAATAAATAACAGTATAAACAGTAATATTGTGAAATATTATTACAATCTAAAATAATTATTTTCTATTTTAATATATTTTAAAATGTAATTTATTCCTATTATGGCAAAGCTGAATTTACAGCTGTCATCACTCCAGCCTTCAGTGTCACATGATCCTTCAGAAATCATTAATATGCTGATTTGGTGCTCAAGAAATAATTCCTATTATGAATGTTGAAAACCGTTGCTTAATATTTTTGTGGAAACTGATGATTTTTTTTCCCCCTCCAAAATTATTTGATGAATAGAAAGTTCAAAAAAGCAGTATTTGACATATAATTTATGTCAACAGTCTTTACTGTAACTTTTGATCTGTTTAATGCATCCTTGTTGAATAAAAGTATTGATTTCTGTTCAAACTTATTGACCACATTGTTTACTTTTCATTGGTAGTGTACATAATGTAAGATACCATATACATTATGTGCAAGTTTGTATTTTTGTGGTTTGACAGCTAACAGAGTAGCTGTCACAGAGCAGCTTTGACAGCTTAAAGAGTGCATTAAACATTTCCATTTTTAATCTTTCATTTTGCGCAGTTGCAACAGTTTTGACGTGCAAACACAAAGGGGAATGTTTCATTTTTAGCTTTGGTAATATGCAATGTGTAATTTAAAAGCTATTAACTAACATATTTCATGATTAAGAAGAAATACACAGCAAAGTGAATCCATAATATCTAATTTGGCAAAAATAGTAAATGATACCCATTAAAAGGTTCCATGTTCTTAGCCAATGGAATTGCTTAGGGGTCCAATGAGGATAGGCCTCTGCGGGTTGATTGGATCTTACAAGACACTGGAAGACTTACAGGGATCAGTGCAGTGTAAACATCTAATGCTAAGCAAACCGAGGAAGTGCCAAAAAATATTAAAAAATATTCCATTGCAGTCACGCTACGCAAATATGTCTAATTATAAGGACGTTCAGATCTGTGGAGAGGGAACACCACTATTTAACTTGGTAGGATTTCTTGAGCTGTTGAGGGATGCGTCTGTTTCCCCGCGACAGCTCCTTCCTCTTCCGCCCACGCGACTTTACCAGCCATGGGTGACAGAAGACAAAATTAACCCTTCTGCAGAGCTACAGTACCGGTCCATTGTGAAAAAAAAAAAAAAAAAAGATTTCCTTTGTTGTCGGTATGAGCACTGCATTGTGCATTGTACAGATGATGGTATAGCAGTGACACTGTGATTACCATTCACAATACTGGAAAGTAGACAATAAAGGCAAAAACTCCACCATAATCCAATTCCTTGTGTGAAAGAAAAGGAGAAAATCTGCCCTACACATGCTAAGCAACACAGCAAGCTAATGCAGACATATCTGCCGTCAATGCATGCTGGTTTTAGCTGCCAATTCCTCTCTTGTAGATTTGCCGGGAGCCACGTTTCCCAGTGTTTGTGTGCAGACGAGTGCAGATTTTTTTGCTGCGGAGAAAGGTGAAGAGGGCTCTGCTCCAGTTATGTCGAGTCCTGTCAGGAGTTTGTACAACCATGCTTTCGTCTGTCTTATCATTTTTTCTCATTCCTTTACCCAGCTCAGGGTGATGAAGAGATCATTGGACAAACAGTGTCTGCTTGTTCAGGAACCTATGGAACCTCAGTTTGGTAACATCATGGTAGGACATCTTTTGTTGTGTCTGCGGTCCCTCCAGCAATCAGTGTTTTGCTTACAGCTATTCGGTGACAGGCTCCCTGTTGCAAGAACCTTCGTTCCTGTCACATTAGAGGAGCCTCCATGTTCAGATTTCTCTAGTTTAAGTCAGTTTTGAAAGAATATCTGCCGTGCAGCTTAAGGGCCGGGCCTAGTCCCTTTGGAGATCATTAATGCATAAGATTTGTGTGTGTCTCTGAACCCTTCTTACCTTTACAAGATAGCTGAGTAATAAGGCCACATGAGGCTCACCGTACCCCCAGTCTGAGCCAGCCTGGTAGACAGAACCTACTAGAATGACAAAGTATGAATTGTATTACAGTTTGAAATAGAAAATTCAATGTTAGTTTTAATTGTTAGTATCCATTAACAGAATAATACAAAACTGAAAAGAATTATAATTTAAGGTTTAAGGATTTTTTAAATAAATTTTAATGATAAATGATAATTAATTTAAATTTAGTTTTACGTCCCTTTGTTGCTTTTATTAGTCATTTAGGGTATTTGTTATATAACTCTTTTTTTATATAATGTTTTAATGTATTTTACAAGTTTTAGTAATTTTAGTAATTCAACTTATTTATTTTAAGTTATTTCCCTTCAATTTTATTTCAGTTAAGTTTTTCAAAAGAAATAAACACTGACTGAAAATTCAGATTTTCTTTCATTTTTGTGTGAGACACACTGTACGCTATATTTACAACAGTGTGTGAAGAACGAATTCATCATCTCAAATGCTTTTATTGATAACCATAACTTCACGTCAATGATCTCTCTTTATCAACCTGTCTACCTGTTTCCAGCAATCCCATCTCTTAAAATCAGGCATCTTCCAGTGTCTTTGAGTCCTCGACAGACCAGACCAGAGTCGCTCTTCAGCTGCTGAGTGTATGAGTGTGTGTATTGATTCTGCTCTGTGTGAGTCCTTGGTTTATTGGCTGATACCTGCCCCAGAGAGAGGAACCAGCGGCTCACAGTTGATTGATTATGGACCTCAGTGCTGCTGATTTCAACTACACATTCACACAAACAACCATTCCTCGATACATCCATCGTATGACCTCAACATCACAAAATGAGTGTGGACAAAATGTACAAATGAACAATTGTGATTAAAATGTTTTCAACATTAATGTCACATCATTTCTAACAGTGATTTTAAGCCTTAAAACTTGTGGTCACTTTTAGTAGAGGACAATTCATCTTTATCAGTTTTGGTTTTCAAAGTTAACTTTTTGTCTATGCTGAAATGTCCTATACTTGCTAATGTGGAGACTAGTCATAACTATAAGTCATTTGTCGACTTATGATTTGCTCAACCAATGGTGTGAGTTTGGGGGAGGACCAGGGTTAATATAGTTTTGTATTTTTTATTTGTTTTTTATTTCTATAGTATTTTCAGTTTTTATTAGTCTATTTTTAAGTTTGAGTTTATTTCTTTTTTAATTTTAGTCAAAGTTAATGTGCAAACCGTTAAATTCCTCTGTCTAGTGTTATTGGTATCTAGTGCCATTTTCATATTTAAAGCAGGCAGGATAAAAAAGTTTGCTCAGAGTGTTGCGCTAATCACTCCGCCCAAGTAGCAGTGCTTCGCCTTCTGAGAATATAGTTCCCAGTATGTATACGGTTAAAAGATGGCTGTGTCTTATGTGACCTTGTTATTTGTACACGCTGTGACTATACAAATCACAGCATAAAAAGGAAAATGTTGGTGTTATTTTGTCACTTATTGGGAAGAGTATGCTAGTTGGAGCCATTTACTTCCTGTCTTTGTGCTAAGCTAGGCTAGCGGTGGGTGCGTCAGACAGAGTTACAGCACGCACGAAATGAAAAGGGTATTTATGGACTTATCTAACTCTGGGGGATACGGTGAATAAGCTAAAGTCCCAAAAAGTCACCGTGTTCCTTTAACGCATTATAGTGCTTCATGTCTATTGCAATCTTAAAATTCTGGCCAGTTGATAATACCTGGAAAATCAACTGCAGGCGGTAAATCCTTCTCCTATTTAGCACCCAAACTTTGAAACAAACTCTTCCTAGCCATGTTCGGGAAGCATACACTCTCTTGTCAGTTTAAATCTAGACTAAAAAACGCATTTGTAGGCCTTACATTGTAGGCCTCTTTAACCTGGCATACACATAAAACACATTATCACATTTCTATCATTTACAATTTTTATCTATATAATAATTTGTATTATTTACAAAGGATTGTTATGCTGCATAAATTAGGTCAACCGGAACCGAGAACACTTCCCTTAACACCCAGTGAACTTGTTACATCGTGAGAAGAATGGCATTAGTCTCTCTGTTTATCCCGAGGTTATCGTAGTCCGCCTTATCTGGTCTGTATACAGATGGTGGAACCGACCAGAACACAGCATGAATGTCAGCAGAGATCCTGTCAACTAGACAATCCCTTGTGAAGACCTCGTCGACATGACAGCCATTGGCACCGATTCTCAGCAAAGACCACAAGAACAAGACAAGAACTCTGCACTGACCTATGACCAGCTTTGTCTCCATACTGGTGTGATGAGTCCGATCTTCAAACCAAAGGAACTTGATGAAATATTTGAATGCTACCGATCCACTATCTATTTCAATTCAATGCAGTTATGTTTTTATGTTTATTTCAGGCACAGTGTGCAGGACATAATCATCTGACCAGCCTGTTTGGAAGTTGTTTTTCCAATTACTTTTAGTGCGCAGAAAAAGTACTTTTAAAGTTAATATATTTGCCTTTTCCAAAAAAAATTCTATTTTTTTCCCCTTGCTGGCTGATTGGTTGTTTTCTCTTTCAATTTTCTAGGCCCTTTTTGCAAGCGCATCAAAGCTAGCTGGCTTGTCTTCACAGTGGAGCATTTCTGCCATGGTCTGCTCTTCCCAAAGGAGACAATTAGCCATTTTTTCTGCCACATGCTCACATACAGTTCTCACTCCCTGACCAACAGCGTGTGTCATCCAATTGGAAAAAATGCTACAGTAGCAGCAACAATGTGATTCTGTGTGTCATCAGCTGGTTGGTAGTCAGCATGTAATGTACTTTATCTTCTTTCCAGTGTTTTCAGCTAGAATAAGTAGATGTGGTCCAGCACTGATACTGCCAGTGATTGATCTGATTTTAGTATTCTCTGTTGCCCCAGTGCCCAGCGCACGAGCTGTTGTTGAGGAACGGACCTGGCCATACATATTCATCAGTGAAGAAGGTCAGGGAAGAGTGGAAGAACACAAACACAAGGGACCGTGTTCAGGCAGTAAAGTCACTCCAGTGAGCCGCGGTGGTCGGCGGTAGACGTGACATTTCGTAGTGTACACAGAGAACGGCAGGCGGTGAAGGAGAGGTCTGTCGTTTTTGTTGCGTTGCAATTGGGTAATGATATACAGGAAGACATGAAGGAGTTGTTGTGGTCAAGTGAGGTCAGTGAGCTCATGCCAAAAGATGTCTACTTTCACTTCGCATCCCTTCAGTGTTTAGAGAGGTTGCCTCCTTTTCCTGTCCACTGTTTAAAACCATTACATAAATCAAATGCACCCACGGCTCTCTCCACTGTTCCTGGCTCGGTTTCTGATTGGTTTCGGTTATTACATAGCTGTATTCTTGATCAGGAAGATTCAATCCTACAAGGTGATGCTGTCCCAGAATTCAGAATAAGAATAAGATAAGTATTCAGACCCTTTGCTTTGACATTTGAAATTTAGCTCAAGTACATCATCTCATTTCTCTGGATCATCTTTGAGATGTTTCTACACATTGATTTGAGTAAATCTGTGGCAAATTCAATTGATTGCACATGATTTGGAAAGAGACCTACATAAGGTATAACATCTGAAAATGCATATCAGAACAAAAACCAAGTCATGAGGTCAAATCAGAAGGAGGATTGTGTCAAGGCACAGATCTGGAGAAGACTACAAAAACTTTCTTGAGGCACTGAAGATTGCCAAGAGCGCAGTGGGCTCCATAATCCAAAAATGGAAGAAGTTTGGAAAAACCAGGCCTCTTTCTAAAGCTGGCCATTCGGCCAAACTGAGCAATCGGTAGAGAAGGGCCTTGATAAGAGAGGATACAAGGAACCAGATGGTTACTCTGGATGAGCTCCAGAGATCATGTGTGGAGATAGGCGGAACTTACAGAAGGACAACCATAGCAATAAAGTGGTGCAGGTATGACATCACTTTGTAGGCCAATCGGCAGTAAGCATCACACTGGTTCCTTTGACAAAACCCCAATAGGATTTTTCCATAGGATTTTGGATTATCGCAAAAAAACAAGCTCTCTGATTTACACAAGTTTATGATACTTACACATTTTGTCCATCAAGACAATTTTCACAGATGAGCACAACTTTTATGAAGCCTAAATGCAGTCGCCAGAAGTAAAAAGCTAAAGGTAGGCTATAAACTATCCTTCGGATGAGACGTTAAACCGAGGTCTTGACTCTCTGTGGTCACTAAAAATCCCAGGATGTTCTTCGAAAAAGAGTAGTTGTGTAACCCCTGCATCCTGGGCAAATTTGCCTATTGTCCTCTGTCCATCATCATAGCCTCCTAATCATCATATACAGATTGTCTTCATCATTATGTCTGAAAGTGGGCGTTCTGGCACAATATGGCTGCCGTCACATCCTCCAGGTGGATGCTGCACATTGGTAGTGGTAGAGGAGATTACCCTCTTTCATATGTAAAGCACTTTGAGTGATGTCATACCTGCACCCCTATTATCCACTGATCGGGGTTTATGAGTGAAGACACATGAAACTCTGCTTGGAATCTGCAAATAAATAACTGAAAGTCTCACTGAGAGAAACAAGATTCTCTGGTCTGATTAACCTCAATTCCAAGCGTAATGTCTGGAGGAAACCAGGCACCGCTCATCAACTGTGCAATACCATCCCAAACCCTAGTAGGACTGATCAGGGTAGAAGGGAAGCTGAATGCAACAAAATACAGAAATATCCTCGTCCAGAGCACTCAGGCTGCCAGAGGGTTCCCTTTCCAGCAAGACAATCACCCTAAGCACACAACCAAGATGACACAAGAACTCTGTGAATGTCCTTGAGTAGCCCAGCCTGAGTCCAGACTATTGAGAAATATCTGATCATCCTCCATAACACAGTCGCTATTTACATCTCATATCATGTTTTGCTTTGTCATTATGGGGTATGTAGATTTATATAAAGAAAAAAACATTACATTATCTTAGCACAAAGCTGCAATATAATTAATTGCAAAAAAAAAGAACATCATTCCTTTGAAATATAAATTTAGGTAGAAATCTAAAAGCCTTTCCTGTCACTTTTGATCAATTAAATTCTAAAATAGACATATATTGCATAAGTTTCTATGGGACTTTCAGTTAAAAATGCAAAGGAACTGCACATTATTTTTGAAAGACTGCAAATTGTAATAATTAAAACAGGACAGAGTCATATTTTGTCCATTTAAACAGATATTGTAAAAAAAAAAAGTACCAATCTTGACTAGAACAATGACATTTAACAAATGAGTAAAAATGTTATTATGATAATATTTGTAACATCCGTCATCCTTTACATGCAAAGAGTGTCCAAAGGGTAGTTTGCACATTTTGGCACCAATTATGTTGAACTTTGAATAATTTTTAACTGTATCAGCGATATTCCCATGGCCCAGTGTTGTTGTTGGGTCTGTTTAATCCAGGTTTGTCATTCAGGAATGGACACAGTGATTATACATTTTTGATCCAAATGCCTCTAATGATTTCAATTTTACTCTGTGTAGCTCCTTCTTGACCCTATTTATGTGCTGGTTATTAAATAAATATTATTTAATAATAATATGAATTAATCATACTAATTAGCAACAGATATAACCAGGCAGGATCTCTCCTCTCTCACACTTGTAAGATTTATTGGGTATGACTAGAATTGTTTTGCATGCGGGATTCATGTTAACTAGAGCAACAAGGGCTAGTGGGAAAATGGAGGGACTAGTTCATCATGTTAGCCTAGTTACCTGCTGAGGCAGACAGACATGGCAGGAAAATCAATTGTGTCTTTCGTATGCAATGTCACTACCTTCTTCTTACATATACTTCCCTATGATACAAATGAACACAATGCACATGTGGAGCATGACCCCCTTTACTTACTCACATGTCATATTTAGTGAATTCTCTCGCTTATTTTCTCCAGAACTGTTCATGGGTAATTATTCCTCGCTTTAAAATGCCAGAAAAAATGTTTTTCTTTATACTATAGGATGAGGTTAACCAAATGCATTTAAGATGTTTTTATTCATTACATAGAGAGATTCTGATAACTCACATGATCTCATTCTGTTACTGTCATCCTTGGGGTTGTCAAAGGTCCCAGGACACTTTGAAAAATCGTGAAACAAGAGAGCAGGCCAGTGCTCGACCAGAAGTGTGGCCTGGCAAAACTAGCCCTTGACATTTCCTTGACATTTGTTGACATTTCTGGACCCATGTAGACAGAGGGAAAGAGGAGTTAATCAAAACTAGGAGAGAATATTGATGTGCAACTGTCACCAGGCAGTGCCATCTGTACCCGCACGGTCATGGAGGTTAACTGCATGAGGAACAGCTGCTGTACTGTTGTCAAGGATGGGTGACTGCACACGTCAAGACAAGAGTTAAAGATAAAGTGTACAGTTTTTGCACCGCTGGTGTCACCAAATGTAATTTTTAAACAGATTTTCCAAATACTTCACTCCATGTCTTCTGCTGAAAAAGTAATTGTCAGATAAAAATGTTAAATAAAAAATGTAAGTATATAAAGGATATACATTTTGAGATATAAATCATTGTAAAACAAAAAGGTACTGTATATATTTTATGCTCGCATATTATTTTACAGACATTTCCTTTAACCCTGAAACACAATGCAATGTGTAATTCAAAATATAGGTAAAACACCTGTAGCCTCTCGTTTTCATGACTTTTATTTTCAAATTTAGTCATGGGCTGCGTTCCAGTCCACTTTTAGACACACACTTGCGAACTTCCCTGAGCCCTCCCCCTCGGGGTTAATCCCTGACGCCATTTTTAAGTGCGTTCCACTTTGTGAAGTGGATGAAGGAAGTTTATATGGACAGACTCTCGTTCCCTTGATTTTGACAGAGGGAGCGAGTCTACTTCATGTACACTTCAGGCAGCTCCATATACCACAATGCAACACAATTATGACGTCATCTCGTCTAATCACCACCACCACCACCACATGATAACTCTTATGATTAATTATAATTTAAAACAAACCAAACACAGCTATATACATTTGGGTGCTTCATTAAACAAATTCTTAAAGGGGGAAAAAAAAAATCTCCATAGCTGATTCCATGTGATCAAGGGCTTAGGGCGTTCCGATTCAGCCCATTGCAGTTTCTGCCAGTGGTGGGCACTCGTGCAACGTAAGCAATGACGTACATCTGAGTAATGGTGTTTACTGTGTGCATGAACATATTTGCACTCTGAATTGTAGTGGTTATACACCGTGCCTGTGCATCTAATTTGTAGTGGGTTTTGTTGTGGTTACTACTCAATCTGCCCTATTTGACTCTTTTTAGACACCCGTTCATGGACAAACCTGGCAACCTGCTTCCTGTTCACCATTATGCCCATATTTGGATTGTGCTTCCTCCTGTACTAATGTGATGAATTTAGTTTATTAGATCTCGTTATAATGCTCCACCTTTTTACCCATATTTGGGCGATACTTCCTGTCATTGAGTAATTTTATTATTGCCTCTGCTTTCATGCTGATGATTTCAATTACCAACTAATAGTTTACCGGCTAGCCATGCTCGGGTTGAAGGAAGATAAATACTGGTCCTTGGGAAGAGAAAGGGGTCTTGCTTGGTGGTGGTTGATCGGCTGCCATTGTGATCAATGCATGCATGCTCCTGCTCTGTAACTGTTAAGCCCAGGTTCCAGGCCTCGCTGCTCGAACACCGGTATACTGCAGTTGGATTCCCTCAACGCTCGCTATTGTTGCCTGAAGGGCCGTAACTATATTTTCTACCACACAGTGTGAATGCGTGTTCTTCTGCTATCTGTGGTGTTGGTGTTCATTGTGGTTGCTTGTTCCTAGCCTCAGCAATATCCATCCTGTGGTTTCAGTGTCTGGTGTGGTCCTGAAGACTGTGTGGCTACCTTTTGAACCTCCCTCAACCCTCGCTATTGTTGCCTGAAGGGCCGTAACTATACTTAATTACCCCACAGTGTGAATGTGTGTTCTTCTGCTAGTGGTGGTGGTGTTTATTGTGGTGGCTTGCTTCTAGCCTTGGCAATACCCATCCTGTGGTTCTGGTGTTGTCTCGAAGACTAAGTGGCTACCTTTTGAACCTCCCTCGACGCTTGTTGCCTGGAGTACCGTAACTTTTCCTGTGGGTCTGACGACTACCGTGACCCTTCGGACGCGTCCGTTTGACTGTTATGAGGGAGGACAGCTGGAGCAAACCATTGAGAAGCTACCCAGTCACTTAATCCTAACCTCTCTCAAAAGGTTTTCAGAGACTTGATTTTATTGAACTCTTTCTTCTACGTATTAGTGTTTTTATTTAAATGTTTGCTGGCACATCTATAAAGTTTTTTTTTTTTTTTTTTGTATGCAATCTCGACTGTCTGTTGGGTTTCTGTGGCTGGGACCTGAGTTTACTATTTAACGTTGGTCACTAGGTGACGTGTGTATATATAGCCCTCATGTGACCATTGTCTTTTGTCTAGCTTTGTTCCCTATACTGCTGTTGGTGAGTCAATGTCAAGTTTATTGTCAAGTTTGAAGGTCATGTTTCAAGTTTTTGAAAAGTAGTGTATGAAGTCATTTTATACAAAATGTAGTCAAAATACAGAGGAATGTTACAATTGTGAGGTCGCAAAATTTCCAAATTTGCAAACATAAATTAATTACTGTATTTTACACTGAAGTCTAAATTGGCTTTCATACTCTGAGGGAATGATTTTCTTTTTTATTTTTTTTTTTATTTTTAATTGCTTTCTCTAAAACTGTAAAAATACAAAACACTCTTTGGACACATTTTCATGATCTCATACTAGTTCAACGAAATCACTATATGAAAGTGGCCAGCATTCTTTCCTGATATGCTCTCTTGGACATATCACGGCAATCAAAGCCAGCCGATGCCCTTTGTACAAATATGGAGGAAATTATTTTGAAAAATTTTATCTAGGCTCTCTTATCGTCATTGGCAAATAATGACTCATTCGGGCTTGTTCAGTGTGCGATAGCATGCATGCACGTTTCAGTTAGCCAGAGTGTTGGCTTGTCCTTGAGAGAAGATTGGAAGATATGGTTGAAATGACTTGGCTAATCGAACGCAGGGATCTCTGGGAGAAAATCACTTCTTTTGGCAACACTTCCTCTCTCCATATCTCCTCTGACTGAATCACTGCTTCCCTGCCTTCATACCAACTTGCATGCAATGAGAGAATATACTGTACCTTCAGTGATGAGGCAAGGGATAAAGTCATAGATCAAGCTGTTTCCCAAATACGTCCTTCCTTACACTCATTTACCGTCTTTCACAAGGAGTCTATTTCTGAGGGTTTGATAGCAGGGTAGTGGGGTTTTATCGCATATCTGTGTAGATATGGTAGCCTTCATATGTTTTAGGGGAAACTCCCACAAAGCATGTTTGTGGTTAAAAAATGCTGGACTACAGATTAGCTTTTACGTTTACTATTATCACCACTTTTAATAAAATAAAACTATGTAAAATTGCCTTTAAAAAAACCCTGCATAATAGATTTTTTTTTGTTTTATATAGATTGTAATATATTTTTTTTAGGAAAACTTTGTTCGTAATTAAAATATTATAAGCATGTTTAAATAGTGTCATTAGTTCCATCAATGTTCGGCAGTGTTTCCTGCGAGCAGCAACAAACAAACTAGTATATCCAAATACATGTGCTGTGTTCCAATTCACCTACAGATACTATGCTCAAAGTATGTAGCATGGTGTTTTTGGGAAGATAAAATACACTTTTGTGTGTGTAGCAGAATAGGGGGAAAGCTTTGGGACTTAGGCCTACTACTTCGGTTTCTTCCTACGCTTTCGTTCAAATGTCGAACTCTCGGACAGCATGCTATTTCAGATGCTCCATGTGACTCTTAATGTCCGAAAAGTTCACCAAAAAGTGGCTGCGTCTGAAAGCTGAGACATTATTTCTAGGTAGGAAGGCAACAAGGCACTTCTGAATCCAATGATCGTGTCACATCCTGTCTATTAAGATACCTTCATCTGATCGATTTTGGAAGGCGACGTATCCATCTGTATTATATCCCATTATCCTGCGCATTCTGTTTTTTGACAGTTGAGCTAAAAAATAAACATGGCATCTGAAAGTTTGGGGTGGTGGACAGTTTGTGTGTTAATGTAAATTTGTTTGACCAACTTAGTCCACTTATGTAATTTCCTGCAAAGAAATTACTATTGTAGTAATTAAACATTTCGCTAGTTATCACCAAAGCATTCTCTATTTTTTTTGTAGATCATTTGCACTGTTGTGCTGCCGCTGAAGTCTACCCAAAATCAGTTTTGTGAGGTACCTTATGTACAAATGCTGCCTGCAAAGTCATTGTCTGATAAGACCGCAAGGCTACAAGTCAGCTGCCTAAGCTTTCAGATGCAGCCAGTATTGTACTTGCAACTGAGTACACAGTGAACTGTTCTGAACCATTACTGAGATGAGATCGCAACTGGCTGCTTCACTGAACCGTGAGTCACTTTTCAGTTGTGTCACTATTGTATTGTATCTTTGAGAGAGATAAACATATAGTTTATCATAATAGCTACTTGTTTATGGTTCATCAAAATAAGAACGATTACAGTGTAATTTGTCAATTAAAAATAAAATAAAACATTTAGGAGCTAAAATTATTGAGATGATGGTCTGGACCCAATTAATTTATAATTAAAATATAACCTCTTTCTATTTTTGAATCTCGCAGAAATAATCACCTTCTCCTATAGAGATCCCCCATGAATGCACCAGCTGGTGAGTCTTTTCTCCACGTGATGAGGTTGACTATAAAATAGCATTAATTCCTTTTCTTTCTTTTTTTGGCTTCTTTTCACTTTCCCGTACACCTCATACGTTGTTCACATTCTGTACCTTAAACAAGTTGGATTTCATCAACTTCATACGTTTTCTTTTTATCAAACATCAACCCCAAATAACCAGTACAAAAGTAGTATAATATGTTTTTTGTTTGTAAATATGAGTGCCTTGTGCAATACTTTGACCACATTAAAATGCATATGGAATGGAAATAATTTTAACACAAAATCTGACTTGGTATTCCCTCTTTTTGCTTTATTGTAGGATTATTCAAAAGCTCAATCATTTTATGTCACTGTACATATTCTCATACATACAGGCCGATAAAAAGCTTGAAAAACACTGTGGGAGGCCTGAAAGATGTCCTCTTTAAGCTTTAGTCGGTTATGTGCAATAACACCAAATCATACATAGGCCTATGTATATGAGCTGAGGAGTGTGTGCGAGTGATGTAGATTATACTGTACCTATAACATCTGCTCAGCCTGCCCTGATTCTCTGATCTGCTTCCAATTTACATTCCTGCCTGGTGATTTCTATCGCTCCACTTTGATAAATCATACAGTGATTTACATAAAGGCAGCCCCACGCTTGGGCTCAAGGAGTCACGCGATGGTGACTGAGGTTAAGCTCAAGACTGAAAGGAGAGTGACTTTTTATATATGTATATATACCCTGTTCAAAAGCAGCACTTTAAGCCATCATAACTTCCATTGCAATCATGATATATTTATCATATTTCATATTTATGTTTTCTCTCTTGGGAATTAAACCCACAATCTTGAAATAATAGCATCTACCAGTCTACCACTCACAATCCCTTGTTCCCACTTTACTGTATTACACTCTGCTATCCTATAAATACAAAAAACACCCCAAATTAAATAAATCTGACAAATTATAAAATAAAACTGTGCATGCTGTATACACAAGTATATACATATACAAGTATACACACATTTTAATTTTAAACTGGTGCTCTCTCTCTGCCCTTGATGTTCACATGCAAGAATGTCCAGCACATGCTCCTTTATTACTGACATGAAATTTATCGATTCTATTATTTGTACCTACACAGAGACCATTGCAATGCTTTATTCAATCTTCATTTGTGTCAACCTAGGCCTATATGTTCAAATAATTTGTCAATTCTTGTTTTGTTTTTCTCTTCAATTTTTGTCTATATTGTACATACAATACATTTTTGCTTGTTTAACAAAATTAGAATGGGAATGGGAAATATCAAAATCCCAATCTCAGGTATTAAAGGCGTTTAATGGCTATTGAGATGATAGATGTGCTTATTAGGCATACATTGCTATCTAGAATACTTAATTTTGATTGGCCAATCAACTCCGTGGTCAGATGGTAGTGGTAAATACAACTCTTTTATGGTTTAACAATTGATTAATTCATTGATATTATATACATAGCCTATATGTGACCTTGGACCACAAACCAGTCACATGTCGCACAGGTATATTTGTGGCAATAGCCAGCAATACATTATATGGGTCAAAATTATACATTTTTTCTTTTATGCCAAAAATCATTAGGATTTTATGTAAAGACCATGGTCCATGAAGATATTTAGTAAATTTCCTACTGTAAACATATAAAACATTTTTGTGAGTGAATGCAGCACAATCCCAAACATAAATGGACAACTTCAAAGGTGATTTTCTGAATGTTTAATTTTTTTGCACCCTTAGATTCCAGATGTTCAAATTGTTGTATCTCGGCCAAATATTGTCTTATCCTAACAAACCATACATAAATGGAAAGCTTGTTTATTCAGCTTTCGGATGATTGTGTATAAATCTTAATTTCAGAAAGGACCCATGTGACTGGTTTTGTGGTCCAGGGTCACATATGTCTATTCTTATTGTCACAGTTTAAGTCCAATAATGAAGAAGGTACAAATAATTACAGTCTTTATTAAACATAAGCCAACAACTAAAAACAGTGTGCCATGCACAAACAATACCGGACCAAGAATGAATGAAGGTGAGGAACTTAAATACACATGGTGATGAACAAAAGTAACAGCTCTGTGATTATTAAATGAAGATCCATGGTAATGCCTTGTGTTGAGAAAAGGAGATCAAAAGAACTCAGGAAAACAGGTGATTAAACAGACTGATATAAAACAAAAACAAAACTAAGCATAACTCTGGCAAAAACAAAGGCCTGGTGGAAGGAACCAGGGTGACGATGATGATGGTGGGAGGAGCGGCCAGGTGGTATGGGGGAGGAGGCATGATGGAGCTTTGACTGATGACACCTAGGGGATGGTTAAAGGAGATGAAGCCATAGGAAGTGGAGCCTAGGGCGCACATGGGGACGGCTGACACCAATGGTCCAGGAGACCGAGGCGGTGCCGCAGTGACAAGTATCCGAGGTGCAGCCAGTAGAGTTGAGGGATCCACTTGCTTGGGCAAAGCTGGTGATTGGAAGACATGAGGCTTAACCACACAATGGCATGGTGTTAGGGAAGATGTCAAATGACTGAAGGTAACAAGCGGAGACAGGGCTGATGGACTTGCTGAATAATACAGTGGACAATAATAACGCGTCAATTCTACGTGGACCGTAAGCGCTGTGATTGGTCTGCTATAACCCCTCCCTCGGGTTTCAAATGCTCCCTCTGCATGTGTAATTGCACATCAACTCGGACATGTTGTATAAATGTGTAAAGACGCAGATGTATAAATGAAAACCAACGCATAGCCTACAGCGCAGTCCGACGCCATAAGTATAAATCAGCCTTAACTCCATCTCCATACAAGACGATGAAACATGCATAATGCTGGTCAGGGCAGGGCGGGAAATATTACCTCAATTTCACAGTCTATCAAGCACTCGTCAGTGTCTAGCTCCCCCAATATCCCTTCTGTCACAGATGTTGCCGGCTCACACACTGTATAGTGTGTAACACTGTACACACTTACTTTGAGGCTCAGGCTCCGGGTTGTACGTGGCTGAAGGCTCAGGCTATGTCTACATTATGCTGGACAGATATGAAAACCGAGGTTTTGTTTCAAAATGCTCTGTCCATATTAGCGTTTTCAAGCCTTTTCAAAAGGTTTCTCTTCCATACGGAAAAGTCGGAAAACGCTAAATTCACCTTACAGCGCATACATAAACCCTCAAAAAAGCTCACGGAGATGATACAGACAGAATAAGACAATCAAGTTATCACACAATTCTTCTGGGAGGATCATTTTATTGAGTAAATTATCTCACCATTCACCGATTGTGTCCAGGTCACACAGTAATATGTTTTGCCACAGGACAGCAAATGCAAGTGAATTTTCTGTCATCTTTGCAGGACTGTGATGAAGAGTGTGCAAAGTAACATATTTTAGCAACTGTGTGAATGTGAATAGCACATAACAGGCACAATACTGTAATAAACATGAATATCTATGAGTACAATATGTCACATGACTAAACTTACGTCATCGTTTTTAAATACCTCCGTTTTCACAGTACACACTACAACGTTTTCAAATGTATCCACTTTGGAGAACGTTTTCGAAAAGCTTTGTTTTTGTTGCTAAGAATACCGTCTCAGTGTGGACGGAAGGCCAAAACCGAGAGAAAAAGATGCATTTTTAAATAAAAACAAATTTGTGTGGACAAGGCCTCAGGCTCCTTAGCCTTGGCTCTGGCTCAGGATCCGTGGCAGGTGTAATCTCCCCGTCTGCGGTGGCTGGCTGGGCTCTGGGCTTGGCTGTGAGGTGGGTATTGGGTCTGCAGTGGCTGTACCAGATATTATCAGTTGGGGTAGGCACTCTGTAGACACCGGATAACTGCTTCTCTCCATGTTTCCTCCTTCAGGTCAGGTAGGTCACTAGGGTAGTGAGAATTTGTCCAGGGAATATATCTGACAAATGTGAAGTGAAAATTCAAACAATTGAAGCCCAGCACAGGCAAGGGACAAACTGTTCTGTTTGAGTCATAATCCTTTTTAGGTCTGATATCCTGTCATGGTTTAAGTCCAAAGATAAAGAAGAAAGTATAATGACAGTCTTTATTTGAACATTAGCCAACAACTCAAAACAGTGTGCCATGTGCAAACAATAGCAGACAAATAATGAGTGAAGGGGAGTAACTTAAATACACCTGGTGATGAACTAAACAACAAACAGCTGTGATGATGAAATTAATATCCATGGTAACTGATTATGGCGGGAAAAGGAGAACAAAGGAACACACGCAAAGAGGTGATTAAACAAAGTGATAGAAAACGAAACCAACATTAAGCATAACTGTGACACTTATAAAACACATGGACTTTCTATCATGAGGTTGCAAAAATCAAAAAGTGGTGAAAAGGTTAGAATTTGTCTGGAGTTCATAAGCTTTCACCACTATAAATGCAAATGCTACATAAAAGTATGAACATTATATCATCTTAAACTGCATACCCTATTCCAGATATCTGGCTAAGACATTCAACATTGAACGCTGTAATTTATTGATCAATATAATTTCCTTTGCTGGATGGAGTGCAATAAAAAGACTTCCGTATAATCCAGTGACTGGTCATTATGATGTAATCTAAAAAAGTGTTTAATCAATTTAATTTTAAATTCAGCAGATTATTGACTGTCATTTTTTATAGACACAGACACAAGATAAGTCACAGCACGTCCTCTGTGTTAATTTTCTAATCATGTTATGTAACTCTGTTTAAATCAGTTTATTGCTATATTCTACATTATAAAAATTCTAATTCATGTCACACACAGTTTACGCGAAGTCTGAGGATAACATATGATCCAAAAAAAGAACCCACAGACCACCATTATTAAGGTTTTTTTTTTTACACATTATGAACGTTTAATATAATTTTGGTTCAGTAGACCTTGAGATTAATTAATATTTCATAGCAGACCTCATGTGTGTAAATTATTTTTTGAAAGTGCTGCTGCCTCAAGAGTCATGTTTTTGCTATAAACATATTGTTTTCTTTTCCATTTATACCATGTTTTTCAACCCATCACTTATTTCTATTGCAGCTGGCAAAACTGTATTGCGTCAATGTATAGTATTTGCTCAATTATTTTTTTTTTTCTGTGTGTGTGCCTTGATGTGTTTTTAATATTTTACCATAGGTGGCAGTGAAGAGAACTTTGGGGTTTATCTACTCTTACATGCTATTGCACTTTAAAGTGTAAAGTAGAGCAGCGCTGTGCAGAAAGTGGGTCTTTTAGTTGATCATATTTTACAGACATGATTAAAGACATTCTACCTCTGTGTTACAAGGTGTTTCATAATGTGCAGCCACAGTTGTGAAGTACTGAGCTTTGTGCCTCTGAATTTTTTTCAAACATACTTACAAAATTCTGTAAGCACAAATGACTTAATATAAAATTATTTTAAAAAGTACTAGATAATGTACTGAACTTATATTTAAGGTTAAAAAGATAAATGACTTTGGGAGGACACATTTACTGTAACTTCAGATATGTTCAGCCATTCCAGCTTCCGTATTATTAAATCAGGTCATAATTTCAAGTACATTGTAATCAAAGGATAAAAATGAATAAAAATAAAGCTATATTTAGCTAATGAGAAATGCTTCAATTTAATTGTCTCAAAAATATCTGACCAACTGCTATGTACAAGGAAGTTATATCTAGTTTTTAGCAAGGCTGTGCATAAGAATTTAATTATTAATTTAAATGCTACCTTTTGCTGACAACGTTCACATTTTTGTTTTTATGTAGTTCAAAATGGTGCAAAGTGTTAGAAGTTGCATTAAGTGTCTCCATTTCAAGAAACAATTTAGGAAATAAACATTAAAAGTTATAAATTCACATTGCAAAACTATATCGTTATAAATAATTATCACCAGTAGGGGGTCCTCAAGGGGCAACAAGGGGGTGTGCTGAAAATTTGAGAAACTTTTAAAAAAAGCCACTTTTAGGGCTGTCAAAGTTAACATGTTAACTTATAATAATAATTAAATATGTTTAATACAATATTTTTGAATTTCACATTTATTATATAAAATTGCTTGTTAAAGATTGGGCAGAAATCATTAGATTACATTCAATTAAAATATTTTTGTTGTGGTTTATCTAACAGTAGCCTACTCCACTAATGTGAAGAATAATTCAACATTAAACAAAGTAAACATATTCCCGATAATATATAATATAATAATATTTTTAATAATTTGCTTTGACTTCATTACAATTACAATATAAAACCTACGTTTGGGGAAACAATGCTATTTTTATGAAATCGTTAAAAAAAGCTGCTTCTTCTCTCTCTCTCTCTCTCTCTCTCTCTCTCTCTCTCTCTCTCTCTCTCTCTCTCTCTCTCTCTCTCTCTCTCTCTCTCTCTCTCTCTCTCTCTCTCTCTCTCTCTCTCTCTCTCTCTCTCTCTCTCTCTCTCTCTCTCTCTCTCTCTCTCTCTCTCTCTCTCTCTCTCTCTCTCTCTCTCTCTCTCTCTCACAGTGAGTATTGTCCATGCACAGCTACATTTTATGAAGGGGTCCTTGGCGTCAATGTGATGCACTGGTTGTTCTCATCACAAATACGTCGTTTGCTTTTTGTTCCTTGACAAAAAATGTCCTTGCATCATAAACATAGTCGAATCATATAGCAGGTTTGGTCCAATCCCAAACTTTTCCTAGTTTTATTGGTTCAGTGTAAACAATAAGGTTCCAGCTGTTTCACCAGACATGTTAGTGCAGTGTTGATTGGCATTTCATTAACGCAATCAAAAGAGAAGCTGAGTTAATGTCACCTCTGATTGGTGGACGCGCCTTCAAAGGGCGGGGATTGGAAGTTGAATCCGAATCCAGCTGTGAATTGGTTCGCATGAGCGGATTCGTGCTATAGACCGTTTTGCCGACTGGGAGAATCATAGGAGAATTGTGTGTTTTCGCAATAATGGACAAGTCTTCAGCATAGAGAGCTCTCTTGCGCATCCTTTCAGCACGAGCTTAAGGTTTTCCTTATATGCAGACAGAAAATCACTGCCTGCACCGTTAGAAAAGATTTCTGAAGGATTTTACTAATTGTCTAAGGATCTATAATTGTCACTTCTGTGAATACTTTTGAGCATTAGATCCTGCGGTTATCTAATAGAAAAAAAAAACATTGAATTCTAACCTTTGTTGCATTACTTTTTAAGTGCGCGCACACGGAGAAAGCGATCTGAGCGCACACTTGGGGATCGGGAAGCAGTTTTGCAGGACTTGTCTTGTTTTTATCTGGTTGTTGGTCATCGAAATACAATGTTGAAATTTTAAGGCATGATGACCAAGTCACTGAGATGCCTATAAACCTGCTTGCGCTGTAACTGCCACCTGGAAACTCAGCCTGCGAGCTCCAACTGATCCTGTTCAATACCATCATTTGGACTGCTTTTGCAACAGAAATGATCATGCGATGAGTAAGCTCGATTTGGCCATATTTTCAGAAGCAATTACAGGTAAGAAATCAACATTTTAAATAGGCTATTTTACTGAATTATTGTTAAAAGTTAATCACGCTTATTTGCTTGTTCATTATGTGGTGTGTAATCCTCAAAAAGGCACTGCCAAGTTTTAAAGTCATAATTAGTGTTTATTTAAAATGCAAATTATGTTTTTTTTTTAAGATTTCATTTGTTTAATGAGAGGACACCAAAGTACCATATCATATTGTTACCATGGCTTATTGTTTTCCCTCTACAGTTCCATCAAACATTACTGAATACCAGCCTGTAAAATTCCAATAGTCTCAAAGGTCTTGCCTATAATATTTTTCTATTGTTTAATGCACCGACCTTAATAAATAATAAAAACAAAATACAGTTGCATTTGATCAAATATAATTCTATTTACAATCATGCTGGTTAAAATAAACGGACGGCCGTGTATGCTGTTTTACCATGGCATTACATTTTTCATATATTTTTCCAGCATTTCATAATTGCAGAATTCCTTTTCGATTGTATTGCTAGTAATGCATGCATTGTCTCTCCTCAAGGGGGTGAATTATGGCTGAAGATGGAGAAAATATCTCCGAGGACCATCAGCTGAGGGAAGCAGAGGGTAGCTCCTCTCTTCCAAGGACTTTTATACGACTTAACGACCTGTCCGGTGGCGGGGAGCGCAGTGAGCTTGAGGCTGATGGAGGTGAAAGGCGTGAGAGCGCAGCCGGAGAAGCGGTGGAGGATGCGTCCGCTAGCGGCGAGGAAGCCTTGCCCTATCCGTCTTTGGCACCG